>JAWWMO010000083.1:21763690-21804090 GCA_035047845.1 Dendrocincla fuliginosa | reverse complement strand
CGCCGGGGGCGCCCCAGGGCCCGGCAGCGCAGAGCGCCCTCAGCGGCGCCGCGGCTTGTGGGGGGTCCGCGTCTGCTTTCTGTGCTGTCCCCTGGTGTTTTTCACAATCAGTACATACTCTGCTCCAGCTAAAAGCGCCTCCAGCGTCTGCCAATTGGACATGCTTGTGTCGGACTGCTACGGAATACTGAGAGCAGAGGGTCTGTCAGTGATGCAAACAGGAGAGTGGGAGATGTGGCTGGTGCCCAGCCCAAGTCAAATCCCTCCAAATCCTCCAAATTCAATGGAAGTCTTTCCTCAGCGCCGGAGGGGTGTCACCACATGGCGCAAGGAAAGATGGATCATGTGAATGGCAGACAAGAATTTATTACAACAGGAAAAAAACCCAAAAAAACAAAAACCCAAACCACCCCCAAAACAAACAAACAAACAAACAAACAAACGAACTAAAAAAAATAAAACAAAAAAAACAAACAAAAAAGGCCAAAAAACACAACTCCCGTGTCATGCTTTCAGATCATGGGGAATTCATTCACAGTCCTGAAACAGCTAATACATAAACTCTAGCAGCAAGCGCTTTGAACTGATCTGTTAGGAATGTTGTGACTGGAAAATAGGAAACGTGGATGTGGCCTTGTCCCGGAGGCATTGAACCGAGGGGTCCCAGCTGAGGGCTGGTTGGCCGAAACTCCTGTGCTCCGTGGTGTCCCCAGACAGCTCCCAGCGCTCCCCAGAGGACAAGCCGTGGGGATCCCTGTCTCTCTCTGTTAAGCAGAGACCCTAAAACCTGGCCTCAATCTCATTGCAAGGCTTTGGAAAAACTCGAATTTGCTATATTAATACCCTAATACATTTGATATGGTATCACCTGGGAAGGAATGAGAATATGGGGGTTAGGAGAGAAATTGTTGAGATAGACACAAATAAAGTTGAAAAAGATGTCAGGCTTAACAGGTTTGTTTTGGTTTTATTTGATATTTTTTGTAGTAGTCCTGATAAAATCAGTAAAAGCATACTCAAAATGAGGTATGCTTAGGAAACATCATAAGTACAGAAATGTGCTGGTTTGGCTGGAACACAGTTAATTGCCTTCACAGTGGCTAGAATGGGACTGTGTTTTGGATTCATGCTGAAAACAGTGTTGATAATTCAGAGATGGTTTAGCTATTGCTAAGCAGGGCTTACACAGAGCCAAGGCCTTTTCTGCGACTCAGCGCACCAGCGAGTGGGCTGGGGGTACACAAGGAGCTGAGAGGGGGCACAGCTGGGCCAGCTGACCCCAACTGACCAAAGGGATATCCCGTAACATGTATCAGTAATAAAAGCTGGGGGAAAAGAAGGATGGGGTTGGAACATTCAGAGTGATTCTGTTTGTCTTCACAAGTCACTGTTACAAATGACAGAGCCCTGCTTTCCTGCTGGTGGCTGAACACCTGCCTGCCTATGGGAAGTGATGAACCAATTCCTTGGTGTGCTTTGCTTGGGTGCATGGCTTTTCCTTTCGCTATTAAACTGTCTTTAACTCAACCCACATGTTTTCTCACTTTTACCGTTTTGATTCTCTCCCCCATCCTGCTGGTGGGGGAGTGAGGGAGCAGCTGCATGGTGCTTAGTTGCTGGCAGGGATTAAACCGTGGCAAGGGAGTATTTCAGGTGGTGTATTTCATTTAGAATACGGAGGTATTAATGCCATTGTTTAAGGCCCTGGCAAAATGTCGTTTGGGGTACTGTGAAAACATCTAATCAATTGTTCTATAGCTGAGCTAAGGTTGAACTGAAAGAGGGATAGAGGGAAGTTAGGTGCATCACCAGAGAGTTTGCGAACCTTTCATAAGAACAGATTTTAGGATAGCTCAGCTTGTTTACTTCAATAAAATAAAACCAGAGAGGAGTTTCAAGTGCTGTCTATAAATATATCAGGAAAGTAAACATGAAGGATGAAAACCATTTAATTTACAGGGAAAAAACCCACAAGAACAAACAGATATGTACTATTCAGTAATAAATATATCAGAAAATTAGAATAGTGTTTCTAGTCATTACTGCAATTGGATTATGAAACAGTTTTTCCAGGGAATGTGTGGGACCAAAAATATACCTGTTTTTAATATGGCCCTTCATAAATGTACGAGGTGATTGTACAACAGAGCTTTCTGTAGTGCCAGGGAACTCGGCCCTGTCATTCAGGAAGACCTTCCTGTTCTGTGTTGCCATGCCAATTCATAGTACAGACAGCAGAACATTTTGTCCAGATGTATGATTCATACTACGGGAAGGACTTGTTAATCAGTCTGAATAGCAGGCAAGGTTCAGAAATCCTTACAGGTGCAAAAGTTAGTTTTTGCTACTGTGACTTTGGTAAAGCATATGATGTCAGAATTCTACAGAAAAGAACAGAAAAAAAAACCAAAAGAACTTTTAACTGAGATGAAGAAAGCACAGGGAGGTTATCAACAAAATTTTCAAGGATCAAGTCATAGGCCCAGAGCTCTCTTTGGATACCAATACAAGTATACATCAAAATATCCCTTGTTTTTGTGCTTTGTTCTGCTTTTGTGGTACATACTATTTGAATTTAATCCTGGGGAATCATTACGACTGTTGCCAGCAGCAATATACAAAAGGCTGATAGCATTTTAAAAGTCGCCAATAGGTTTATACATAGTTGGTGCATATTCTGAGTTTCGTGATAAATAATGCTTCAGTTCCTGCTCTTTGTTCTTACTGTGTACTTCACATACTTGTGTATGGTTGCTTGAAAATCACAAGAGTACAGCTACATCAAATCACAGTGTTGCCACTGTTTCTTTTCTCTCATGATATAAATCACTAGGTAGCGTACTGTCATCAACTCTAACAAGAGGAAGCCATAAAAATCTCTTTTCCCAACAATTTTAAAACTTCCACCATCAGTTTTTTGAAATTTGTGCTATATGTGCTGCTTTTCTCAGTCTAGACAAGAATTAACTTTCATGGAAGTTACTATGTAGAAATCAAGCTGAAATATTTTAGCAACACATCTTTACTTAAAGTAGAGTTGAAACACTTATAAAATTCAAGTCAGGTTTTTAATTTCCTTGCTGTTCTGAACATGCACACAAGGATTCATTGCAATGTAACATTCCACAAGATTATTAGTTGTCAATAATTTTGATCTCTGTCAACTTAAATTCATGGGTTCATCCTTGTTCCAGGTGGCATTCTTCCACAGGTGATGATCCCTCAGTGCTTGGCTGACAAGATTGCATAACACCAGAAAGGAAAATGAAAGTCAGCCTTCAAAACCATTTTCACTTAGGGAGGTGATTTTTTAGATATTATCAAAGAATTTTCACATAAATAGATTCTTAAGAGTACGGAGTTGAAGAAGTAGCATTTTAAAAAGAGATGTTTTGATTCAAATGATTTTCCTAAGAAAAATATGTTCCTTGACCTTTTGATTATTATAGCTGTGTTCTGGGAATACCTTGTTTTAAGGTTAAAAATGGATTTATTAACTAGATTAGGAAAGGCAAGAAGAAAGTGATAAAAATAAATCTGTAGGATGAAGAAATGTGATTGAAGGCTGCCACCAGTGGCTGTTGGAGTAAAATGAAATCACTGTGTTTGCACCAGTATCCTGTACTACTACATCTAGATGTTTTAAGTGGGAATGAAATGAGAAGGAATTGATGCCATAGCCAAGCAGCTGTGTAACTGCCTGCTTCTATACATGCCTTTAAATGCCTTTGAAATTTTGGCTGTTTCACTGTGAGATTGATCACACTAATAAATTCAATAGTGCATAAAGCAAACTAAAAGGGAAAAGCTTTTCTTAACTTGAAAACTTACTGAATACTATTTTTTATTAGTGATATGAAGGAGCTTTCTTAAAGGTAGGTTCTTTGTACAGCCTTCCTATTGCTTTAATCTCTTTGATTATGGAAACTGCCTTAGAATTTCAAGGAGCAATTACATCTAATAGAGCTTTAGCTCCTTTCAATAATACAAAGAATTCAGAGATAATCTAATTGTATTCCAATCTTCCAGATATTTTCTTCTATGTAGCTGTGTAGGTTCAAACATGGCTTACTTTCTGAAGCAAGATTTTGAAACAGTGTTGACATTACTTGGCTGGAAAGTCTTCCAGAAGATACCTAATTATTCTGAACACTGTAATTTCAGACCAGATTTGTATTTGTGTTTAAGTACTGTATATATTGGGTTTTAGACAGAAATCATTACATTTCCATTTGAAAGAACAGACTGTTCCTGTCGTGTTGAACTCCACCAAAGCATATTGTGAAGACTTGCAGACCCAATTTTACTTCATATTCGTTCTTTTCTATTACTTTGAGGGTTGTCCCTGCATGTTCTGATGGGCAAAGAGGAAAATGGACGGAAACCTAGGTTTATGAAATGGGAGTTTATTAAATAAGTGTTAATGTTACTGATTTGGAGAAAGATTTGCTATCTATTGTGTTTTCCTCCCTCTGACAGCTCCTCTGCCTCTCCCCTTCCCTCACAACCACCGCACGAAGGCAGTCTCTCCAGGTGAGGCCCCAGCCCAGCCTGGGCTCACAGTGGTGCCTGCTGCAGAAAGAGGTGGGGCTGCCACAGCTCCCTCCACCCTTTTAAGGACCTGAGGTCGGCTGTTGCTGCTTTGCCAGTGGCAGTCATCCCTGTGCAGTGTGATCCTGGCATCCCTGGAGCATCCAGCAGCTGCCGGGCACTTGCAGCCCTCTCATGAATTTCTTTGTTTTTCTCCAAGTGGCTGACTTCTGTTGCTTCAAGGCTACTGTTTCCCATCTCCTCACAGAAGCACTGTAAGTACAACTTCTGCTGTGTCTCTTCAGTTACTGCCTTTGTGAAATTCATCTATCTTGTACTGAATAGTAGGAGTTACTAGTTAAAAGAGGTTTCTTGTGGTCTCTGATCCTGTTTGAGGTGTTCAAATGGACCTTTAGCATTTTAATTTTTTTGGTTGAATTAAAACATGAAATTAAATCAAAACAACTGAAAACGTTGATGGTTTCCTGGCTGCCTTTTTCCTAAATTGTAGCTAAATTGCCAGTGTATCTTTCCTCTGAATGCTGGTGCCTAGTGAAGTGGAAGAGAGAAGAGAAGCATTTCCATCCCTACTTATTTGCTGGAACCAGTTTTCTAACAGCCAAGGAAGAGAAACTTTAATGCATATTGATAAGCTCTTGGGATGCTGAGGCAGGTAATCCTGCTGCCTACTGAAATGTAGCTGGCCAAGGAAGCTTTAGAAAGGAGCTAGTCTGGGGGGGCTGTCTGTCTCAGTTCCTTGGGTTCTGAAGCTGAGGTAAAGGAATACATGACTTCAGGGACCTCGGATGGCTGCAGCAGTGTGATTGCACATTCAAACTAAAATCATCCCAGGACTCTAAGGCCACAGCAAAAAGGCCTATGTCAAGCTGCCCTGTTTCCTGACCCAGTTTAATATGATTGTGAACTCCATGGTGTCACCTCAACTCTGTATTCTTACAGATATTTTACATAAATCTCAGTAAGATATTGAATTATCTATGAATTATCCTCTCTCTAATTGCATCACTAGGAGTTGCAGAAAGGACATCATTGTATTAACACTCTGAAGATATCATAGAGTAACTTTTCATATTACCAGTGCCCAGAGATATTCAGAGTGGGAGAGCACACTTGCAGTTCTGGCCAGGTTCCCGCTAAAATTTGCACAGTTGCCCAAAATGCTGCCTTTTATCTGTACAAAACCTCAGATAATTTTGTAACTGTATTTTACATTCTGAATTGGAAACTGTGGGAATGAGCATGGCACCAACTACTTGACAGAGAATTAATTTAGGACACTAAAATATGGTGCACTATCTGAGAGTCATGACTTTTTTCAGAGTTCTTATGTTCATTTGGGTTTTTTTTTGGTGGGGTTTTGTTTGTTTTTTGTTTGTTAGTTTTGGGATTTTTGTTTGGTTTTGGTTTTCTTTGTTTGGTTGGTTTGTTTGGGGTTTTTGTTTTGGTTTGATTTTGGTTTTGTTTTTTTTTTTTGTTTGTTTTTGTTTTTTTTTTTTGGGTTTTTTTTTTTTTTACTCTCCTATTTCACTGTACTTTATATTGGTAGGAAAGACTGATAAAATAAAAATGATCAGGTGCTTTAGTGGTGTTCTGTCAATACTTGCTTCAAGGATATGGAATACACATCATAGGAAAACTGCATTTTTCCCAGAGGGAATCCATGTATAATAATGAGTATATGTTCTGTAGCATCTGAAGTTCTCATTATACCTCCTGTGTTATTGCTCTTTCCATCTCCATTTCTCCAGATAGTTGCTGTGTTTTGAATATAAGCTGGAAATAATTGTGCCAAAAGTTTACTTAATTTTCTAACATAAGCCAGAAAGGAATTTGTCTTTTTCCAGTCTTGCAACAGCTACTGCATGGATTCTTAACATGCCTATGCTCACCCAATACAGTATATGGTCTGGTTTACCATGCCTTCATTACCATCTTTCAGAGCTGAACTTTTCCATGAAATACTGTCTGTTTATAACTCCGTTACTTGTTTGCAATAATTTAAAATAGTATACCACTAGGATTCTTTAAACATCTGCTATCAACCTGATTTTACTGATGATCTAAGTGTAGGAGTTTAAGGGAGGAAGTCTTGGTCTCTAGCAGCCTTTCTGACATAGGCTATGGTCACTTCAAGCTTTCTACTTCAGGTTATCATGTTCTAAACAGCATTAACATTTTCCAGCCTAGCTCCAGCATTAGGGTTCATTGACTGGTATTTATTCCACAGTTTGAAAAAAAAGTATTTTTCTTTATGTATGCATAAATCATCTCTTGGGGTTACCCTTGAAAGTTATGTGTGAACGAACTACATAAAGGCAGAATCTGTGATTTTATATGCTTTGTTTCAGGTATCTTCTTGAAGTATGGAATTTGTATGGAAACAAAGGTGGTGTCTTCAGCTGGGCTGTATATTGGTACTGAACTTGGTTTACGCCAATCTAGACTATCAAAAAGAAACTCCTCCAAGCCTGGGTGAGATTGACCATCAGTGCTGGGAGGTATCGTCCCATGGACTGGTGGAAATGAGGAAACTCAAGGTAGCAGATACAGTCATTGCTCTCTGGGACTTCATGATGTTCCTAAAGGAATCCCCTAAGCCTAAGCACAATGAACTCTTCAATGCTTTAGCCCAGAACTTCTGGGATATGTATGTAGACTGTGTGCTCTCAAGATCCCATGGAATGGGCAAAAGGCAATTAACATCTCCCAGATATTCTTCCACGTACTCACACAGAGCTTTGGAAGGTAACTATAGGATACCGTGTTAGTCCATTATGTACTAACATTAAACTGAACCACTTCTCCAACCTTGTCCTTGATTGTTTAGACAACTCAATACAGTGATTTCCAGTTTTCTGTCTCCACTTGTCAAGTGTTTGCATTGGTAACTACTTTCACAATACATGAGTCCCTAGTAGTTACGGTACTACATTTCTGTATTTAACAACGTGTAAAAAATGTTGGGTGTGCACGTGGGAGTGTGTGGAAATGGATGCTGAATTCTCTGTTTATCACTGTGTGCATATCAATGACAATACATTAATAATTACAATACTAAAAGTTTCCTGGTATTCAGACTTCAGTCTCAGGTTTGGGGAATCATCCCTCTGTGAGAAGGGAAGCTCAAATCCCTGACAGTTTCAACCATATTCTTCCCATTAAAACATTATATTGACACATAATGTGATCTCATGGTCACTGTGAATCACTAAACAGTAAGAGATTCTGGTCGTCATTGTCTGGAATGAGTCTGAACTGATCTCATGTAGCTGACTGGCTTTTACATCTTTAGTAAGAAGTCCTAGAGCTGTTGTCTCTCTTCCTTCTCAGCAACAGACTTTTTTCTGTATGCGGTCAGATGATTTATGTTTTCACCCTGAACATGGAGATCATTCAATCCTAGCATTCCTAACATATTGTTTGGACAATAACTACCTTTTCTTCAAAATCTTGCAGGGTCTGCTTTTACCAACTGATTTTAGGCCACAAGGGGAGCAAATGAAGATACCTCAGCAAGGCAACGTCAGAATGAAGGAGCACAAAGGCACAGTGTATATTGTAGATGCTTAGACAAATCCTTTGACATGGTTCAATCTTTTCTTTGCATAAAGTTCTTAATCACTGCTAAACTGATAAGTACGTGAGCCCCACATTGTCACGTTTGCTTTCCTGTCTTGCAATCTATCAAGCTTTCCTTTTCCCCACTGCATATGTGAATGCTTTTGTGTTTTGACCTTTGTTCTCTTGGGTAAGCTTTTAAATCTGATGTGTCATATTGTTGTAGTCTTGTCTTTTCCAATAATTCTCTTTTTTAAAAGTTAATTTTGATGGAAACCCAATATATTTTTATACATTAAGCAATGGAGAAAATGTCAACAAACATGTTTTATACAGTGTCTCACACATACTATTTATTTCTAAGGATTGCATAAAAGAGGAGTGACATCAAGCTAAAGGGGAGGATTATGGTCATTGTAATGTCCTGTGCAGTCTAAACTTTGCATTTTGTCACTGCTTATTCTAAGCTATGGATTAATTAAAATATTTTTCAAGCAGTAAGGTCTGAATAACAGTACTTTTCTTGTCTATTAATGTGTTACTTGTAAAACCACTACTACATTACATTAAGAACAGCGCTTTACACAAGACTGCAAATAAGGTGATGCAGTCCATCCCTGTCATAGCAGGCAACATCACAGCTGGAGAGACCCACGCACCAATGGCTTGAAAGACTGACTTGACTACTGCTCCCAGTATAAACCACCAAGCATGGATAACATAATTCAGGGAGATTAACCACCTAGCTAATACAGTTCTTCTGAGCACAAAAAGCCTAAGAAATCCTGACTGTTCTGTTTTACTCCTTGGGCAATGCAGCTTGTTCAGTCCTTGTTGTGTTCTAGCCTTTTATGAGCTACCAGCTGGTTTTAATTATTGTAGGAAACAGCACTTTGCAGTAATGGCATATAAACCTTCATAAGCAAAAAGAAATCCATCCCACATCATGCCTAGTTCATACGTAGTTTGTAAAATATCCAGCAAGTCTCATAGATTTGTAAAAGTTTATTTAAGTAAGCACAATATTGAACTGCATCTTCTAAATATGTCTCCTATGGTATTCTGGAGAGGGTACAAAAGTAGTTTCTGATATAAATTATATTTTAGATACACCTTTTCTTCTGAGCAAAAAGGAGTCATGATGAACCCAAATCCAGCAGTTTCAGGAATCTGTTCCAGCAATATCCAGTTTATAAAGCTGTGCACTGTATCACATTGGTGATATAGATTAGTACTATATTACACTATGAATGTTTTAAATACCATAAATCAAATAAATTCGCCATGTTCAAATTTTTATTTATTACCTACAAAAGTTCCAAACTGTAATACCATCTTAAAGGTAATGTTTCTTATTATATACATGTATATATATAGTGGTCTTTTAACTGAATGCAAGAGCAAGGTATCCTAAGCAATTTTAAAGGCTTCATCCTTCTTCAGACTTCAAGTCTTTCTTTTCATTAACTTTCTGTAGGAGATGAAGGTGCTTAGCATCTACCATAACTAGCTGCAGAATGCTTGAACAATTTCTACAGTCACCTGCAGTGTCTGCCAAAGGGGCAGGTGACTGTGAACCACAAGACCACAGCACCATAAGCAGCAACCGCAAAACAACTTCCAGGTGGACTTATGATGGTGGACGTGTCTATGACAGAGCCATGGAAGGCTGCAGCTGGCTACTCCAGGGATGTCTGCATGAGGGATTAACAGGGAATGGGTATCTTTCCATCCCTCCCTTTTCCATATGGTTACAGCAGGGACAGCAAGCCCAGTGTTTTGGGTGTCATGTGCCCCCTGCCCTCCCTGACAGCCAGACCGTGGTCCATGGCTGGCTGGCAAAATCCAATGGTGTCTGTGCTGCAGTGGGCCTTGTGTTAATATTAATTTATTAAATATAAACATAAGCATTTGGGGAAATCCTGTCCCCTTTCTTTTCCAGTAATTATTGACTAACAATGCTCAATTAGCAAGGGCATTTGCAGCTGCTTGCTTGCAGTCAGGGTGTCTGTAGCAGAAGCATGATGCAGTTGGGAGGGATATACTGTGGGGCTCACTTTGTGCCTGATTTAAAGTTTTTGCACAGGGAAAACTGATTTCTAGTTAGAGCTTCTTCTTTATCCATACCTTGGCAACACTGTACTGCTGTAGCCTTTGCTCAGAAATTGGAAAGATCTACGTAAGTCCTCTACATGTTTTTTTTTTTAAATGGGCCTTTGCCTTGTTGCCAGGAGTAAGGAGTCGCCCAGATATTCACTTATGTGCATGAATGTAAAAAGCCCTCTAAATGTCACAGTTTTTGGTCTTCTAGTAAAATATTTATTGTTTGGTTTTAATTGTGAAGAGACAACAGAACATACATTCTCTCAACCAGTAATAAACAAGGAGAGCTGTCAAATGTAAATAACTGAGCAAGACTACTTGACACAGAGGACTTCAGTTAGAGAATATCTGTTTATCTTAGCTAACCTTTCCTGCAGAGAGGCAAGAAATGCACATACAGGCTTGTTTAACAAAACATACTTAAACTTTATATAGATAATTTTCAGAAAAAATATCATGATGAAAATAGATTATAGTTAAAAATTATCAGCCAGCAAAGGGCCAGCATAAAAAGTTAAATTAAATTAGCATAGCTCAATTTAATTTCTCTAGGTTTAAGTACTAGGTGACTTTCTTACTCTACAATGTGATGTTTAACTGACCTGCCCATAAGAAAATGCTTCTGATCTTTGGAAACTACACAAGTAGAGATTTTTCTAAACTTCAAGTACTAATTTTGGTATGGCTGTTTTATTTTATTTCGTTATTTTCTTAGGGTTTTTCTTTTTATAGAATTTAAGTAGACAGTTTTGAAGCAGAACTATTTGCCTTTATTTTTAATGGTACCACTGCTATGTCTCGTTATATGAACAAACATTTTTACCATATGCTTGTATCACCCCCATCCCACCCCTCTTTCATGAAGTAAAAAAAGGAGTTGGAACGTGTTTAGCTCAAATGTATTTCCTATTTTCCAGTTGGCAGTTAACAAAGTGAAAGGCTGTGCTTTCCTCAAGGTGCTGCTTACAGGCAAGAATGACAGACTAGGTGCCAGAGTTTGTATGTCACAGTATTCAAGTTTGCACATTTCATGGAAATTTATGCCATAGCACTGGATAGTAACTGGTTTTAAAATGAAGTAACAGCCTCAGGGAATCTTGCTCTATTGTAATACAGTAAATTCTGGCATTGCCCAAAGTAAGAAAGAAGAAAATAGCTTAGAAAGTGAGTTATCTGTGTTACATAGAGGTCTGCTACTCACCAGTTTATATTGGTATTCTAGAGGTGCTAGGGCAGAAGAGGATGAGTTCTTGTTGGACACAATATGAGTAATAGCCCAACAAATAATTAGATGAGTAAGATCAACTAAAGAGCTGTGAGCAACCCATAAGGAGCAGGAATTCCAGCATGTCTCTCCAAGAGGCTCAGAGAAACCGTTGTCAGAAATAAGCTTTTTAGTGAGTGTTTAGATGAAGACTGAGAAAAAGAAGACTGAGAATGTCAGAAGTCCTGATGGTAAAGGTGGCCATTCAAGAAACAAAACAGACTTGGACAAAACCATGTGGGTATGGTATCCAGGAAAATGAAGAACTGAATGTGTTTATGTGAAGGTTTATCACCGTGCTCAATGAGATGCTTGAACTGCAATGTGTGGAATGTGTCAGCAAGAGATGGAAATGTAAATAGTGAACCTACTGATGGGGGATACTAGCTCACGAAGTTATTTGACTCAACATGCCTTTGTACCACACCATACAGGGTACTTTACTAATAAATATGCCCATATTTATATTAAGGGAAAACATAATTTTACTCTCAAAATGTTCTAAGCAATTTATTAAAGCATTACAAACAGATTTTTATCTTGCATCTACATACAGGGAATTATATATTAATATTAAAGCATTGTTTGGAACACTGTCTATTCTACAGGTACCGATTTTTTTCTTGACTCAGTCCAATGTTTTATCTCTTTTGATCTTTATTTAAGGCTCCTTTACAAAGAGCAGGCTTTCTAGAAACAAGGTCTGTAACAGCCACTGGCCCTCCTGTGAACTGACGAGGTGTACTTTTGACAGTTACTAAGCGACCGGGTCCAATCTGAAATACAAAATAAATACATTGCTTGACTTTCATGTTAGCATTTAAAATGAGAGTTAAATCATGAACTGTCTTTGAAAATATTATTCAGCTGGTGGAGATGCCTGCTGAGGTTTCCAAGGCCTGCTAAAGCTATCCTTTATACTAAATTCACAATTTGTTCCTATCAATACAAAAGAAAGGGCAGAGTGTTTTTCAGCAGGTACTTCTTTGTGCTCTGCTTTTCTGCCTTCATGTCTGATCTTATGAATGGAAAAAAAGAAAATCAAGCTTTTATTACAACAAAAGTTTGCTGTGCAATGTTTTTTGGATTTGTATAGAATGTCAGTCACCGTTTTTGTCCTCAGAATTTCACTATATATTAATACTTCAAAGGGACAAAATGGAGCACGCCCTCTTTCTCTCAGAACGCAATAGCCTACAAGTACTGCTCCAGGAAAACTCCAAGACTGAAAGAGATATACCCTTTGCAGTCTCAGTACTACTCTTTATACTGAATAGGTTTGGTTCTTTGAATAAAATCCTCTGAGTGACAGTTCTGTCTCCTAACTGTGACCTACTAAAATAAAAAATGCAACTCTTTGAGTGCATGTGGCTTACATGTTTGATTATTTGACCTTGACTGGTTTGCAATAACCATCTTAGGTTAATCTTCATCTCTCCTTACTAAGGGTGTTTGGCAGAGAGGAGGGAAGAAGATTGTTGCATAAGAAAAACTTTCCTCCATATCTGTTATTTGTAATTCTTCTAAGCAACATACCCATGGAATTTTATGTGATGCTGCTGATATATTTGTTTTCTCAATACACTTATTCTGCAAAATGGATTAACCTTTTTCTTGTTTTTAATTATAGTTATCAAAACATTATTCATAGAATCATGAAGGTATTTTCTTATTAAATCCTCTCCCGCCAAAAAATGAACAATCTTGGCTTGAGGTTCAAGCCCCTAAAATAAAATGTAAAAATACATTTCTCTCTATTAACAATTGCTAGATCATTATGTTTACACCTAAATTTTTCAGATACTTTCTAAAAGATATTGCTGTCTGACAGTCTCACTGATGTATATGCAAGCAAGTAAATATTTTGCCATCCCACTTCATCTTGAAGTCACAGATGCTTCCCTCCATATCTTTCTTTTTAGTATAAAGATAATTTGATCAAAATCCTAGTCTAGCAGTCTGAGCCAATCCCCTTGCTTCCTTCTAAGCTCTCTCTTCATCCTGTCAAACATAAACTGCCTCTCTACTTTTTCAAGTTGCAGCCACCTTGGTTGTCATTACTCATTCATGCCAGAGAGCCCATGATAATAGAATCTCTTGCCTTTGTACAAGTTTGAGAGCAGCACCTCGTGTTTATGCTTCTTTATACTCCTTACATGTAAGAATAACTTATAAAGACGTCAAGAAACTATCCCTCCCCCTGAAATCCTCCTTAGCAGTGATGCTTACACAGAAATAATCCAGCTAGCTCAAAACCAGTTATTGACTGCAATGGGGATTCTCTCATGTCTTAATCTTGTAAAACCCAACATATAAATACACTCTTAGGTCTGAATAAGAGTTTAACAATGGCTTTTGTTTTCTCACACTTCAATTAACTGATAGAAATGAGAAAAAAAAAGTTTTCTGCAGATACACCGAGTGGCTTATCTGCAGTCAGGAACACAATACTGACAACGGACACCTCTATGGATGTGTTAGAGACCACACATATTTACCCCACAATAAATAAAAGAGATCTTGAACTCAGCAAGGTTTTCATGAATGGCTGTCTCACAAGAGGTACATATCAAGTAGCATAAGGACCACCTTGCCCACACTTTTTCTGAGTAATTTGCAGATCTGAATCTCATTCTGACCAGCTACTCGTCTGTGTCAGAACAAGAAGTGGTGTTTTCAGGAGATACAGATTCTTTCTTGTATACTTGGAACTTGTCATCATAAACATTCTTAAAAAAGCATAAGCAGCAGCACATATACAGCCAGGACAACCCACAAACCACTTTCACATTAATGAAAATAAAACAGTGTCACTGTTTTAAGTAAGATTACTTACTGTTGTATGCAGGCCTTTAATATCGGTAGAATGGACTGTTCCATTTTGATTCTGTGATTCAGGTCTAGAAGCCTCTATTGCTTCTTCCTGAAGCTTTTTTGCTTTCTGAAAATAGCCAGAAAGAGGGCAAAATTGTTTTAATCTGAATTGTGTCATTTGTATTTGTTCAAAAATATACAAACAAAATTAGAAAATAAATGAGGTGATAATTCTATTTCTTTTAACTGTAACTACCCTCCCTCTGGCTTGTGACTCCTGTAGCGAGGACCTGAAAACAATAAATGAATATGGCATTGCAAGCACGGGAAAGGAATCCCGGCTTGCTTGGAATACTGCAGGCTGTATTCCAACGCAGCCATGGATGCTGTGAGCCTTCATCGCCACAAGAGTGCACTGTTGCCTCATGATCAGCTTGTCACTCCATACACAGCACCATCTACATCGCCTGTCAGTCCCCAGCTGTTCTGAGGCATCACAACAAAACCTCAATACACCCCAGATGAATGACTTCATGTTTTCTTTTCCTGAACTTCATAAGCTTTTGGTCAGCCCATCCCTCCAGCTCCTCAAGAGGCCTTTGAATAGGAACCCTACCTCCCAGCACATGGATTGCTTCCTCCAGCAGTGTCACAGAATCACAGAATGCTTTGAGTTACAACGGACCTTAAAAATCATCCCGTTCCAAGCCCCCTGCCTTGGACAGGGACACCTTTCACTGGACCAGGTTTCTCAGAGCTCCATCCAACTTGGCCTTGAACACTTTCAGGGATGGGGCATGTGGATATGATGTGGATGGATAATGATCCAATATTAATGAAATGTTTAAATCAACCCTGTATTATCAACCCTATAATAAACTCCCAGGAATATCACTCAAAACTGACTGCTCGTTAAACTTTAATCACTAACCACTGTCCTTTCAGCCCATCAGTCCAGCCAGTTTCTCATCCAACTTGCAGTCAGTCCACCTGTGTGTAGTCCAGTCAGATCTCCCCATTTTGGCTACAAGGCAGCTACACAAGATGGCGCCAAAAGCCTTGTAAAGCCAAGGGAATAGACATCTACCTTCCTCCTTCCCCAGAAAAAATAATTTTATCACAAAAGCAACCATATTGGCAAGGCATGATTTGTCCTTGGTAAATCCATGACCGCCATTACCAATCTCCTTGTCCCTCATGTGCCTAACACAGCTTCCCAGGGACTCAGTTAAACCTAACTAGTCTGTAGTTCTCAGATTCCTTTTCTGGGCCCTTTTCATTTCTAATTCTAGCACAGATCTTTACCACAGACTAGGGAGGTGCTTGCATGGGGAGAAAATAGTTTTCCTTTGCATCTTCTTTGGGAAATGAGGAAAAATTAAATTTAGCTGCCAAAGCTTCATTTAAGTCTGATTTAATTTATTTTAAACTTAGTCTGATCACCAAAACAGGACTCCAATAATTTTTATGTTCTTTTAGGAAAGCACAAATATTGCCAGAAGAAAGTCCTTTCATCATAAAATATTTCCCATCTTGAAGGATGTTTGCTGTACTAAAAATAATGAATGAAGCATTAGAAAAATTAAGTATGAACGAACAGACTTTCAGTTTCAAGAGTTTCAGGACAAATCTACGTATATACACACCCCTCCTCGATTGCAAGTGACAATGTTGATCATCACTTTGTGATTGTATAATCAGAAGAATCAATGATTGCGTAACTTTGCAAATACATCTTATGGTTACTTCTTCTATGTCTGTGTGAATATAAAATTTAATAGAACTTCTACTTGAATAACCTCATAATTCATTAAGAAATGTCTTTGGAACATGGCAATTAATATAACTACACCGTGAATGTCAATTTTTTGCTCCATCAGATTTCTTACCTTCAATGCCTCATGGTTTGATGTTCGAGTCAAGAAATTTTCCCAAGATTTATTTAGAATTTCTTTCTGCCTACGTGTAGCTTGGATCTGTAATATAAGTGAGATTTACAAGATGCAACGCAATCCTATTCTCACAAGTTTTTCTGAATTCTTTCCTTGTGCTGTTTGAAAAGTATGTTCATCTGTGCCCCTCTGGCTACATTAGCTTATCCCTCTCACATGAGATTGGATGATAATGTTGTGCAAAATACTTGTACTTTAAAAACTTCATTTATGCACTGCCTTAAAAACAAAAAGAGGCTAACTTTCTCTGTGCAAACTCATTTTCCTCTCTTCCAATGCATGTGTTGGACGAGGCCCAGTGCTTTCAGGAATATTTTCTGTATATTCTTATTCTCAAATGCTGAGTAACAGAGACAGACTCAGTTCAGGTAACAAAAGTGCAATCATCAAATGCAGGACAATCCCTCGAAAGCACTAGCATGAGATTTTAGATGACTGGACCAACTGGTCTTACTTTCCAGAAGGCAGGAGAGGGTGAGACAATAGATAAGCAAAAATGCCAAACTCTTGCCTTATAACCAAAGGTGGAAAATCATCATGCTCATCCCTCAGCATGCTGGGAAGCAAAAGCCCTACTTTCTGGAGTAATGAAACTCTCTGAATATTCAACCAAAGGAGCTTATAATAGAGGCTTACATTTTGCTTGAAGAAGCAGATGTAGTTGTAACAGGTGCTTTTAACTGTAATCTGCTACAGATGAACACAGCTGCAACTCTATAGTAACACAACGATCATTTCTCCTTACATCACTGCTAATGTATCACTGATGATACTACTACATATTTTCATGTTACTCTCTAAAAATTGGGAAAATTATACACTTTGGGAGGACTGAGGTTAACCTAGTTTAATTTAAAGCTAAATTTTGCTGCTGAGACAAATTACACCATTTTCAAGCAGCACAGACATGTAAAATTCTCAACACCATATAATAAGAAAATCTGCATATAATTTGACAAAAAAGGTTACACAGGCTTTACTTCTTTAAATACTCCCTGTCTTACTTTTCTATATGTTTTCTTCTCTTCTTGTATTTCTTGGTGGAGTTGACTTTCAAGCAGTTCAGTCTGTAGACCATTAACTGCTCTTCCAATATCTTCTGGTATCTTCAAAATAGCTTTCAAGACTTCCTCATCTGACGTAATAGGACTGAATTCTTCTTCTAGTTCTGCACATATTTCACTCCAAACTTCCCCAACCTGTGTGTGAAACATACACCACGCTATCTCATTTTTCAGTTCGAGTTAATCAAAATGTAATAGAGCAACCATGTCTCTCCTTACTGTTGTCTGAATTCCCAGAATTTTTATGCAAGGTTAGACTTCGTTAATGCTATGCCAAATTCATTCATGAATGAATTTGCTCCCTAAGCCTTCCCAAGCCCAAGCTTGATTCCACAGAGGAGTAACAGGAATGTTGATAAGTACAGAAATTCAGAAGAAATACAGATAGCTCTAAATTACAAGAGTGTTGTGTCCAACTGCCTGCTTCTTAAAGTCTTAAGCTGCAGACATTATCAGAGCTAACTGCAACATAAGACATCAACAAATGTTGGAAACACCAACCAAAGATCAACTCTTGGTAGTTCCTGCTTTCAACACTTCAAGCTCTCACAGACTTTGTTCCTAAGCAAAAAATTGGCATAAACTAAAGGTACTTTTGACCAAGATGACTTCTACAATCCTGTTTTCCTACAGGCACGTCTTTCTCAACTTTTGACAGGAAAATGGATGAATACTGTATGTGGGGATAAAGATGGGAAAAGCACAGAAAAACCTTTATCATGGTGTCTAATGTAATTTTTAATAGTGTCCCCCTAAACTGACCTTACTGCAAAAGGAGGCACTCCTACTCTCCAGTCCTGCCCCAATTTCTTACTCCTGGCATATTCCTGTTCTTGAGCTGGAAAACAGTTAAAACTACTTTTTTTCTGAGGTGTTTTTAACTAGCATTAGTTTCTAGTCTTATTTTCTGTGCGGTCACAAGGATTTGTAACAGTAGAAAGAAAGAGTCTGAGGATTGTTGGAATGCTGGAGGTGGGATTGTTCCTTTTGATGGTAAATACTAGTTTATACTCGGTGAAACTGTAGGTGACTTGTGACATAGGGGACAGCTTTTGAAGGATTATTTCTTCGTTGTATTCTGAGATATACTTGTTATTTTTGGAAATGCAGATACAGTAGTAATATTTTCTTGAAAAATACTCACTTTAAAGTCAATATAACGTCGTATGATAGCAAGTGTTACAAAATCCTCAGAAGATAAGCCAGGTAAATTTTCAAACCCTAAAAGAATATTAATAATTTCTGTATTAACAGTATGATGAATTTATCTTAAAATCTAACATTAAAAAAACCCCATGACATCTTATTTATCATATAATCACATGCAAAATCTTCATCACACATACACCAGTCAGTGATTCTTGATCCTGAGCAGCCTTTTTCTGATAAAAACCCTTTTCTCTCCATAATATATTCTCTCTATACTAAAATCTTTACTTACAAGTGGCTCTGTTGACCTTCCAATCACTTGGAAGGCCAGGACAGTACTGCATTTCCTACACTTTTGTAGCCAGGGTTGGGTCTTCTGTTGAAGGAGACAAACTTTTGAGTCTACAGGTCATGGTTTCTAAAGCAGCAGCTCAGCACAAATTGAGTTTTGCTTTAACTGTGAAGCAAAACAAGGAAAATTATAATAGTGCTTTGTTTCAAAGCTGTGTAATGAGGGTGTCCTCTATCTTGTAGTCTTGTGTCTTTGGCATAATGCCTTGAGCATCACGACTCCATCCTTTTAAAATATGTTTCCCATACGTGTAAAAGAATAAGGTAGAGAAGTATGGTGGCTGAGACTATGCTTAATTGTTTGGGTTTGGTTTTCTTTCACACAATGTTAATGGTACTTAATTAGAAAAAAATCTATATATATCAAATCTATAATATATCTATCAAGTCTTTTTCTAGACTTCATCATACCATCTGTGTGCTAACTGGGATTGTAGCATCAGTACAGGGTGTAATTACATCAAGTTTTGAAGGTAAGAAACACCATAAGTAAAGACCATTTACCACTGCTTTTCTAGATCACCACAGTACAGGCTGTTAGGGAGCCTGACAGTAAGAGGAAGATGCTGAGAAAAGACTACAAAAATATCTCCGTATTATATTTTATTATCTCCTTTCATGTAATTCCAGTACTTCACAGAAGACATTACAATGTATGTAACTAAAATAAAAGATATGTATGAATATAGGAGGAAGCTGGAAGAAAATCTCATGCTTTTTGTTAAAGAATTCAGCCGTGATCCAACAATTAATGTAATTAATGTTAATAAAAATTAGTAATAACCTGGGTTACAACAGAGGAAAAACTAGCTATAGATTACTAGAGAAACTAAGGATGTTTTCAAACCAGTTCATTCTCTAGATTACCCAGGGAACTGGTTGAAGCACTCTGAGAACAACTACTGATCATCTTTGAAACTGTGGAGGATGGATGTGAAAAACCAAAAATAAGGTCTATTTTTAAAAGGGAAGAAGGACAAGCTGAATATTGTTTCAGTTCAGTTCCTGAAAAAAACCTGAAACAAATAATTAGACAAATAATGTTTATGCAGTTAAAAGGTGACAGTGAAACAAATTAGTATCCAACATGAATTAGTAAAAACTAAGACCTAACTTTTGTCTACAGACAGATAAAAAAATTCTTATGGATGTGGAAGAATTTATCACTTATCTTGATTTTAATCTAGGTTTTAAGACAAGGATGTAATGAGTATTCATATTGAGTGTGCAAACAATGAAGAATTAGGAGGGACTGCAGCACTCTGGAGTAAAAGATTAAAATGCAAATTAATCTTACCAATCTGAAAAATTATCTAAACACACAGAATTTAATTCAATCAGGACAAATAAAAAATTGTAACTGTAGGAATAGCCATCCGCACAAATCCAGGATGGTAGATGACTACAAGATCCTAAGTCAGTAAAGCAAACAATATCATGCTACTATCAATACAGCAATTGTTACATTAATGTCTGAATGTCTATTTACAAGGTGAGTAGAGTAACATAACTATTTGGCTGTGAGGCTTCTGCTGGAGCACTGTGTTCAGTTTTGGGACACTACAGATCATGAAGAATTTGAGTCAACTGGAAAGATTCCAGAAAAAAAAAATAATTAGAGGTTATGCTAGAAAGTGAGATCAGTGCATTATGTCTTTCTAAATCCAGGATAATAAATGTAAAAGTGCTAAAATATGTGAAAGATATATTATGCATGGGAAAACAAATTACAGAGGGTTTCAAGCAAATTTCAGGTTTAGTTTGATGAAAACTCTTCCTAAAGGTAGGGGCAGCAAAGTAGTGGGGAAGTATTGAAATCCCCATCAATAGGGCCTTTCAAGAAGAGAAGGAGCAAGTATCCATTGATAACAGTGTTGATGATGCATCACAAACTTTCCTTTTACCATTTTTTTTTTCGTAGTGACTTTACTAATCACCAGTGAACAATTCAGTTTAATGACAAGTAAGACACTGACAAGGCAATTCACTAATCTTACCTAGCTTGCAAAATAATGAATAAACTTTTGACCGCATGTTCTCTGAAATTTCCATGATGGCAAAGCTGGGACAGCTGGCAGGCACAGGAATGACCTTTTGCTGTCTCTGGAAGCTGCCGGCAATAGGTCTCTTCATGTCTAATACAAAACACAAAACCAGGGTAGAAGAATGAGGAGGTAGTATGTTCCCAAACTTAGAGGAAATCCATCTTACTTTGTGGACACCATGAATTATTTTGATAGTTTGGCAAGGAATTTGAACATAATTTGGGCCAGGAAATTTTAACTGGCATGGCTAAAAATTCGTGAGAACAGCACTCTCTTTTTTTTTCCAACATATAACAAAACACAATGCCTTTTGTGGAAGAAATTAAGTAGTATAACTGTCCAGCATTAGAAAAGTTGGTCATGGTTCTGTTCAGTATCTGGTTCATTCCCAGCTGATGTAGAAAATGCCATATAGCGGTCAGAATGAAATGAAAATAAATTGAAATAGAAGATATTTTGGGTTTGGTAAGAATTACAGCGTAAAACTATAAATGCTGCTATTTCCTTTCATCAGGATTCAGACTACAAAAGCAAATACTGTCATTGTTTTACTTAATCAATGGAACTGCTCGGTTTCACATACATCATAGAACTTACCCACAATCCTTCCATATTGATCACGTCTGACTCCCAGATCCAGCTCTTCTTGTCTCCATAACTGTATTAGAAGGTTAGCTGCTGTTTGATCTTTCTCCCCTCGCCAGGTATTGATGTGCAAAGTGGTTTTAGGGTTGTCACAAAATTCAATCAAGATTCCAAGAATTATATTGCACAGGTTTTTTTCCTTTAACTTGGTCAAGGGAAAAAAAATAAAAATGTTTTAAACTGTCCAAAACACAGTGATGTCTTCCTTCAGAGAAGTTGTGTAATCAAGTAACTGCAAGCTTTTCGTCACTACTATTTGCACAAAACTCGTGTATAAACTTGTAAATCTTTCAAGTTTCTGGAATCCTCCCATGTAAAGCTCCATAAATCAGGGAACATGAAGGGAATGAGTGTAAGATCATTCAAGATGCACATTCCTGTGTGTAGAATGACATAGCAGGTTTTGTGTACGTGCCTCCAGGCTCACATGCTGCAGAATATACTGCTACCAAGATCTACTGCTGTAAGAAATAGACTCTGAAGGCAGTGGCTGAGCTGTACCACCTAGCATCTCTTCTGGTATGTGGCCAGATCTTTTAGAGGCAGCTGAGAGGGGGGAAAGGCTTTGAAGTGAAAATGGGGAGATTTAGATTAGGTACTAGGAAGAAGTTCTTCACTGTGAGGCTGGGGAGACACTGGAACAGGTTGTCCAGAGGACTTGTGGATGCTCCATCCCTGGAAATGTTCAAGGCCAGGTTGGATGGGGCTTTGAGCAACCTGATCTAAAGGAAGGTGTCCCCACCCACGGCAGGGAGGTTGGAACAGGATGATCTTTAAGGTTCCTTCCAACCCAGGCCATTCTATGATTCTGTGAGTCTAAGAGTCTGCAGCCTTGCACTGTAAGGACATCAAGGGCTGACAGCACAGCCAGTGAGAACGAGGAGGGAATGAACCAAGGAAGGTGCATTTTTATTTTGGAAAAGGTGAAATGGCTGTGCCAGCTCCACGTCCAATACCACAGAAGTAGCTACACATACAAAATACACATACAAAGTAATTTTAAACATTAAAACTTTAAAAGCTGTGCAGTGTATACTAACCCTGCTCATACTAACTTCAACATGAAGTACAGAACTGAGGTGCTCTTCTAAACAGAGATGTCATACAAAGTAAGAGCATAGCTAGAGGTTTTTTTTTTTCAAAAATAGTATACTTTTGTTAAATTAAAAACTCCCTCTGTCAAATAATTATGAAAAAAACATCCCAAGAAACATGGAAAATTATACAATCATTTTTGAGCAGATATCTGGGTCTGTCTCAAGGAATTAAATACCTTCTTTTTTTTTGTTAGTATTATAATAGCCTTAGGAAATACTGTAACAAAAATAATGCAGTTTTCCATGTGGTTCTCCTACTCTTTCATTCTATAAAAACAATAATAAAAATACCTACTGCCAACAAATCCAGAAGAAGAAAAATGCCTTGTTTTTCAAGAAAATGATCCTCTGCAATGTAACATCCAATGACACATGACCTTAAACAGAAGTAATTTCACTGTGTAGAAACACATTTATACTTTAGAACATGCTACAAAAATCTCATTTATTTTACTGAATTGTATAAATATATTTGGTATGCAATATGCTTCATATCTTCAGGAAGTAGAAAAATCATGTGTCACATGCCTTTTCATTTACACTGTATAACTAAATATACCCTGCTTGACTGCTTTTTCTTCTCCTGCGGGTGGCACACCTTCCTTGCATCCAAGAAATTTGTCAGGTTCACAGTGAATTGGACTAGAATATGTATTGGAACTAAAACTCAGTACAAGATGTTAAAATTTAGCTAGATCTGGTTTATTGCAGGGCTGTGTGAATATTTCTGCCAGCAAAATCAAGCAGGTGAGACAAGCAAGACTGGTTTTTTTTTTGGCAACTGTTTCCCAGCTTAAAATCATCACAAAGCCAGAATTCTTGTTGCTATTGCTTCCTTAAAATCATCATAAACTCAGCATTCTTGTTGCTATTGCTTCCTTAACAACATGAATAGTGGCTTTATGATGATTTTATTGCTTCCTTCTCTTATTTCCTCAGCTGTGGTCATTAACAGAGAAACTAAAGGGATGTCCTGTATCAGTCTTTTCTCCCAGCAAACACTTGGTTCTCAATGTATTTACCAACCTCTGCCTTAAAATAAATTAACTTTTTATTATCCTCCTATGTATTGGCATTTTCTAATAGCAATCTTCAAAATATTTCTAGCCCAGTACAGCCAGTTTACAAACACTTATGCTTACACAGTTTTTTGCTAATATCGGTCTATTCTTGCCCTGTGTTTACTTCTCTGATTTACATATCTAGCCCCATGCCTCTCTTAGAAAGTCCTGAGTAACTTTGCATATCAGGGGGTCACTGTGTGGGGAGTTAGGCTGTCACAGTGAATCCCTATTTAGAGAACCTTACATGCAGAATATTTCACTTCTTTTGCATAATTTTTTGTTAGTCAAATTTTATGAAGGATTTTTGTAAATTATAAATAGAAGAAAGGCCTATATGTGCAGAGAAAGAATATAGTATTTCAGGCGTAAAAATTAGAAGACTGGACATTTTTCAGAGTTACTGCTGCTAAAATACTTTACTAACCACACGCAGTCGAGTGTACTGAAGAGAAGACAACTGTGGCCTAATCCACTATATAACTTCTTGGGATCCATCTGAAGGAAAAGGATAAGCATTCCAATTCCTTCATAGCTGAAGAGTTCCTGTTGAAACATTAATTAGAGCAATATGTTTCTTAAACAATAATTACTAAATAGGAAAGATGTAAGGAAATACAATGGAAACTGGGGAATGTAAATATTTATATTTTAAGAAATTTGGCCAACTTGTTAGGGCAGGATATAGTCCTTATGACATACATAAGAAAAAGATACTTTCAGTTTTTCCAAAGTGCTAATCTCATTTGTTAACACAGTTTTATACATTAATTTCAAAATCATGCAAATTAGCAATTAAATAGGTTCAACACTTAGTGGATTTCTGAGCATATTTGCATTTCAGCTGTTGCAGAAACCAGTTACCACACCTGACTTGTTAGCAGTGAACTACAGTTGACATCTGCTTTTGAATTAAAAAAAATCAGTATACCTTAAATGAAAATATAACATGTTGTGACATTTTCTGCACAGGAACAGGTAGAAACATACCTTTCTGTGGAGATCATTTTCACAGAGGACACACAATATAAATAATATATCAGCTTGGATTTCCAGTAGAATGGAATCTTCTTTAAATTTGTTTGTTGCATACTTTAGGATGTCTGTAAATGAATACATTTTATTCATGCAAATGTCCTATACACAAGTCAGAAATCTATTATAGATACTTCTTTTAAAAATCCTCAGCTTTACAGTGAGAGATTTTTAAAGTAACCTACTTGTCAGCTTTATCTCAGCTTTATCTCCTGTGTTTTATAGTAAGTTACAGAAGTGCAGCACTCTGATGCTGTACTTTCATGGCCTTTATTCTTGGTGAGAGAATTTTGATAGCAGTTTGCACTGATTTCTCTCTTGTTCAGTCTCTATGCTGCCCCTTGCATTGTGCTAGTGCAAGGAATTCAGAGAACTGATCTGAATTCAGGGACTCTCAGAAAAAGGCAAGAAACTTACTGGTTTGCTCTACTGTACAGCTTCACAAACCTTTGTGCTTACAGTGAAAATGCAGGAGAGACATAAAACACCACCATTGCTACAAAAATCAGCCTTGGAACCACTATATGAAAGAGGATGTTCAAACACAAAACTCCCCTAAAGGAAGAAAAGTTGCTTGAATAAGGTATAGTGGTAATTTTGCTTTCACTGGAAGTTTTAAGTTTCCACAGAGTTTTCACTGGAGTTCAACTAAGGCTATAAAACTCTTTATTTCTAGGCTTTCTATTAGAACATACCCTTTGATTCCAAGGGATCTCTCCTGTTTTGTTTCCTTCAGTATGACTCTTTTGGAGTACTGAAAACTTTTTAATATTGTAAGAAAAGAACTTAAACCAGTTTGTATTGAACCTAGACCCAAATTTAACAGTAGCTATGTGTTACTGAACAAGAAAATGCTCTAAAATTGCAGGAGCAGCAGTTAAGCATTTTTATTCTCCTCTTGTCCTTCATGTTGTTCATATAGAAGTACATTGTTATTATTTTTTTTTCTCCTCCAAAGAGGAGTTGTGGAAAGTGACACCATAATAGACTTAGGAAAATATTCATAGCTGGAGTTCCCAAGGACTACAATAAAGAAAACGCAAGATGTAACAAATGCAGTATCATAATGGGAGAAGGGGCAGTTTTTGCTCTGAAATTAAACACCTGAACTTTTAAAGCTGTCTGTTTTGCTTAATTCATTCAATGCGTGTTGCAATGTCAAACAATTAAAAATAAATCAGTTACATCTTGGATTACCTGTTAGGTTTTTTAGTTTTTCAGCAGTCAAAGGAATAACACGCTAAAAGCATAGCACACAAAAAAGCACAAACATTCTTAGTGTCAACAGAAATGCACTAATTGAAGTACAGCAATACAAACTGTGCTTTACCCAGTAACTGGCTAATTGCTCCCTGGTCACACAAACTAAGGTTCACAGCATCATCGTAAAGGGACGCAACAGATCTCAGCACTCTCAGGCTGTAGCGCATTTGTGCAAGTTTGTTGCCACGACCACCTGTTCCATGGAAACTGTTACCTCGACCAAAGAAAGGATCTGTGGAACAATCACAATGAATACTGGGTTTGGCACAGTGTATGTTCAGAATAATAATGGGATCAGGAGAAAAACAATCCAAAAACGCAATAATTATCAGGTTACACTACAAACAAAAAAATCCCTTAAAGTTACAAAGAATTCTTGTTTAAAACTGTCTAGCAATGAGCCTTTCTGTGTATGTTAAAAGTTATGATTATGGTGAACATTTAAAATTACACATCTTTTAACCTTCCTAGATTAATGAGCAGTCTTCAAAACTCAAAATATCTTCTTTAGCATGACATATAGTATCAATCTTTTGATCTCCATTTGACCCAAATAAAAATTTCTTCCTAGGAAAATATCAATTTTATAATGAAAAATATCTATCCCCAGCAATCCAGTCACTAAAATTGAGTGCAGTTAGTTATCCTTTTGTTTAGCCCATACTCTTATCTGTTGACCACAAGCCAGCTTTAGTCTGGAAGCTGTTTTACTATGTACAGCTCTGAGTTAAAATGGCCTGCCTCCTGCAGGAATTACTGGTTGGACTTGTTGCCACAACAGAAGAATCTGACTGGCTTAAAACACAGGCAGCTGAGGTGTCTGGCTGCCCATACAGTGAAGGAATATCAGTATAGGGGTACACAAGAAAAAAGGCACCAGCTTATCCTTCAGTTAAAAAGAAAAACAAAGTGACCTACTGAAAAGAATCATTCTGACTTTATGGGTTTTATATTTTTACTTCCTGTCAAAGAAAGTAAGTTCAGTTGAACTGTGTTTTGAGGTTAGCCATGTGTGAAAACCATGAGCACCTACTGACCTTGGCCTATACACCATTCTAGAAACATAAGGAGAAGAGTATTCGCTTGGCAGGACAAATATTTATCTACTAACACAGGAGCCACCGAAGCTAAAACAGCAATTGCATGAAGCTGTAATTCCTCATATTGGGCAGCAGACCAGTCATGAAATCCAGGCTTTTGATTTGGTTTTACATAATAAAGCAAAGATGGCATCACATAATTTTCACTGAGGAGCTGCAGAGTCAACACAGAGAGACAACTTACAGGTTTCACATGCAAATAAGAAATATCTAAAGCAATGAGTCAATTTCATCTGTCCTACACTAAGAAAATTACCTTTTTATTGAGAAAGTATATCATGAACACTACAAGTACAGGCAAACTCTCTTTATATTCTGTAGTTTTTCCACAGAGTGTGGTTTGTTAAACTTTATTATGCTCTTCACATGTATTTCAATATCACTTTTCAGTTATTTGTCAGTATTTTCCTAGCATGGTCTAGGTTTGTAACTTTTCTAAAACAGAAATTGTATGTTGCTTTCAAACAGCAGGACTTGGTCTAAGCCATGTATGAATTCTTAATTTAGAAAACAGCTGATTTCAGTGTTCTAGACTACGCCAAATGGACAGTTAAGTAATATTCATGTGATTCCTTTGTCCTTTTCCCCCCCCACTTACTGTATCTTCTGTTCTGTTACATCTTACCTGTGCAGCAGATGGATTTTTAGATAAGACTCCTATTATATTAAATAGCAACTTCTTCATCTCAAAGTCCTCATAAGAGTAGGTAAGTTTAAGACCTTTTATCAAGGGATTGGGAATTTTAACTATGAAGGAAATTGCAGATGAGTTAGAAAAACCCCATCATTATCAAAAGCAAAAATAGTGTAATTATGTAGTATAAAATCTCTTACCTTCAGTAAATGTTGCAAGTACTATTAAGAGCTTTGCAAATCCACTTTCCTAATAGGCAATTGAAAAACATACATTAATTACATTAAATTGCAGCAAAATTAAGACTTTTGATTTAATTTTAGTTTTGCTTTTTTTTTTCAGAACATGGAGTTTAATGTATCTTATGGCAGAATAAACAGAATTTTATCAAAGAAGAGATCAGCCATTTGGACATTGTACAATAATAACTACAGCCCTAAGGGTACAATTAGTTAAACCCATGTTTTATTCAGTACAAGTCTGAACTTCTATAGGGAAGTCCCAAAACCATGTATTCAGTGCTATAATCCACCACACTAGAAAACCCTATTCTCAGTACTATTAGAACTGTGGGTTTTAAAATGCATTTGTGCATGTTTTTACATCACGGCCATCAGTACATATAATTTTGTGGCTTCAGTTGTGCATACTAATACACC
The DNA here is from genome assembly GCA_035047845.1 of Dendrocincla fuliginosa. Lineage (NCBI taxonomy): Eukaryota > Metazoa > Chordata > Aves > Passeriformes > Dendrocolaptidae > Dendrocincla > Dendrocincla fuliginosa. The sequence goes on along the minus strand of JAWWMO010000083.1, from coordinate 21,775,745 downwards.
AACTTCAGTGCATTTAGAAGTAAACATATGAAAACTGCATGTATAGGCAACATGCATTTACAAATATCACGTACTTGAAGTTAAGAAAATAAAATCTGGTGATTGATAGCTCTTAGAGAGAACTAACAGAAGGACAGCAATGTCTAATATAACTATGGATAGCATCAAGGCCAGAAGGTGTCTATGCAGCACACTAGAGGCAAAAGAGCTTTCTGAGGTGATTAGAAACCATGGTTACCAGAACACTGCTCTTCCTGAGCAACAAAATACATTAGCTTGGCCTTACTACTCTGGCAAAGCCACCACTGAGGTTTCCACTTATTCCCAACAGGAGAAGAGCAGAGCCCACAAAAGACTGTGGAGACATCCTAACAGAATCAAGCAGTTCTACTTTCACAGCAGCATCCACAAAAAGCTGGGCTCAGGTTTGTTAGGCCTAGCTCTGGAAGTTAGCATACACTCAAAAGATTCTAACTATCAGAAGTATATTACAAAAGTAATTTTCAAGAAAATATCAAAGAATACAACTATATTGCCTGTTAGCTTTTGTCTCTATGATATATATATTCTCTGTACAAAACCATTGCAAAGTGGTTAAATAAAACCAACATTAAAACTTACTAATGTTTTCTCCTTGCTGATTAATGCAGTACTAAATTCTGATGGAAACCAGTAAGCAATTAGCAAACAGACAGTTTTGTTCTAACACAGAGATAATAATAATTAATACCATTATGAGCTTTACTTTACATATATTTTCCAGTTGGCTTGTAGTGAGAAAACTATTTTCCTTTTCAAAGGCTCAGATTCCTGTGCTGATTTATGAATTATGTAAAATACAAGACTGGCTTTTCTGAAGTTGCTTGGATAGTATATAAAGAAAAAAAGGGAACGTTCTGAAGCAAATTTCTCTGGTATTATCTATAAGGCAGGATTAAATGTTAATGTTTTTTCTACGTGATTATACCTTGTAAAATCTCTAGGGAGGCTGAGAGTACAGAATCTACATTAAATTCTTTTAGTATTTTCTTTCCATAGAAACATTTTTTCTTCCTTTTAGTATAAGGAATTATATGTCCTGTTTACTTATCTTGTAGGAGAAAACTGCCCTGTCTCTACAGCCAGATAAACAATTCCAATGTTTTAGACATCAAATATGTTGCTGCAATAGTATAACAGACATTTGTTAAATTGAAAGCTTGAATGAAAACTCTGTAATCTTCCTTACAGATTATAAAATCTGTTTAGTAATACAGCCAATTGGAAAATTTCTACTCAAGTAAAAAGTAACACATTCCTGAACACCCAATAGATCTAGAGGAACTTGATTGCTTAATTATTCAGTATGTATGTCACAACTTCATTTGACGTTCTGAATCTCAACTGTAAAAAAAGAGAGGAAGGGAATATCAACATCTATAAAAAAATAACTTCTCTGCAGGTTTCTCATAAAAATTCTGGAATATTACAGAAGAATGAGTCATCTACATTTCAGGGAAGTCATGATAAGGTATTATGTGACCTGGTCTTAAAAACAATTCATGTGCCTCCTATTAACTAGACTTAAGTAACTATTTTCTCAGCATCTTAGAGCTTCTGAGCTGATTTTTGACTGACCTTGTGTTTGGTTATGAGGCACACATTGGACTTAGGCCATATAAATATAGACTGTACTAAATCTTCAAACAACAAATGAGATTTAGTGCAAAACTCATCGTAACAGAATGGCACATCTGAGAATCTGTGCAAGAATACAAAAATTAACATTAACTTTTGCACATAAAGAGCATTAGTGTAATTTTCTAAATATCAGATAAGGTTGATGTCAGTACTATGGGCTAATGAGCTACAGATTTGAAGTCTCTTTGAGGTAAAGACAATTGCAGAAAGAAAAACATTTTCTTGCTCAGCAAATCCAAGAAAGAGGAAAGCACTGGCGACACAGTAGAACAAATATTAGAACCTTAATGGGGAAAAATACTGAACAATACAATAATAAAGGATAGTCTCTGGAATGTAACTATAAATACTTACAACCATAGGTACGTCAGGGTTTTCAGCTAGTAGTGTAGCAATCACCAAGAGGTCATTCCGTAGCTGATGATCACAGTGCCGACAACCATGCAGGGCATCTACAAATACTTCTTTCAAAGCACTTAAAAGAAAATTAAATGCATTTTACCTTTTTCTTTCAGACTCTAACATTAGACAGCTCTATGTATATGAATTCTCAAGCAGCACCATACTTTTCAAAGCCTTAGGGTTTAACTGGAAGAGAAATATATGAAATGTATTCTTACATGTACCACTAGACATCCAACTGAAGTATATATGCAAGGAGCTCGTATTACAAATTGGACCTTCCACTGTTTGTGTTACAATCAATTAATAGAAAGACATAATATTTACTCCAGCATGAAACTGGACGTTGTTCAATGATTATTGAGAAGAAATGGTCTAACTTAAATAGTTAAAACAGTGTAACTCAGTAAGGGTTATGTTATTTACTCCAGCAGATCTAGAAATAAGCCTTGTATATAACAGCATAGAATTGTCTGCTAATTTTATAACATAAGCATTTCAACAGGAATACTGGCCTGCTGAGCCTAATATGTGAGCTTGAAAATGCTGCAATGAACTTTTCCATCATACAAAGCAACAGATAGGGCTATTTCTCCTTCAATATGCACCAGAGCACCTTGTTCTTGCCCTATAACAGCAACAACTGTGTTCATACTGAAAACTTAATGAGGATGTAATGAGAGAACTCCAACCCCCATTTGCATTTTCTCTCAATTAATTTCAAACAAAATGCTACACAACAGCAATATTTTAGATGTCTCCAAAATTACAATACTAATTCATAAAATGCTTCCCTGCACTTACTGTACGCACTCCAAGCTACTGAGCTGATTAACAACTTCTTCTTTTGAGCCGTTTTCTAGCAGGTTCCATAGGATATCTGAGGAACGGAACACCAGCTGTCCTGAGGGATCAGCACCATTTAGATACAAACAGAGCCTGCTGGCTGCTTGTGCCTTCATCATTAGTCTGCAATTCACTCCTGAAATTATGAAAATCTGAATAATTAATTCCTTGTAGGTCAGTAATTGTTTTAGGCATGTTCAATGAACAACTGGTCTAAGATCAGTGGTAATGAGATTGTTGAAAGAACAGTTTGTACTAACCAGAGATGGAGAGATGCTGGAGAGCTTTAAGTACCCACAACTTCTCAGTAAGTTGATTTTCAACTGATGCTAGTGACAAAACTAGAGTTTCTGCTAATCTTCCTGATTCAGCCATCTGGATTTTATAATTTGCACTTGTGGGCTGGTAACCTGCACATACAATAGCTTTAGTTATAATGCAGTAAATACTCAGAATTTTGGTTACTTCATAAAATATTCATCCTTTCTCAAGAAAGGATTGAGAACCATGTATCATATTTCCTTAGTTCTAAAACACTTAAAAAATAATCAAATACCCAATAAGAGCTGCTTTTCTTACATCCGAATAGTGCCTAAAGCATATCCAACAGACTCATCCTCAAGCAGACAAATGCTATGTAAACAAACTAATCGCTTCTTAAAATTTACAAAATGAAAGTAAAAGAAGGCTTACAGAGAAGTGAAAAACTTTCTTCAGTCATGCAATAAGTTGTTGGTGCACAACCTAGTTCTCTTCTCTAGCTTGTTCACTAGAGAATTAATGCCTTCCATTAATACATTACTTAAAACACACGAAACTGATCTTTGATTTGTAAGCTTGACTTTCCAATGTGTTCCTGTTTTTTCTTTTGGCTGCGCATATGCAAAACTGTATTTCATTACTGAATTATGGGGGAAGAGGAAGCATTGAGAAAGTAAATTTGTATTTATCTCTGGTATCTCATGAAAGTAAAGTTTATCTTAAAGAGCTTAAATACATGTATGTAAAATGTTGTGAAATACAGGATTGATAAACACAGATAATGCACATGGTGCAATGAGTTTTAACTAAACAAACTCTGATAGGCTCCAAATTGATATTACTTTATAGATAAGAGAATCCTGCAAGATTAAACTTAGCAAGATTTACATATATACTTAGCAATAAAAAAATTGACTTAAAAAACCCCAGGTTGAAACACATTCTTCATTTTGTGATAATGTATCTTATTTTCTGAATCTGAAGAAGAATAATAAAGTCCCTCTATATTTAACATTCACTTCTAATGAAGTTATTTACAGATACAGAACAAAATATACCCATAGCTGCTTGCAGAATTTGAGCCTTGTTTGAAAGGTAAAAACAGATTTGGATGCTTTCATATTTCTAGAATCTTGTGAGGACTGAACCAGTTGAAGTTTGTTTAGGCCTCCAAAAATAAATGAAAACCAGCAAGAGGGCACAGGAATTAGTGTCACGCTGTAGGAACACAGCAGGGGAGCACACTGACATCAAGCTTGCTCCCTGAACTGTGCTCTGCATCCACTCAGTGACAATGTTCACCTGAGGCTTGGCTGCTATAAATCTAGTGTTGTCTCAAAGCACATGATCCTGTGCCCCTCTGGGAGGGGATCCATGACTGAGTTTGCCTGATAACAGTCTCTGGCACCATCATAAGGGTCAAAGGAATAAGTAATAGTGGATTTTGGTGACAGTTTGCATGCCTGCCTATAATACCAGAAAATCATGCCTAAGCTCTTCTTTCTGCAGAGACAAGTCACAAAATTTATTCAAAGCCTATGCTCAAATATATCCATATGATAAGAACTCAAACAAATTTAGATGGGCTCAGATCTACCTATCACAAACAACACAGATGAAATCAGAACTGCTTCTCTCCAGGCTACATGTAAAAAGCTGAAAACTACATTTCTCTTCTTATAATTATGATCCTAACTACTCTTTTTTTCCCCATTACTCACACTTCAGAGAACTTGTGAGCACTTCACATTTTTTGGATACTATTTAATTCTAAAAGTGTAATAAATACGTCCTTATAGATTGATGAGCTTATTTCAGATTTTGAGTATGCATTTCTATGAAAACATGTTAATTACATATTTGCCGATGCTATGTTTAATATGTGAGATACATATTGATCTCATACATATGGTGATATCCATAGTTATAAAGAAAAATTAATCCACAGCTAATTAAAATAGGCATTTCAAAGTATCTGAGATCATAAAAAAATAAAAATATTGTGATTTACCTGAAAGTAGTTTTCCTGGTTGCTCCATTTTATAAAAGCTAATAACACACTTACAGATTTGTATCCTAACTTGAGAGCTTGGCACTCTCATCAAATAACCTGTCATAAACAGAAAAAAAAAAGTCATTTACAAACTTTATATTTTTTTTAGAAAGTATTCTTAACACTTCTCTTTACAGCAGTTAGTATTTCCCTTGGTCACACCCCTTACAAATCTGTAATGTAATGCAAATTTTGATTATAAAATATTTAAAGGACAGAGACTCACACACTAAAGTGGACAAAGGGATCTTGAACAAGTAGCATAAGTCTAATCAAAAAGTTACCTTCTCTGATTTATGGTTACAGACACTTAATAAGACACTGGATGTTATTCCAGAAGTTGTGGAATTCTAAAGAAAGCTATTACACTAAGCTGTGGTCATTATTACCATGTCAAAAACTTTTCTTCTAGCAGTTATGAAATAAAGGGAGCACAGAAAGAGATCTTTTTTTCCACAAGGTGAAGAGAATTCCATCAACAGTTACCAGTGCCTAGTGTAGATACTGTAAGCCATCTTTCAGATTTTAGTGTCATGGACTGTAACTCTAAGAAGAACCTGTATCTACCTGAAACCAGGTGGTCATTCTGCTGCCTACTTGGATCTATGAAAATAAAGACTTCTAAAAATATTTTTTACCCATTTTAAGGATAATATTTTTTTTTCATGTGTGACGGGCTGCTACCTTTCTCCCATTTAAATCTTACTATTAAGTGAGCTTATATATCACTCCTGCTCTATTCTGAATCCTTTTAGACCTACAGTACTTACATTATTTTTTTTTTCAAAATCACAAAGGTGATGTGCAAAAATATGTAAAAAGGTCATAAAAAGATATTTTGGTATTTAGAGGTCCAGTGACATTAAGACATGACTTTGACACCTTTTCCTCAACAGCACTTTTAAAACATATTTCTGAACAATAGAACTCATGGCTCAGATGCAGCAGGAGGTAGAAGCCAGAAATTACTACTCTTAGTAAGGCATGGCACTAAACTGCCTTGCATTTTGCTTTTGTATATGATAGGTCTCAAGCTTTTGGGTTCTAAAGGTTTGAGCTGGGAGTCAGGAGTTACTGTTTCTCCCTTGTGTATTCCATTTGGTTTCAAAGAAGGAAAATTACATGTTCCTCTTATCCCAGGTTTCAGCGTTTACATATAAAATACACCAACTTCTCAGACCAAAATGAAATGAATGAAGCTGTATACAGGTTTAGTTCTTCAGCTATACTGATAAAGTTATCTCATGTAGCTTTTGACACTGGCAAATAGGCAATTGATAACTAATTTCAGGTTAGCTGTACAGCAAAGTGAGAATGGTTTCTAAAACTAAAAACCACAGAGGACTGACTGAATAATTAAAAGAAATTATCTACATTTACTAAGGAGGTAATAAGAATTAAAATCATGCTAATAATACAGTTGATTTTATTGTGGCATAATAATAATTTTATTGTGGTGTATCAGGTTACACTCACCCAGTTGTGAAATGCATTCTGCAACTGCAGAGGAATAGTTTACTTCATCAGATGATTTTTTTTTTTGAAATGGTAACCTGCAAAATGAAATTTAAAAATATGACAACTATGCTTTAATCACGTCACAAGAAAAGCTCACTGGCTTTATTCTTCTTCCTTGACAATTTTTGCAAATAAGGACAATGAATACATTATTTTCAATGCCGATTCTACACTGAGAGTTTCAATTTCATAATCTGGCCATTATATGTTGACAATCAGTGGTACATGTCCATAGATAATATTTTCATAATGCATAAATAATGCAACAAGAAATACTGAATAAACAAATGTAAACAAATTTAAATGCGGAAGACTAAATGCTGGAACTTAGGCACTATCAGACTATTGTAGAGCTAGGTTATGCACAGATACATGCAGAGGTGGAAAAAAACAGATCATACCCCTGGGCAACACCTCCTGAAATGGATAAAAGTAAAACCAATAAACTGACTCCAAATAGCCCACTGACAAATTTATTTTTAAAAGCAGGGTATTAAGTAATATCCAATAATATTTTCAAAATACTTAGGTATGACACAAACAAAAAAAACTAAGAGTAAACATTCCAATATTATGCTAAGGTCTCTGCAGCACACACTGTAGAAGCAGCTTTCCGGTAGGTTTACCTCTGTAAACACTGCCAGAGAAAAACAAAGGAGAGAGCAAATAATGGAAGAAATGTAGGGAAAGGTGGGGGAGGGAGAAACAGACATTGGAAAAAAAAAAAAAAAGTGGAAAGAAGCCTGGTAAACAGAAGCAGTGAGGAAACAGTGGAATATTTTACTCCTGGAGTTCATGTATCTGAAACTAAACTGTAAAAAACAGTCTCTGCCTCCAGTTATAGACTTCTCTGTCATATTAAGTGGCAGTGAATTGTGGTGGAATTTCCATAGAACAGAAACTAAAGCAAAACCCAAGGGTGCAATTTTCCAAAATATATTCACTGCAGAAACCACAATTATTGCCCAACTGCTCTAACAGATGAAAAGTCTCACAGCAACATTTTACTGACTTTATACACTGATTCTCAGTTTTGTCATGCTTCCACCAAATGTCCGTGATGTACCTTCTCATTCTCCACTGCGTGGCAGCAAAGAAAAGCAGTACAACTGATCGTCCTCTAGGGAACTAAAAAATTCAGTTTAGAAATTCTATGTTTATTAAACCTAACAGCCCAGAGGAAGCTACATAAAAACGCATATGAATATCTGTTTTACCATGCCACTAATTTTCTATCTGTCATTATTTTTTATTTCCTTATTCTCTTTAATTGTCATTAAATACAGAAGTAACTGTAGTTACAAGCATACCATAAGTAATTTTACTGATTTATTGAGGAGAAAACTTCTGAAAAGTGTGGATAACACCTAAATTCTATTCTATAAATAATTCAAAGTACAACATGACATTGAAGATGCCCAAAAGTTCACGCTGTAGTTCACTCTCTTCTGCAATATGGCTTGTCATTTTGTAAAGCTTACCTTCACCTATTAAAGTGCCTTTGTGTCACCCTAGGTTTTTAAACTCACTTAGGGAGCTTGTTCGAAACAGCCAAACATACCTCAGCACCACTTAGCTGCTGAATCCTTCGAGGCCAGCAGTCCCAGAATGACTTAGGCAATAAGACACCTTGGGGAACCTTGCTTCCAAGCAAGCTGAGGCCAAGTACAATACAGTTTTGAATGATGTAATAGGTAGCTCTGCAGATACTGAACTGCTACACTGGGTCTGTCCTTCATGTCAACAGAAATTGGACACAAGGAAAATACAGTTCATAACAAGGAAAGATGATGTAATGGATACCTTGCAGACACAAGCGCTTTGTAGACAGCTGCAGTATGGACATGTCAGTCGCCTTAGAAAGTTAATAAGCAGTGTTTAAATCTCTAAAATTGGGGCTGCAGTACTTACCCAAATAATTTAATAAGTTCGCATAGACACTCAGTGAAAGCTTCTTGTTCCTTCATTTTTTCTGCACACAGGTTAAGAATTTTCACGATTTGTTCTAAATCCTTAAGGGGCTTTTAATGTAAAATTAAGGAAATCAGACTGTATGTACTGCTATGAATCAGAAGAGAAAGCCAAAAATTGTATTTGTCATACATCAATGACATGACCAAGAATACGCAAGGCCAATGCTTTCAAAGTTAGATGTCTAAAAGAAGCATGTGAGTCAATACTGAGGCTTCTCAAAGCAGTCTTACTTTTACGGAAGTACAACTTATGCAAATCTGATTTAGGTGTTTTCTCAGCTGAACTCACTGGAACTTCAGCTAAATTTCTAAAACTTCAGGATAGAAAGTTTTTACATCACAGTACCCGATTTACCTACCTAAATTCTGAGATAGCCTTGCAGTATTTAAATTGTTTTCTACTGTAGTCCTGAGCAACTAAATGAAGTTTGAAAATCTGGACCCCAATAAATACTATCTAATTTAGGGCAGAGGCACAAAATCAAAACCCAAGAGAGACTGAGAAGCTACTACCAATCCACTGACTCACAGAAACTGCCTGTAAGTACTTACTGCCTGTAAGTGCCACAACTCAATTGTGAAGTGATAGTTTAAATCACTGTGTAAGTAGCTGAACTATATGAAATTAATCACATTTTCCCATACGTCCACACCCCCCCTAGTACTTGTGATTATTGGAAGGCTTTCAGTTCGCACTGAAAATATGCTTCAGATAAATTAGTCTGCCTTTAATTTTTTAAAAAATGTCTCCTTACTGGAAGACATTGCTATTTTATCTGCTGTTTCTTAAGTAGTGACAATTATTGTGATTGGGTATTCTGAGTGGAAAGTACACCATTTTGAACACTTTCAACCCCTGTACAGGTGAGATCCCCCTACTGAATTTCGCGGCATGTGAATCTAGTATCCAAAAATCTTGACCACCTACCTACCAACTTCGGCTGTGTGTGCACAAGGAGGCAAATGATGAGGATGTATGTGAACCATCCCTGCTCTGCATGCTATGTTGAAAAGTCAGAGTATTACCATACATAAAGCACCACAACTTCAGAATTCTACAGTGGCAAAAAGGATACAAAACCATTTTCAAAATGCTTGGCTACCTTCTTGAGAGTTTTCAGCTGTTCTTTTTCCAAATCTTTCTTAAGTAAAAGAATGAAAAGGTTTTAATTGTCGTTTGCCTTAGAACATTAAATGATTATGTTTATCCCCTTTTAAGTCTAAATGAAAGTTGAAACCAAATTTAAAAAAATCACAGGAGACAATGAAATTCTGAAAGTGCTTTGCAGCACAACCAACTCCTTGATCAAACCTCATTTCTATGTATGAATTCTGTTCTCTTATAACTAAAGAAGCTGTTAAAAATTCTTGTTCAAATGTCTGGGCTCTTTCTCTTAAATTCTTTGGGATTCTGTGTAATGCAACTAAGAAACCCAAACTTATGTCACAGACAACAGAAATGTGTACAGGTAGATCTAACTGGCTTAGAGGGCTCTGCAGCAGCAGGAAACAGACTTCAAATTCAAAGTTGAAACAACTGAGGTGAGGATATGTCAGGGTGTGTCAGTGATGTGCAGCATCCATTCCAGTGCTTCTGAGCATTTGCAATTTGAGGCAGGCCAGGAAGATATTTCATGAATTTACAAGCCCAGAATTGTATGGGCATTTTATCACATATCTTATGCTCTCTACAGAAGCAGTAAACAATATCACCCAGCACATTTTTCTTTGGTTAATAAGTTTATTTTATCAGTTCTGCATCAAAACAAGGAGGGGGGAGGGGAAAGACATGAACTACTCTCTGTAGGGCATTAACTTAAAATGTGCTAGGTTTAATCAAGTTCTTGAGAACATAAATTATTTGTATTTTGGATCAAAATTAACTAATGGCTTAGTGAATTTAATCTGCTAAATCATCTTGTGGAGACCAAAAATAGTTTATGGAAGCCCATGAGATGCTGCTCTCCTGTGTGCCTAGGTAGTCACGTTTATTCCTCAACACTGGAGTTTGTATATTTCTCCTTCATTTAAAATCATCTCCCTGGAGAATTGTTTGCAGTTAACTTGGGCAATTACATAAATACTTGACACATATTCAATAAGGTTGTATGTATTTTCTGTTTCTCAGCTGGGTGCTTCAGTAATCTAGAATTAGATAGATAAGCCAGATAAGCTCAGATAAGCCAGAAATTTTGCATGTCTAGTTTTAAATGCACATCTTTGTTGTTTTTTTTTAAAGTATCTGAGTGAAGTCATACTGTATTTTATCTCTCCCTATATATGTGCATGTTTTAATATAAAACCAGAATTGATACAATTTTCTATTACAATGACCATCTTTAAAAGTATTCAAATACCAGAACAAATACGCAGCTTTGTGTTCTGCAGCTTCAACCACCTGTGCTGGATATACTAAACCCACCTGGGTTTATTCAGGGCAGGTACTAAAGTAACTTTTATAAAACATTTGTCTGTGCCCCATTACTACGAGTGTAACAACGAGGTATTACGGTTACTTACTGAGTCCGAACCTGCGAGCAGTTTGATGACATGGTCCAAATCCACTGATCTTAGCTGTATATCCTGAAAAAGTCACACTTTAAACGTTTTTTTTGTTGTTTTTTGGGGGTTTTGTTTTGTTTTGCTGAGAATTTGCTTTAAAGGTGCTTAAGCCTTAAAACGTGAAAGCGCCGCGTTGAACCCACACGAGCCTGCCCGCCCAGGGACGGCTAAATCCCGGCCGTGTGCGGAGCACAGACAGCGCTTGTCCCCAGCCCGACGAAGCGGCCAAGCCACGCCGCGGGAAGGGAAGCCAGGGCAGGGCAGCGGCTCCTGGCCGGGGGTGACCCCTGCCCAGGGGACAGCTCACCTGGGCGGCGTCCGAGGCGTTCGTGCGCCGCTCCCCGCCGCCGTGCGGAGTGCCCTGAGGGGCCGGGATGCCGCGGGGGGCCGGGATACCGCGGGGGACCGGGATACCGCGGGGGACCGGGTTGCCGTGAGGGGCCGGGATGCCGTGAGGGGCCGGGGTGCCGCGGGGGGCCAGGATGCCGTGAGGGGCCGCCCGCGGTGCGGGGGGCTCGGCCGCGGCCCAGGCGCTCATGGTGCGGCCCTGCCCGGCGCGTCCGCCCGTTGCCATGGCAGCGCGGCCCCGCCCAGCCCAGCCCGCCGCGGCTCCGCCGGCCCGGCTGGGGACGGGGCCCTCGGGCTGGGCACAGGGCCCTCGGGCTGGGGACGGGACCCCCGGGCTGGGGACGGGACCCTCGGGCTGGGCACAGGGCCCTCGGCTGGGGACGGGACCCCCGGGCTGGGGACAGGGCCCTCG
>JAWWMO010000083.1:21739759-21763590 GCA_035047845.1 Dendrocincla fuliginosa | reverse complement strand
GGCCCTCGGCTGGGGACGGGACCCCCGTGCTGGGGACGGGACCCTCGGCTGTGGACGGGACCTCCGGGCTGGGGACAGGGCCCTCGGCTGGGGACGGGACCTCCGGGCTGGGGACGGGACCTCCGGGCTGGGGACAGGAGCCTCGGGCTGGGGACGGGACCCTCGGGCTGGGGACGGCATCCCCCGGCTGGGGACGGGGCCCCCGGGCTGGGGACAGGGCCCTCGGCTAGGGACGGGACCCTGGGATGGGGACGGGACCCTGGGATGGGGACGGCACCGCCGGCTGCCGGCAAAGCCAGCTCGGGGGCTGTGACTGTGTCACCGGGGAACGCGGCCTCGGCGACAAAGTCATCGCGCCATCCCCGCGCAGTGCAGAGGCTCGGCACCGCTGGGGAGCTGGAAGGCAGGGCCTGGTCGATCCGTAAAGTCTAACCATGGAAATACCCACGCTGAGAGCCCGCCACGACAAACCCCCGATAGGACAGCCCTGCCGGGGCAGGCTGGCGGCAGGGAAGAGGGGGAAAGGAGCCTTTTGTCTGCACAGACCAATACAAAAAGGTAATGAAGGCAGGGACAGAAGCATAAGGGTATATGGGTATGTTCTACTTGCGGGTGGCGAACAGGTGTGGGAAGCTGAGTTGGCAGCTGGGATTCGTGGATGACACACGGCTTGGGCTGCTCACTTTACCTTCCCTTAATAGGATCTGGACACATTTTGGATGTGTTGCACATATGTAACTTTGGATACGCACATACCCCAAGTCTTTGTAGGCACTGTGGATACCAACCTCAGATTTCATGAACAAGTACTTAACTACTGTGATTTAAATATTTGAATATGTGAATAAATATATTAAATGCTAAGATGGTTCTTTGAATTCCAGACAGCTTTTTTAGGAAAAGAAATTATTGATAACAGAAACAATAACGAAGAATTTACGGCTCTGACTGTAATCAACACCGTTCTTATTTTCATTCTTTCCAACTTGCATTCTACATCACTCCCATTCATACCCACCTTCTTCAGAAATAAGATGCATATCACATTTAATACTCACATACATTATAGAGTTCTCTTCCATCAAAGGGAAAATACACAATAATACATATTTTTGTATTTGTATATACACAGAAATACCCATCCACACTCCGCATTTAGTAGAAACTAATCCTGTATGCAACTCCAAAATTATGGCAAAACCACCCCCCAGCATAGTATAGGAGTCTAATTTAGAAAATGCTATGATCCCTTTGACATCCATAACATCCTGAGTTGTGATCATAGGAACACAGGCCATACAGAGGCAGGACCTGTAGGACATTATATAGTGCTTTCACCTGATGCGACAATGCAGCTCCAGTCTTGGAGCTGGCGTTTGACACTTTTCATTCATCCACATACACACACCTTTAACCATTTTACCGGCCTTTCCATTTTCTAATTAAACATTTGGTTTTGTGAACAGTCTGGGGTTTTTTTGGGCTTAGACTGAATGAAATAAGATTTTCCATTAAGCATTTGAGATTAATTGTCCTGACAATGCTTATATGTCTGCATGTAGTTAACACTGAAGAAACCGGGTAATATTTTTTTTTTTTGGTGCCCAGATAGTAACTGAAGTTGTATGTATTCAGTTTTTAAGCTTATTAAAAAAAAAAAAAGGGCACTAACATTTATTTTTATTGCAGCTTGAGTGATTTTTAACTTTAGATCCTTGCGTTTTGAATGACTAATGTATAGAGAACATACCTAAATTGGGCAACTTAGTCTGTAAATTATAAGCTTAGGTCACATGCCATTTGTTGGCTCAGTGTTCCAAAGATCATATTGCAAAGCTCCATTTGCTCACTGCACACCTCCTTCAAAATGAAGCTTTTAAAACTTGGGATGAAAGCTACATTGTGCAAGTTTACCTACAAGACTCTGCTGCCCTTGACAAATGGCTAATGTCCATCCTCCAAAACTGCAATCAACTGTGAAAATATTTGCTTAACAGTTTTCTGCCCCAAACGGGCTTATATTGTATTTTTGTCACATCTACCTCTTCCGTTGGTAACAGATAATATTTGAGACACCATGGCCTTTCTTTTGAGATTATTGAATCTCAGGTCTTACAAATGCTATGAAATACGTTTAAAAAGTAGACAGAGAGGATTTCTCTTTTGATTGAGGACAAACTATTTTGCTGTGAAGACACAGTTCGGCAAACTCTGTTCTTGAGGTAAATGTAAATTCCATAAAACCACAGGACTGTGTGTGTAAGACGCAGCTGTGTGTTAGAAGATCAAAGTTCCAAATCTAGGTCTGCCATTAATCTCCTGTTGACTTTGCTGAGTGAATGATGTCCTCTACCACTCTGAGTTTGCTGTCTTAAAAATTAGGTTACAAACTTTTGAAGGACTATTACTCAGCACAGAATACACCTTTCATGCGCTGCCAGGGGAAGTCTTCAGCTTTAGTCAACTAAAGTCCTTTCCTTGGCTGTATTGAACCTGTAGACTCTGTCCAAAGCCATCTGTACTGCTTATCAAATATGACACTGAGGTCTTTATAGTACAGAAACTAGAGTCTTTCTAAGAATTAGTCTGTTGACTCCTTGACTTGCTTTTAATTCTTGTTGTGTTTTTTTCTGGTTTTCTTTTTTGTTTTTGTTTTGTTTGTTTGGGTTTTGTTTGTGGTTTGTTGTTTTTTTTGTCTGTCCTGCCAGACCTCCTGTGTTTGATATTCACAGAAAAAAAGAAAAGACGTGTGAAGTGGCTGGCAATAGACTCAACCCTAAACCCAGAAAGTCAACAGAACTTCCAATGTCTGGATTTATGTGACTATACTATTAAAATACAGTGTTTAGGTCACTGGGTGGTATGGATTTGAAGGGGATTTTTGCATTTATCGTTATTGTAAGGAAACGCAGTAAGTCACAGGAGACAGAACTTATGCTTTGATACAAGGTGTAGCTGGACAAAGGTGTAAGTCTGGGGACCCAGCTGCTGGTGTAGTATCAACATTCAGTAGAACAAGCACTGAGATATAGAGAAATGGTGAGATTAAAAAAATAAAAGCCAAGACAGACTTCAAGGTCCAAAATGTTACTGTTAAGTTACATGACACAAAGAGATATTAAATATTCTGAATTTAAAAAATACCTAAATTCCATGTGGGAATCTGGGAAGGCTACATAACCTAATGTGAAAGCAATGCAAATGATGCCAGCTCCACAACTCATGCATCTTTACCTTCCCTGAACTCAGAACAGCTTATGCTGCTGACCTACACTTGAGCAGGATTCTACCTCTCATGTATTTTTTTCCTCTTATGGTGGCATAAACCTCTTAGGAAAAGAAGTTATGTATTTTCAAATGAAGGACTGCAAAGTGCTTCACCTGTTTGTCTTATTTAAAGAGTACTGCTTTCTCATACACATAACCAGACACATGACAAACTTACTTGTGCCTAGCAGTCTCACCATGGCCAAACTTTGTTTGTTGAATGGAAAGTGGATGGAATGAATATATGCTGATAGTACTGTCATGTTCACTCTTTGTGTTCTGAAAGCATCTTACAGTAGGATATGGGATATAACTATCCAGGGTGAAAAATCTGTTATCCAGCCATTGAAAAAGAAACAGATTGCCCCTTAGAATACTTTTATGAACTCATATTCAAATTTTATCTCTCAGAGAAAATGTTGATCAGAGCACCCATGTATTAGAAAGAAACACAAGCTAAAATTTATTCTGCATAAGCACAGAAGAAAAAGCAAAATACCTTACATTGATTTTTATTGATTTTTGTGTAAAACACAGCCTATGGAAAAATAGATAAGAGCATTACTAGTAATTTATAATAGCCCTGTTCAGAGAGACAGCACAAACAAGTCTGACAAATGCAACTACAAAGAGAATATTACACATGGGAGACATACTATGCTTATTGAGAGACAATGCCAGCAAGGCATGAGAAACAATATATAAAGACAGAGATCATTGTTCAAGTCAGTTCAATGTGTCACTTATTTTAAAGGCTATAATCTAATTAATTCAAGCAGGATCATATAATGATACAATATCAGTACTGCAACATTACTCATTATAGTGATAGAAAATACTACAGGATGAACAGCCAAGAAATCAAAACCTCGTGTATTAGGAGATGCACTGTCTGAAAGGAGTTATGCATAGGCATTCACTACCACTGCACATATGAAAATATTATACTGAAAAACTCACTCTAGCTAATTGTTATGCACCTGCTATATATAACTTTCAGAGGAAACCTGTTTCCTAACTATATTCATACCTGTGAAATTTGTAGCCACTTGGGAACTCATTGCCTTAATTAATAATTTCCTTTAGTGCTAGTAGGGCAGCTAATACCACACAGACACAAACAGACACATTATTTTATAGGCAATTAATGCCAAATAAAAATATGAATGTACTTTCTTATGTTGGCACATCATATAACTCACAATGTTGGAACAAAAAGTAAAATGTGGCAGCAATTCACAGTAATCATTACCACAAGTGAAAGAACTTGAAAAACAATTACAAAATAATTAATCTCAAAAAAAATTAAAAAACATGGGTACTTAATTAACTTGTACATATTTGTCACAGTTAACAGCATTGCATGATAAAATTAAAGACACGTAGAACCTATAATAGCACTCTACTTTAGACAATGTTAAGAAAGAATACCTTACTATCCATAGAAAACAACCTGTTGCTAAATACATAGAGGTCTCCATTTTATAATATGATGTGTACAGTTCTGTATCACATGAAGCACTATGTTTTTAACTGTACAGTAATGAAGAAAAATGAAGCTTATTTCATTACTTATTTTCATTAGACAGTTAAGCAATTTATATAAAGCTACATAAAAATATTTTTATAGCTTGTTATTCCTCAAAATATGTATTTATTCTTCTAAGTAACTAAGATGAATAATAATATGAATTTAGTTGTTTATATTTAGGCAATCAAAACTAAACTATTAGTCTCAGGTCTTTTTCCAATGAGAAGTTCTAAAGTGAAATCAATGTGTTTGGGCACATGAATAAAGAACATATGCATGATACAATGTGTGGCAAATGCATGAGCATCATTCTACCTTCAGATTTAACAGTGTCTTGTTAAAGTGAATTGGTTCTTAAAGAACACTACAAAATATTAACACACAAGTTAACGTTATTCCAGTTACAAGTAAATATATGGCCTAACAGGAAACCATATGTCATTTTTGAAGCACAAATATTTCACAAAATGTCTTGTTATATTTGATCTAAAAATATTATCTATTTATTAATACTTTGATACTTCAACTTTCAAGTAACATATAAAATTAAAACACATTTTTAATTTTCTATACACAGCTTGAAAAAAGGAATCATTATTCTCTCCAGACACCTTTGGCAGTTTAAAATTTAACAGTTTAAACATTCTTGAAGAAATTTAATGATGAAATAACTTTTTGCATAGGAAAGAGGGCCAATACATTTCTGTATATACTGTCAGTGGTTGTATTACAGTACAATATATATATGGACTTTGACAGTAATTTTCAATTACAGCAGTATCTTAGTTCTGCAACATAATCACTACTGCATCAAAATAATTAGATAACTGTGGGTAATGTGAACGTTAATTACATATTCTACAGAAGTGTCGAACTACCATAAAATGATAGCAGCACATTTAATTTTGAAATGTAGTTAGATTGTCAATGGTAATAGTTTCTGCCCTAAATCTGTTCAGAAATACGAAATTCTGCTCTCAGTTATACCATCCCATCCTAGTGATTTTAATCAGGTTTCATGCACAGGACTGTGATATAATATAGCACCGTATTTATCCCATTAAAATTCTCCAAGACTTTGTGTATTCTAATTTTATTTAAAGGATTGAAGCACAATGCCTCAACTTTGTGTGGTTTCACTCTGGAATAATGGAGTAGGAAACAGTCCGGGAAATTCAATCCTGCAAGCCTTTCAAGAAATATACAGCTTTTGGTATTGGAATGCATTTACAGGCAAAGTAAGTTAGAAATTGTAATTGTCACTTGCTCTTCATTTTTATGTGAAAATCTCATTTGTACCAGTTTAGGCTCTTGTCTGTTTCCAGCAGTGACAGATTTTTCACTTAATGTCTAGAACGTTTGATAAAATAGTATTCTACCTGTGTATCACCACAAGTATCACTAAAATAGCTGCATACTGGAGGAACAATAAAGTAAGTACCCGAAACCAAACTGACTTGGTTTTGGAAAAAATAAAGAATGCAAACATTTCTTATTTGATATTTTAATTAAACTTTTTGTCTTTCTCTAAAAAATGGAAACTTCCAAATTTCTAAAAAGGTTTGATAGATTTTTGGAGGACGCAGCTATGAAGTACAGTAATCCAGAGGCAGAACCTGTCTCAAACAGCTCCTAAATTATTGATTTTCTAGAGGCTGAGAGGTTATGCCAGCGAAAAAAAAACACTGGACATATGCTGCCTTTTGGGAAGCATCTGACACTTACCAGCTATTGGAGACAAGTGTCAAAGACCTTAGTGTAACCAATCAGAGATGTTATTATCATTTATATTTCAAAAAAATGGTGAAATAAAATTATTTTTTCCTTTTAATTGATTCCATCCCCAAAGCTTATAAAGGAGGATAAATTTGAGCTTTATAACTATTTGAAAATCTGTGAACTGAAAAAAGTATTAAATTTCTGTTGACACACGTAACATATAGCTGGGGTTTTTTTCCAAAAAAAGTGTTTTCACAAACCTCCATTTTCAAAAAGAATTCACTGACCTTTGATTCAACACAAAACTTTTTAAAGACATATAAAAATGCTTTAATTCTGGAAAAAAAATAATGTAAATATTTTAGTTTTTATCTTTAGATTTGAGCATGCCTAGAATGCAAGAATGTTCAACTGTCTCTATTTGCAAGAAATCTAGACTATACAGAGACTTGATGCGCAAGTTTGGGTAATCTGGACACTAGAATGAAAATAAAATTGTTGTAGATATTTTGAATTTGGAGTCAAATTAAGAACAACTAACATGAACTCTTTAGATTTAGGTTGGTGTAACTGGGGGCAGAGTTTGATTCCAGAATATTCTTTTTCTGTGGAGCTGTTCGTTTCACAACAGAGATAATGAGATTTACAGGACTAGTGATGTTTAAGGATAAATTCAAGCTCGAGTACTATATATTTCTGATGTATGATAGTGATTATGACAAATTCTTCCAAAGTAATAAATAATACATGAAGGTTCAGCTAGGAAAATCAGAGATCTTAAATAGTGCAAATATAGATAAGAAAAATACACTTTGATACAAGTAAAGAAAATTAGGACTAAATACACATTCTGTTTCACTGAAATAAAAATTTTGCTAATTAAGCAGGAGTAGCCTGAAGGTATGAGTTGAGTTTGGCTATTTTGTTAGAGAGGAATAATTACTACTGACATAGCAGTAGTAATAAATAATTGTGAATGCTATTTAGAATCCATTAGGAAATACAAATGACAAGTTTTAGAGGTAAATTAATTTAAAGTACAAGAATAATACTTTTTTTTTCTCAAAACTTCAGGCATATTCCAGAGACACTCACTGTAAAAGTTATACCTTTATATAAAAATATAAGATTGGATTTGCACAAAAAGATACTAAGAATTTAAGACACACTCTGGGAAATTCATATGTAATAACTGAAACTCCAGTGTAGACACATCCAGAACATGAGTACTGTGATGCTTCCAACATACTGGAAGTTTCACAGTGAAAATGGATTTTTATTGTTGCTGAATTCTCAGCGTTTCCTTTTGTTCTTGTTTTAAAATATTTCCTGATATTTCAAAATAATTAAAAAATCAAAAACTAGTTGCCTGCACACCTATCTTTCTATAATTGTATAGCACTGTTTTGAGTCTTCATTATGCATGTAAATAAAGAGATGCCAGAGGTTTAAAAATGACCCTACTCGTACAATATCACTTTTTTACAAGATGTACAATCACACCATAACTGAAACTGGGCTTGCATATTCAAGTCATAGAATGGTGCAAAACCACACATAAATAAATATACTGTACATGTGCAATACACTTGACCAAATGCAAGGTGCTGCACCCGGGCTGGAAAAACCCCTAGTATCCATACAGACTGGGGGATGAAGGGATCGAAAGCAGCCCTGCCAAGAAGGACTTGGGGGTGCTGGTGGATAAGAGGCTGGACATGAGCCAGCAATGTGAACTTGCAGCCCAGAAAGCCAGTTGTATCCTGGGCTGCATCAAAAGCAGTGTGGCTAGCAGGTCTGGGAAGGCGATTCTGCCTTCTGGAAAGCCCACCTGTAGTGCTGCATCCAGCTCTGGGGCCCTGGCACTGGAAAGACATGGACCTACTGGAGTGAGTCCAAAGGAGGGCCACCAAGTTGCTCAGAGAGATAGGCATCTCTCCTATGAGGAAGGGCTGAGAGAACAGGGTTTGTTCAGTCTGGGAAAGAGAGGGCTTAAGAGTGACCTTACAGCAGCCTGCCAGCACCTGAAGGGAGCCTACAAGAAAGATGCAGAAGGCAACAGCATGTAGTGACAGGACAATGCGGAATGGATTCAAACTGAATGAGAGTAGGTTTAGACTGGTTTTTAGGAGGAAATTCTTCACTGTGAGGGTGGTGAGACACTGGAACAGGTTGCCCAGGGAGGCTGTTGTGGACGCCCCACCCCTGAAGTGTTCAAGACCAGGTTGGATGGGGTTTTGAGCAACCTGGACTAGTGGACGGTATCTCTGCACATGGCAAGGGGGCTGGAACTAGATGACCTTTAAGGTCCCTTCCAACTCGAAGCATTCTGTGATGCTATGATCATTACAAATTAATTTTTCAAAACATGATTATTTCCTAAATTATTTACTCAGTCTATACTCTGAACTCACTAACACAGAAGTGTGGTTTTAATAAAAGAAACACTGCCCAGAAAATGTGGTATTAATAAACAGCACTCTGACACACATGATCTAAGTCAAAGAAATATTTGAAAAGCATACTTATAATAAAATACTATTGTGATATAACTGTGCAAAGGAACATTAAATGTTTTTTGATTTCATAATCATTTGCCCTCTATAATTCAAAACAAAATATTGTTGTAGTTATCTGAAGTAGTAGTCATCTAGTTATAAGCTTCTTGCAGTTTGGTTGAGATCTTGTACCACATGCCAAGCAAGTGGCTTTACTCCTACTTAACCAAACTCCTAAAAATACAAGTTTATGACAAAAAACCCAAACAGTGCTAACAAATATCATCACATTACAGTTATCCTCTCCGGGGAGAGGTGTGGAACAGACCCACTTACTTCTTCTATAACATGGCTTTTCTCCCATCCTCTTCGAATTCTTCTGAGTTTCCTACTTACACATGGCAAAAGTAAGATGATCTTACCTAGAATTACAATGGAAGGCAGAACAAGGGCAAGAACAAAATTTGGTGGTGTATAAAATCTGTAATACTCTTCTTCAAAAGCTCTTTTCCATCCGTAAATCAGTACATGGAAAGTACTTATAAGCAGCGCAATGAATCCAAGTGTTGACTTTGATAAAAGAGAAAATAGAAAAAAAGAGACATAATAGCACTTGGTCCTCCATCTGACTGCTGTAACCCATTATTTTAATATTTCTATTAGACATCATGTTAAAATCTCTTACCTAGCTACCATATTAAATTAGCAATGTATGGTTTTAAGTTCACATGTTCTGAAAATCACAGACTGAACTGAGCACTGATTTACAGCGTATCATTGCTAACATCCATAGGCTAAAAGATCAAAGTTGAAATTCCGTCTGCCCAAATTCTAAGCAATGGAAGTCAATGGATATGTATGCAAATAAGGAAAAATTCCAGTGTAGTTACTGGAACAGTATCTGTTGTGATTGGAAATTAAGCTTCCTCTTTCTTAACTATGAGGATAGATCACTTCCAAGATTACAGAACAATGCAATTGTGCTGGAAGGGATTTGGGCATAACAGTGCAGATTTTTATCACTCTGAGATGTGCAGTTTACTTCTTCCTCACAAAGGCCTACATCCACTTGCCCAACATTAGTATAAACCACTGCTTACCTTTCTCCATCAGCTGTTG
This sequence comes from Dendrocincla fuliginosa, assembly GCA_035047845.1. Classification (NCBI taxonomy): domain Eukaryota; kingdom Metazoa; phylum Chordata; class Aves; order Passeriformes; family Dendrocolaptidae; genus Dendrocincla; species Dendrocincla fuliginosa. Next base: position 21,753,456 of record JAWWMO010000083.1, on the reverse strand, counting down.
CCAACTGGTAATGGCAATATCTGAATTGCAGGCCTTGGGCATAATAGCACAAAGCAATGATGCTCTTTATCATAAACAGGCAGTGCCAGATGAAAGGTAAAGTAGGTTCCCACAGCACCCTGTAGAGGACCTCTTATCATGTAATCTAGAGCATGCCACATAATGGTGATAATAGGGGTCATTCACAATTTCTGTGAATCTGTCTTTTTAAGGACTCTGTAGTTGTAATGATATGCAGACTTGACAATTATTGAATTGTCAAATGTCAATTAAATACTTATTAAAGTATTAACCTTAACGTTTCCAAACCACGACAAAAAAAGATTTCTGTACTTTGACTTCTGGTGGTGATTAAATGAAGAAAAACTCTTTTTGATCAAAACGGATGTAAGGACTAACTTGGTTGGGAAATATTTGTAGAAAAACATTGAAACAGAGAACAAGTATTAAGAAAGATAATTTGCCACCAAGGTATGGTTTAATTCCAGTAAACAGAGAAGCAAAGAAAAATGCAGCCTAAGGGTCTGTAATAGCTAGAAAAATAGAAAGAAATAATTCCATCTACTTCAAGATTAAGCAGTTTCTAGGGAAAGAAGAATGTCTGAGCTAATACTATTTGCAGGGATTCACAGATATAATGGTATAAAAGGAAAATACTTTTGTTAATTTCTTGTGATTGGTAGCATGTTTTGACATGCCAATATTTATGCTTCCTTTTCGCTAATGATTTCAGGTCCTTGTTGTTAAGCTTTAGATATGCTGCATGCTTTTTTTTTTTTTTTTAAGAACAATTTGCTCCCAAAATATTCCATAGGAAACAGAACGCTCAGAGAAACACTGGTGGATATGAAAATGGCATATGCAGTATCAGAACAGAAGTTCTGGTAAGACGTTTGGACAGCAAACAATACTTTCAAGTCTCATTCTTTAATATGTTATTGCAGATTTTTGCTGGTATGACCGTCCTCAATTCATAGTTGTTTTATCACTGCCAGCAGGGAGAAGGGCACAAGTGAATCATATCCCTCATTTCTTCATCAGGATTACTGACGAGAACTATTACAATTCTTGAAAAAGAAACAAAAGGGAAATATTATGCAATCATTTCCCTTTTAAAAAAAAATTTAGTGCTTATTTAAATTCCATTTGCAAGCTACAGTTTTGAGACATCTATATAAGTCTTTCTATCTAATGACATAATGGAAGCTAAGAAGTACATCAGTACATTTTGGACTAACAACACAAGGACATGAAAAACATACAATGTACCTTTATTAAGTTCTTTTTTGCCCTGTAGAAAGTTGATAGATACTTATTTGAAGTGTTGGTAGAGCATGTGTGAGTGTATACTAGACAACTGCAACCAAACATCTAAAAATCTAACAAGGCCATTCCTACAGGAGCTTCTGTCAGCTACTGATGCTGTCTTCTACCAGGCCCTGAATTAGCACCACTGGGCACTGGATGCTAACTTCTTTAAGAGCAGAGGACTTCTGAAAGCAGCAAGAAGCAACACTTTTTTTTCACTGGTAAACTCACATTGGACCATGAGCAGCAACATCAATTGTAAAACTTGGGAACCCTCTGCCTAGACTCTAGGATGGCTGCTGGGAAAAAGGGAAGAATATCTTTGGTTGCTTTGCTTCCTTATCTTCCATAATACTATGTTTCCTGAAAGCTGAATAATAGATTTGCAGATTTCCTATGGACTCCCCAAACTTTTAGCTTTTCTCTAAGTCTTCCCAGGGTTTGTTTCTTTTCCTTCCTGATCAGTCTTTTAGCCAATATGGGAGATCCCCACCCAAGAGTACTGATAAACTGGACAAAGTGGCACTGTTTGGGAAAAGAATAAACAAAAGTTAGAAGAGTGGAAAAGATGAAAGAAAATGATGCCTAAAATGTTACCAGAAAAATGTACATATATAGGGACAAAACTCTGCTGTGGGGCAATCTTTCAGGGATTTCTACCTTCACAATGGTTGAATAGTTCTAAGTAATTTATATACATGAAAGGTATTTTCTAAAGTCTACATTTATGCAAGATATACTCTGGATTCTCCCAGTAACAGGATATTGCTAAACTTATAAACCGTCTGTGGCAACTCTGATTGGAATCTTACCCATAAACTTGCTAAATACTCAGGCCTCAATCTTCTTTATTCTGGTAAAGAAGTAGCCTATTCTTGTGGGAGGAGAACCAAGGCAGGGCAACCCTTCCTCAAAAAGTATGCACAAGTTTTAGTAAGACTGTCTCCAAAAAGTTTTAGGATTTTGCTAGCAGAGAAAAGGAATGTCTACAAAAAGGTCAGAGTCCTATTACACAAACGGTAGATTCGTGCTGACTTTTGCTAAAAAATGTATAGCTCAGCTTTCAAAGTCAGTCTGCTCTGTCCATTGCCACTTTGAGTGATGAGTTTTGGACTTGAACTCTTAGACTGAGAAACAAAAGCAGCAGTCACTTATGCTTACATTATATATTTACAGTTTAACTACCCTCAGAAGACTGAAGGACCGGGCACAGCACTGTTTGCAGACCACATTCTCCATTTCCTTGTATTTTATGTGAACGCTCAAGGACTGGTTTTAATAAATGTCTTTTTCTGTTTGCAGTGTGTTTATTCTGCCTTCTCTGGTAAAATATGAATTCTTCTGTATTTCTTGCCCATGTCTACCTTTGTTCCTTATCCAAATATGTTTAGAAGAAAAAAAGAAGAGTACTGAAGTAGCATTTAAGGAAGTCAATGCATTAGTTTATCAGCCCCAGCTTTCTTCCCTGCTGCTTTTCTCAGTAAGCTTCAACTCTGGGTCATATTAAGATGCCTGCAAAGTTTCATGCTAAGTTTCCATCATCTAGAATCTCCTACTGAGCAAACTCTTCATCACTGCCTTGTTCTGTGACTCCTCTATCTGGATGTTACGAGTGTTTCTCTCTGAATCATGAGGAAGCAATCAGATAATCAGAAGCACAGAAACAGTGGTCAGCTCTGTATTGCAGCAATTCCAAGTTTTCTGCTGATCTCTTAGCTCCTTCTAGGACTGACATATCTCACTTCATTCATATTTATACTCCAAAGGAATGAGTGAAGCCTGCACTGCTTGTCCTCTCAAAGTCCTTTTCCCCTGATGATGCAGGCTGGAATTTCTGGGGCTCCTGACACCTGTGTTGTGAAGCCAGGCTGGTAAGATGGAGGCATCTCCAAAATAATTTGGGATGTCAAAGGCAGCAATGATTTCTGGACAAAAACCTTCGCAACTGGGGTTTCTTGACTGTATTAGGAAGACTGTGGTAGATGTCTGTTTGAACCACTGTAGGTAGGGGAGATGCTGCTAAGGCCTTTTACTACTGGAACAAGAAAACAGTCTGTGCTGTATGTTAATAAACTCAGATTTTCCTAGTAGGACTCAAGACTGAGTATATTCTAGTGGTAAAACTCTTTAGCACATAATGCAGTTTCAACTGTAACATACTGCCAGAGCAAAATACTCACAGATGGTTCATTAAAGTTTGTAATTATTTAAATTTGGAATGATTTTGACTTATTTACAGTGGAAATAACTGCAGTAAATATGATACAATAAAAAATGCCTTTGTAGATACATCATTTTGATTATTGTGTTGGTTTTCATTCAGTCACACAAACCTGAAATTTGAGTAAGGAAAAATAAGATGCAGATGCTGTGTTTGTCTCTGGAAGTCATTAATGGGTAAAGACATCATGTCATTCAAGAGTGAGTTTTTCCCTTTTGCACTAATGTTTTAAATCACCCAGCAGCAGTACTATTGTCCCCCTACAGAGAACTCCAGAAGGCAGGGATGTTGTAACAGTACAATTGGGTATTTACTCCCTCTGAAGGCTCAAAGCCATGAGTGTGAATAGACAGTTCTGTCAGGGTAACTTTACTTTGAAAAAGTAAAGCAAACTTTTTGTGGGCCTACCTGCAGTGTTCCAGCAATGGAAACCCTAGGGGAAGGGAAGACATTATAGGCAGGGACCTCAGACAACTATAGGCATGGAAGAGTTCCCTGCCAGTCCCTTTAAGATGTCTGTAAAGCCCAACCTAACGCCTGAACAATAAAGTCAGTGCCTGTGTTCCGAAGTGAACAGGACCAAAAGTTAGGTAATATTATTACAATGGCTATGCTGAAAAAACTGTTCATCAGAAAAGACTGAGTTAAGACTACAGTACTGAAGCCAAAGTCAGGAAATAAAACAAAACATAACAAACCCCAAAACTGTGCACAATTAGGAAATTCTTACCATATTGAATCCTAATAAAATTTGTTATACCTGATGGCTACTTAAAACTAATGGCAACTTTGTGTAGAAGCAAAAACTAAGCTGTTTATTATAAAGACCATATTTCTCATTATTTTATGCTGGTTAGGCCTGCCTGTTGTAGATATTTACCTGAGGAAGGAAAGTAGCAGAAGGTGTGCCAGGGCCTGTAAAAGCCTCTGATTTTAATAAACAAATCTTCATGCTTCACTAATGGGTATTTTCAGCTAATGGGAATAATGCAGTTGAGAGTCATGTCAAGTCCCACACAGTAGAGGGAAAGCAAAACTGAATCAATGACACCATGGTTGTCAGAAGGCTGTGCAATAAAAATCCTGCAGTACAAATGTAGGCTTCAATTTTAACAGTTATGTGTATCTATGTAGAGTAGTATCTCATCAGTATCACTGTCTTTAGCAAGTTTGTCCAAATTTATCTAATTTGAATTTAGCAAGAAATTCTAACAATGGAAAAGAAATAGATTAGTGATCATTTGGTTGGTAATTTGAGACTAAAAAGTGTTAAATGAAAATTCCTATTCTAATATTTATGAAGTGTTTCATGGGCCTTCATGGTAATATAATTGCTAAGTAAGGATATGTTGTTTTTGTTAAATTACTAGAGAGAGAGGAACAAAAAAGCTCTTGTGACATTGCAACGTGCTTTTGTTTGTGCTTGTGATCATCATCACAATTATCACCAAGGAATTCTTGTAAACAACAAAACCCCATTATACAAAAAGTAACACACCTGAATAAAACTGAACTCCCTCCAATTTAGGGCACTGTTTACTGAAGGGATGGAAGTTACTGCCAGCAAAGAAAGCAATCCAAGACTCATTATTCCAAAGGAGATATACATTTCAATTCGCCACACTTCTTCCTCATTCCAAGAATTTTCAACATTTGCATGAACCTGATGAAAAAGCAGAAAGGAAGAACTTCATTCTACAGAATATTAAAAATACCAGCAGAAGTTGTTTTGCTGACTTAAAGTCCACAGTCATAGACAACTATAAAATGGGGTCAAATACTTCAGAGGCTTCCTCGTGTCTTGGAGAAAAACAACTATTTCCTTACAGCTGGTATTGGCTCTTGCTAGATTAAAAATATGACAAACATGGAAATTCAGATGAAATGTTAAAAACAAGTAACATATAAACCATTTATAACAATTCTGTTATAAAATCAGGTAATTCTGCATGTTTTTATGCACTGTAGAAAAGGAGATGTATTCTTCAGACCCTGCAACCTTAAATTCTATAATACAAATAGGATAAACCTGTTTTTAGTTTGTTACATTTAGAAATATTCTAACATCATTTCCTGATTGTGTGTCAGCTCCCTAGTCCAAGCTAGTTTGCCTATTTCACTGTTGACATCAGATACACAGAATCACAGAATATTCTGAGTTGGAAGCGATCAACAAGGATCATCAAGTCGAACTCCTAAGTGAATGGCTCACAGAGGGACTGAACCCATGACCTTGGTGTTACTAGCTCCAGGCTCTAACCAACTGAACTAGTCTCAAGGTTCTCATCAAAGAGATGTACCAGAAAAAAAGAAACAACTCGGGACCTTAAAAACTAAGAAGCCTGGATATTCAATTATTTTTCCACTTTCAGGTGAACTATTGCAATACAACATGTCTTGAAAGAGTTTCACTAGGAATATTAGCATGTGAGAGTTTTACAATATCATTAAAACTAAGCTAATTTCTTAGTAAAAGTATCAGTGGATCCTTAGTAATCAAAGTGTGAACAGTTACAGTTTCTTTCTGCCTTCCATAGTTTTGCCCTTCCTGTCTTTCCCTTAAGATCAATTTTTCATGCTAGCCCTTTCAGAGTATGCGGACCCAATCCCTGCTAATTTGTTCCATTTGATTTTCTTTCCTTAGCATGCTTTCCTTTCTGTTCTATCGCATCTCTCTTTCATACAGATTTTATGTGCTGAATGGCAATGCTGTTTTTCTGGCAATGATGCTTTTCTGCCACTTTAAAGGTGACAATAAGCTGCCTCACTGACAGACAGGGGCATCAGACCCCCTTCTAAAGGATGACAGATTTGTCAGAGATTGTTTCAGGGTTATGCAAGACCAATTGTTCCTGGGAACTGTGAGTCAATCTCTATTGCCTGCAATAGATGATGTTCCCAGAATTTTAAAAGAATAAAGTCTTTTTACCACTGGTCCAAAATTTTACAAACTATCAGCATTTTCTTTTGTTTTTGTTTTTGGTTTTTTTTTTTTTTTTTCCTTTTTAAACACAGATGTATCTGTAATAATGATTACAGGTTATCTACCGTTATACATTTCATACTTGTAGATGCACTTACGATATACATACTTCCCTCATATGTTAAGTTCACATAGAGAGGAATACCTCAGAATTTTCTGGCTGTTGCTCTCATACTGTCTATCCTACATTCTCCTTGTGTATATTACTATCAGGAATTTCAGTAGGACACATCCTTGATTCCCCGTACCACATAAACTTGAATGCAGCTTGACCCACAAACTGAGCAAAATGCACAAGTGTTTCTTTTAGTCTCCTTATTTGGCGCCAGCTATGCATAAGATAACCCATAACATCTTGTGCTGAAAACAGTAGAACAGATTAAGAAAACATATATATTGTATTCAGAAGCCATACACACAGAGCCAAGGCATTTCTGGTTCACTGACTTAAAGATTGTCTTACCTGTTGATATGCCATGTTGAGGAACAAGTATCGCTCCGATCTCCTCATGGGTAAGCAGAGGCTGTACACCACATGCACTGTTGCAAAGAAAAAACTGAGCAGTCCAAGCTGCTTTCGACACTGGAGCCAGTTGTCCAGCCAACGTGGAAATCGCCGATACTTAGTACCAAAGTAAAGCTGGTAAGCAGATGCAATAAGTCCTGACAAATACACTAAAGAAAGTAAAGTGATTGCAACAATTGGCAGAGTCTTGTTCACAATCTCAATGGGAATCTTGTAAAAGTCACTCTGCTGATTTCTCATGTACGGATGGATTACATCTCTGATGAAGGAATAGATAAAGAAAAATGTTGCCAGGCTAATGGCAATCAATACAGGCCCCTTCCACAGAGTGAACAGTCGCAGAGGCAAGTTTTCAATTTCCCTTGAAGATGACAATGCCCCCAAATCAATAGGAATAAAACTGAGCTGACGGGCAAGCTCAATAACTTGATGGCGAGCCTGAACATTGTTACCGCATATATAGACCTGTTGGGAAAGTCAAGGCAATTGTCTTTAGTCTGAGAAAGAGACTCAAAGATAAAAAAGAAATGCAACAAAACCTACAAAACCCTTAAGGTCCTCCAGACCAAAACTATGACGCTACTGCTAAAACTGTACACTGTTATCCCATCTTGTATCACCAAGATGAGAATGAAATAACAAAAAAAGAGCAAATATGCACACTGATTTAGCATCAGAGCAACTAAAACAAATTGTCTTTTTCTTGGCATTACTAATGAGCTGCGGGATGTCCTGCAATCTGCACACTGAAATGTCTATAGGATTGGATTGAACTTGAAAAAACGGCTAAAAGCATTTCAGAAAATCACAAGATTCTCAAAAATACAGGAATCTTGACCCTAAACCAGCTGTAGCATAAACAAATGCAAAGCAGAGAACTATGTAATCTCTCCATATGTAGCCATTTTAGCTTAATTTCACAATCCTGACTTCCACAGCCCTCAGATTTGAATATTTAACAGAAAAGACAAAAACTAGAAGCCAAATAAGAATTTGTTCTAAAGACCAACTTACTACGCAGTGAAAGAAATGCACTGCTACAAAGCATTTTAAGGTTCCTTTAAAATTTACAGTGGGCTATAGTTTGCCCAACACTGCTGATCATCAGCATTAGAGCAAACATGATCTCTTTTGACAGAAGGGAATTACTTACAGCACAGTGCTATTCTGAAAGGGGATAAAAGGAGTACAGTGAGGTTATTTTTAAAATTATGCTAATTCTGTATCAATTGCATTCCATTTAAATCTACCTGAAGTGCCAGAAAACTCAATTTAGTCTTCAGTAGTCACATTACACCAGTAATTTCTCATGTATTTCTCAGAGTTCATAAAACTGTGAAGGACTGCATTCCTGCACAGACTTAAATCCTATGTATCACTTCAGCAAAGCACAAAAAACATAAAGATGCCTTTCCTATATGCAGGATTGATTTGGGGAACATACTGGGAAGGAATTTGAACATGATGTTCCCAAGTAGTCCTGGATCCCATGAATCTTAGAAACATATGTGCCTCCTTCTGTTTCCTCATATTCATGTTTTTGGGGCATTCTAAGAGCTAGATAATTTCTTTCAATCACTTTGCTGCTATTTGAAGCAAGCATTTTTAGAAAAGTTGACTCCTGAGCCCTGGGATCAGGACTTCATATTTCTGAGCATCTCTTTCAATAGTTCACCCCAATACTGAAAATATATTGGGAAAGACTGTCTCTATCCTTGCATCAAGCATAAGGATAGACATGAATATATTCCTAAGGAAAACATTAAGAAACAACTCCTCTCCTCTCTCTGTAGTCATTTAAAGGTCATCTGCCTACTTTGCGCTGGTTATCCACATTTCCTCTGAAACCTTTAAAGATAAACAGGCAATGAATGGAAAAATTTGAACCAGTTATTTTATATGTCTTACAATGGGATGATCTTAGCTCTGAAAGTTTTATTGGCTTCTAAAACATACGCTAAAGGACCAGCATTTTAAGCATGTTAAGTCAGGCAGAGTGAATCCCATGAGTTCTGGCTGCTTACATTCAGTTCCTGTCATTTTCATCTTATAAACAAGTTAAATTTATACAAAGAATAACACTTACCTGTCTGCTGGCATCCTTTGGTCCTAACTGCAGTGACCAAGCTGAAACAACATTGAATCCTTTGACAATCAGGGAATCAGGAAAGAGTGATGCCAAATATTCTGCATTGGAGTCTGGATATTGGTCTACTCTTGTATTATTGCTGACATCAATCAGAATTTTACCACCAAGTAAATGTTTGAGGTCCCACAAAGAGGTGTAATGTTCTCTGTGTATGGCTACAAAAATGATGTTTGTTTTTGCTACTGCATCTTCATGGTGAGTGACATCAACCACATGGGGAAAGAACTCAGCAGCATGTTTAGGGTTTCTGCTTCCTACGACCACGTGGTACCCACATCTGATGAGTCTAATGGTCAATGACTTAGCGAAGTCTCCACTTCCAATGATGCCTATTGTGACCTTACTGGCGTCCTTGATGCCATTAGCAACATTTGGTAGAAAAGTTTCATTGAGGTTCTTAGGACTCCCCATCATAGAGATTGATTCCATACTTCCAAGACACCAAACCTACAATGATTTCTTCTGGGGAAAAAAAAAAAAACCAGAAAGAAAAGAAAAAAGAGAAAACAGCAGAAAGAAAAATGCAGCATCATACAATTATGAGATATCAGAATCCACAAACACCTCCAGAAACAAAATCTTTGGTTCTAAGTTTCATATTGTATTTTCTTCTTAATAAAGTATGTACTCACCAGTTTTGTCTTGCAATATGTACATAAAACACTTCAAGCACTTCAATAATACAGTTCCATTAGTAAATATTTTTTCCCTCTTCTCCTATTCCCTACCTTCCACTACCCTGGAATACTGGATGACAAGATAACTTTGTGCTCCTGAAACTAACAGTCATAAGAAAAATGAGAAGAAACATGTAAGGAAGACTGGATAATTATGGAAAATACTAGAAGGTAGAGAGCTTGTGATTGGCACTAGTTCAAGGAAGTTGAATTCCATTAAAAGCTTATCAGTTTATTATTGTGATACCCTCTATTGGTCATGAAGGAAGGAATGCAAAAGTCTCAAAGCTGCAAATGTCATGGCTACCACCATGACAGATATCCAGCTGTCAGCCTGGGAAATGGGCTTCCCACGTGGACCCGATCACAAAGACAACTAGGGAAATTTATCAAGGCCTACTGTTGAGATCACTAATGACATTTCTAGGTCAGACTGCTAGTTCTGGCCATGGATGTTTAAGGATTAACTGTGGAAGCAAGGGTAAAGGATTCAAGGCCATGGATCACAAATATGCTTAACGGAATTTTCTGACCAGACAAGTAAAATAAGTCCTGGACACAAACACATGGGACAGCATTCCATGAAAAAAATAACAGCAGGAAGACTCAGATTTCATGCAATAATAAAAGGGAAGATAGTTTTAGGACTCCAGTGCAGTAAGGGATGCTTTGAAAGAGGACAGAGGCTAGGGCTCACTGAAGAATGAAAGAAATACTTCTATATCTTTAGAAAGAAGTGGTCACAGAATTGCAATAAAGCTGTAACAAAGACATTAAAAAACAACACCCAGTAGGGAAGTCTTCACATGAAACCACAGTTATAACATCAGTGGTTCTGCATTGTTGTGGTGGGTTGACCCTGGCTAGAAGCATGGTGCCCAAAGAGCCTCTCTATCACTCCCCTTCTCAGCTGGGCAAGGGAGAGAAAATGTAACAAAAGGCTCATGAGTTGAGATAAAGGCCCAGAGAGATCACTCACCAGTTACTGTCACAGGCAAAACAATCTCAACTTGAACTGAATTTATTACCAATCAAAATTGGAGCAGGATAGTGAGAAGCAAAACAAATCCCAAAAAAACCACCTTCCCCCCACCACTCCCTCCTTTCTGAGTTTAATCTTATTCCGGATTCTCTACCTCCTCCCTCACAGCAGTGCAGATTATGGTCAGTTTATCACATGTTGTTTGCTTCTGCTGCTGCTTCAGCCTCAAGGAGAGGAGTCCTTTCCCTGCTCCAGCATGGGGTCCCTCCCACAGGAGAGTCCTCCACCCACTTCTCCAATTTGAGTCCTTCCCACAGGCTACAGTTCTTCACAAATTGTGTCAGTGTGGGTCCCTTCCACAGAGTGCAGTCCTGAGGGAACAGGCTACTGCAGCATGGGTCTCCCACAGGGTCACAGCCTTCCTTCAGGCCTCCACCTGCACCGGTGTGGGGCTCCTCCCCAGGCTGCAGCTGGACCTCTGCTCTACCATGAACCTCCATGGGCTGCAGAGGGAAACCCTTCCTCACCATGGGCTGCACTGTGGGCTGCAGGGGAATGTCTGCTCCAGTGCTTAGAGCATCTCCTCCTCCTTCTTCACTGGCATGAGTGTCTACATAGTTGTTTCTCCAACATGATCTCTCTCCTCTCTTCCGTGGCTACAGTTACTTCTTTCCTTCTTACCTCTATTATCCCAGAAGTGCTACCACCATTGCTGATGGGCTCAGCCCTGGCCAGCTGCGGGTCCCTCCCAGACCCAGCTGGCACTGGCTCCGAGACATAGGTTAAGATTGCATCAGGTGCTCACAGAAGCCACCCCTATAGCACTCCAGCCCCTCCTGCTACTAAAGCCTTGCCAGGCAAACTCAATACAATTGCAGAACAGGAATGAATTCTGAAAATAAAGGAAGTAATGAGAAAAGGCAGGCTAACAAGCAGCAAAGAGAATCCATAAGGTTGCTGTCTTGGGAGCAATCAACAACAGACCACATAAAAAGGAAGAATCTCTTCCTGAGCTACCATCCAAGAGCTGATAAGATGGCACCCAATCATCAGTGGGGTACTTTACCCAGCCATTGGCTAGGAATACAGCACGTGTAGTGAATAACCTCCCACAATTAAAATTAGCTCTGCTTCGCAAATTGGAAGAAGCTACTAGAAGAAAGGCTTTGGCCAGAAGAATACACTGAAATTGGACTCAGATGCTAAAGATGGAAAGCAATATGTGAAATTGACCACAAAGTCAGTATTCCCAGAAAAGACTCTAAACAGCAAATCTCTCCAGCAGAGGCAGACCATATAGATTTTTATGCACGCACTGAAAAAAGCCTTACCATGTGACCTGGAATGTATCTAACACATGATCAAATTACCAATATTGCCTGTACCATGATGGGTTCACACCCAGGATCATAATGAGAATAGCTGTATTTTGATCAGATAAAAGATATAACTGGATGTGACAGAACACGTATGCTTTCACCATGTGATTACAGAGGCCCACTTCAGTTCATGCCATGTGATGTGAAGATGCAGCAAACTTTGGGATTGAAAAGGAACAGGCAGCACGAAATGAGCTACCAGTACCATTCCACCATGCTGCAGCCTTTCAGTTTTAGCCCAAAGGAGTCTTAGGCGAGTGCACATGTAGGATTTGGACATGATAAACTGCTCTGGTGACCTGAATTTGTCCCACTGGCCAAGGTTTTTCACTGCCTCTTCTATGGAAAATACAATGTGAGTAAAAGAATAAAACTAACAGACTTCATAAAAAAACTCAGAGAAGAGGTTGACATGATTCTAAGGCAAGTAATCCAAGAGATGGAAGAGAACAGAGAGCTGGCAGTTATGAAAGGCACTATATTAAATGCACAATAGCAATTCAGAGGAAAGAGTGTATAAGACTGTTTTAAATGCAACAGGAGAAATTTAATGATATGAAAAATCACAGAAAAAGTAAAAAAAAAGAGAAAAGGTTTGTGTTCATGGTTAAGGAACAGTATAAAGAGTTAAAGACAAAGTGCTATCATGTAGGCATAAAATCAGAACAACGGTACAGAAGTGAGTTGTAACTACTGAAGAACGTAAATGGCAACAAGTAAAGTTCCATAAATACAATAAAAACCAGAAGACAGAAGGCAAAGTTTATAATTTCAGAGGAAAATTATAATTTCAGAGGAAAAGGAACAAATAATAAGTGAAACAAAGTAGAACAAAGTGTGAAATGTCGTGAACCAGCCCTCACCAGAAAAGTAAACTGTGAATAGGTATTTAATGAAACTCCTTTTGCAGGGAGACAGGTGGGGTCAAAGTCGAAAAAAAGTAAGTTAAAAGGATAAAGTTAAAGATAAGATAAAGATTTTAAAGTCAGCAGACACTTAGGAAACCAACTCTTGACGCTTAAAATACAAATCGAAGAGACAACTTGAGATCTCAAGAGAGGACAAGACAGGTGGACTAGCACATGCCATTAAAAGAATGGAGAAGGAGGAGGACTGAGGTAAGCAAAGACTTGTTAGCCTAACTTCAGCCCCTGGATAGATTTTTCATCAAGTTATCAAGCAATCGATTTGCAAATAGATGGGAAGCAGGTGACAAGTAGCTGAGGTGGGTTGTTCAGGAACAGACTGCAACAAAACCAACCTTCTTTTACAAAACACATGACTTGAGACTTCTAAAGAATAACAAACTACACACATTTGACATTTACTCTTAGATAACCTAAGAGAACACCCCAGAGCTATGCCAGCCAGGTGGTGACACTCGTGAAAGACTGCTCTTGGAAGAACAGCTGCTGGCGGAGGAACCCTGCCCACGGCAGGCCGGGCAGTGCGAGCCCCGCTGGGGCGGGCCG
>JAWWMO010000083.1:21716509-21739222 GCA_035047845.1 Dendrocincla fuliginosa | reverse complement strand
CCGCAGTGCCGGCCGGGCGGGGCGGGGAGGGAGTGGCACCGCCCCCGCCGCTGAGACCCGCCCCCTGCGGCCGGCACCGGCGGGAGGGTGGGGTGGGCACGGGGCTGGGGCGTGGCAGGCTGACCGAGAGCCCGCGGTGTGCCCGTGCTGCCAGGAGGGACAGGAGTGTCCGGGGGGGACCGGGAGGAGTGTGCCCAGCGCGCTGAGAAGGGCGGTCCTCCCCTCCACTCGGCTTTAACGAGGCCACAGCTGCGGTGCCGTGTCCAGTTCTGGGCTCCTCAGTACAAGAAAGACACGGAGCTAAGGGAGGGGGCCCAGCGGATAGGCACGAAGAAGATTAGGAGTCTGGAGCAACTCTCTTATGGGGAGAGACTGTGGGAGTTGGGCCTATTAAGTCTGGAGAAGATTAAGAGGGGATCCCACTAATGCAGGTGCCAGAGGATGGTCTCAGACTCCTTTAGATGGTGCCCAGTGATAGGATGAGGAGCAATGGTCATAAATTAAAACACAAGAAGTTTCACCACAGCACAAAGAAGTGGCAGAGCACTGGAATGGGCTGCCCAGGGAGGTCATGGAGTCTCCCTCTCTGGAGACACCTGCTCTAGGGGACTCTGCCTTGGCAGGGGGGTTGAACAGGATGACTTCCAGCAGTTCCCTGCAACCCTGTGTTTCTGTGATTCTGTGACAGCACTGGTGGTCAGTGACATGGGGACAGGGGCATGGGTGGCTCCGCAGTGCCCTCAGCCCCAGCCATTGTCACTGCCTTGGCCCCAACTTCTCCGGCCTGTGCAACACCCCCAGCACGGGCAGAGCCAGACCTGGGTCCTGCTGACACAGCGCAGGCTCTCCGCCAGTCCCCAGGGGGGCTCACGGCCCGGAGGGCACAACACACCTCCCAGGCCCTGCCTCGGCTGCCCTGGCCCAGGTAATTCTTCAGCAGGAACCTACTGCCAGCCTCCTTTCCTTACACTGTCCTGGCAGAAGGGTGCTGCTGCAAGCGGTGCCAGCTGCAGGTCTGTGGGTGAGGAATCATACTGTCCTAAGTCACAGAACGGCTGGGTTGGAAGGGACCCGATGGGCATGAACATCCTCCACTAGATCTGGTTGTTCAAAGCTCCATTCAACCTGACTGAATGTTTCCAACAATGGGGCATCCACCACCTCTCTGGGCAACCTGTCCCTGCATTTCGCCACCCTTGTGATTTCTGAAGGGATGCTCTGTGGCCCAGAGCATTCTCCTGGGTGTGGGGAGTGGGGAGGTCTCTCCCCATATTTGCTGTGGGACCAGTGTACTCTGTGCAGGTGAGAGTTGTGCTCTAATTTCAGTGTTACGCAAAATGAGAAATACAGGGTTCAGCCATGTAAGAGCAAAGCTAGTCCCAAGGTCTGAATTCTAGGTTGTTTGACAAGGAAAATTCCAGTTGAAGGCAAATGGAGCTTTTTCCTGAAAAGGCATAGCTTCTGATTTTAACATTTTCTGATTTACAAAATAAATTATATCTTTCATTAAGAAATGCTGTATATGTGACAATATATAACCCTCAACTCTTCAAACCACATGAAGATGTGGATCTTCCAGCAAAAAAACTGACACATGCACAGATGATTGCAAAGAAGCCATATGATCACACTGGAACACTGAACATATCTGTTTTCATCCCTTGTGTGTGCATGCTGACTTGGTTCTATAGTGCATTAACTGAGGACTTCAGCAGAATGAACTATATAATCAATTTGAACATTTGTTTCAATGTATAATCATGACAACCATGCTGTCAAATTTGAAAAGAGGACTGAGACACTTTTCTGTTGTAGTTCAGAAGTTTTTCCCCCCTCCTTCCCAATTACTAAAAATAAGTAATTTTCTTGACATTGAAAACATGTATTTTTGAAGTATTTTAATTTGGTAAGCAGGTGTACAGAAATTCTGTTTCCTAATTTTCCAAACTGATTTTTCAGCTCTGAGACACTGAGGACTGAGTTGAAACTTCACAGAAGTAAACAAAAAGGCGAATCCATCGACAGACTACTCAGAAATGAATTGTCCTTTTCCATGGTGAGGACCAGCATGTCAGCTCTTAAGTTTTTTGTTCTAATATTCTCCTTTTCTTTGCTATTGATTCAAATGTCATCATCCTAGGCTTGTTTTTGGTAGCCAGTACAGCTACAATAGTGTGCGCTCAAAAATGTTAGTCCAACCAACAAATGTATCAAAAGAAAAAAGCAGAATGTTCTTTCCTGCATTATTTGTGGCTGATATGCTATTTTATGTGATTCTTGTTACCAAAACATTATTTGCATTAAAATGGGCATATTTAGTCATAAGACTAAGTCACGCACCTCAAAATGATGATGATATATAATCAGAGTAGTCACAATCTTATAATTCTTAATTTATTTGAATTAGAACCTTAATATGCAGGCTGTAAATCTGAATGTTTGTCTTTGCTTTCCTGTGGGATTATTTTTACATTATAACTGCAGCATAAAGTCTTAAACAGAAGACTCAGACCTTTAGGAGATGATGCATTAGATCTGTGTTGAGGTTTTAACAAGGAGGGTTTTTTTTTCTTACACAGATGGTTAACAATCCTTGATTTGTTACCTGTTTCTTGTGCAGCTGTCTGACTTGCAAGTGCTCATGAGCTTCATTTTCATGGGAAAGCATCAGAGGTTCTTGTCTTCCAGCCTTCACTGTGTAGGGTGTGCCAGCTCCAACTGGTCCGTCATTCCTAACCCACTTGTGTTCCCACAGGTGTCATTCAGTGTCATTTCTCACCTACATTGTTCCTTTCTTCTTCAGCTGTTTCTCCTTTCCTATGTGCAAACCTACGTGGCTTTAGCCTTTGGCACAGGGGTAAATGAGGGAACTTGTGAGTTACGGTCATTTATTTACCATCCTGTTGAACAGACACCACTAACTCGGTGTCTAGTACATTCAAAAATTAAAATCAATTGATTCAACTCATTCCTGTGTTTTTCTTGCACCTTTTTGAGATTTTGCAGTTTGAAAATTCTCATTTGAAATTGGGACTAAAACAACTGCAGCCTCCCTTGCATTGCCATGTAACTGATCTATTCAAGCAGGAAAAGCATAGATTGCCCTGTTTTGCATGGAGATTAGCATGAGAGCAATGGTATATAAATACCTTTTATATAGTTAAAGACAGCAAAACTGGACCATGTCTCTTTAGTGAGAGGATGAAATTAGATAGTTACAGTTCTCTCAAATTATACACAAAGATCTATGGTCAGCCTAATTCTCAGATAGCCTGTGAAATGAGTATCTTAAACAATCTGTTAAAAAAGGAGACTATTTTCTCCTAGCAGGTATTTGTCTTTTTTTAGCAAATTCCAGGGCAGCATTATTATTTTTTTCTTTAGAGGATGGAACATAACAAAGGACTTTCCAACTGGCAAATGGAACAGATATTCCTGTTCTTCCTCTTGGCAATGGGAAAGCAAAGCCCTGGGGATTTCCCCATGGCAAGTGAGTGAAAACAAACACAAAAGATTTTGCTTTCTTTCAGGGCAATAAACCCAAATACAATAGTTTTTGGCATTCTATCCTCAACCCAGCTAATTTCGTAACTTAGCAGAAAAATACAATGTTTCCCAGCCAGGAACATTCAGACCAGGCAATTTTTTCATATGGCAGCCTGAAGTTACTCTAAAAATAAAACTTATACCTTTTACCCACTCTTTATAAGGACAAAATGGATCTGAGAGATCTGATGTAATTGTTTACTTGAAAATTTCCTTTTTATTTAAATAAACATTAATAACTATTAAAGATTAGCAACTATTAAAAAACTCCACCATCTTAACTACTAATTAAACAAAGAACAAAAATAAATGGTAAATATCTCTACTAAAATCTCTTTGGATTTCATCAATTTGTGATGTCCCCTTTTCACTAGCTCTCTGGGTATTACTACCTCTTTCAGACCTTGTAGAATCCGAATTTTAGCCAAAAGCAAGAAGTGCAAACTGAAGTAGATAAAGAAAACCACTTAGATACCCTTTTGAGGAGGAGAGGGGAGGGGAGGGGAGGGGAGGGAAGAGAATGTAGCAAAGAACAAGGAAAGGAAAAAGAACAGAGAAAAAAAAGAAGAAAAGAAAATCCTTTATAGAGCACATTTAATAAGCTATATTTGAGAAATACAGGAGAGTCATGGGAAACAAGACAATGTATCTCCTTCTTCACAAAAAAAATTAAAATTGAAGGGTGACTAATCCAAAGCAGAGGATTGCTCTACCCTCCGTTCTCTACCACCGTGGCCAAAAACCCTCCAAACAACCAAAAAAAATGCCAGAGAAGATTGTTTTGATTTTATGATTTATCACACAAATTTTATTCACAAGAAAGAAGCTGAGGGAAGGAAGGAAGCTTTTCCTAGCTTTCTCTGACTATGGTTTTCCATAGAAATTGTTGATGCTGAGGTGTTTCAGGACCTTTGTTCTTGGCTTCGTGTGGAGCACAAAGTCATGTATGACCTTTCTACTTCTCCCTGAAACAACACTTGCTTTGTGATGTAAGTAATAGAAGGTCAGAATTTTTTTTCTTGATTTGTGGCTGCTCATCTGAGAAGGCATCTAGAAAGTGAGACAGTAGGTTATAAAGTGTGATCTTGTGCCAGCAATAATTGTTAGACTCCAAGCCAGGGGAAGAAAGTTTTCAGTCAGTTGACTTCTTAACCAAGAACAGACATACCCTCCTTCCTAGGGAAGCATGGATACTGCAAAACTGAAAAACTAATTCAAAAGACAATAATGCTAAAGTAGCTGAGGGAAGTCTAGGCTGCATTGTGGTTTAACCATTTGACAGCCTAAGACTATTTTGTTTTGCTAATAGGATTTTAGCTCTTTGAATTCAAATTTCCTTCACAAAGTTGCAGACCACAGTTTTTTCTTGAGAGCAGAAGTGAAATGAAAATTAAGATCAGAGGATCACAAAATGGATAAGGTTGGAAGGGATCACAGTGGGTAATCTGGTCCAACCTCCCTGCTCAATCAGTATTATTACAGAGCACATTGCACAGAATTGCATCCTGACGGTTCTCAAATATCTGCTGTGAGGGAGACTTTACAACCTGCACAACCTGTTCCACCTTATATTCAGATGCGACTTCCTATGCATCAGTTTCTGCCTGTTGCCTCTTGTCCTATTGCTGGTACCACTGAGAAGAACCTGGCTCCATCCTCCTGTCACACTCCCTTCAGATACTTACAGACATTGGTGAGGTCCCATCTCAGTCATCTCTTCTTGAGGCTAAAACGCCCAGCTCCCTCAGTCTTTCCTTGTAAGAGAGATGCTCCTGTCTCTTATTCATCTTTGTTCTCCACTGGACCTGCTCCAGGAGCTCCATGTCTCGTATTGAGGAGCCCAGAACTGGACATAGTGCTTCAAGTGCTAGGGCTGAGTAGAGAGGCACAGTCACTTCTCTCAGCATGCTGGCAATGCTTTTCCTAATGCACCCCAGGCCACCATTGGCCTCCTTGGCCACAAGGGCACAGTCTGGCTCATGGACAGCTTGTCCACCGGGACCCCTAGGTCCTTCCCTGCAGAGCTGCTTTCCAGCAGCTGGGCCCCTAGCCTGTCCTGGTGCAGGTACTACCTTGTGTGGTATGTACCATCATGGTGGTGAATTAGTAGAAATATGTCATTTAACATGTAAAATATTTGTAATCTCCTTATTATGTGTACCTTGTCATAGATTAGGTCTTCAGTTAGTTGATTCTGAACACTTTATTTCACTGAACGGGATCATGCCACCTGGGTAAAATATTCCCTGACAAGCAAAAATGAAAACACGATAATTCAACAGCAACTTAGCACTGCGAGAGCAAAATCTGTATCTTTATAGACCAATTAAATATTAATTCTGTTCCCAGTCCTGTGAAGATTTATGTAGTTAATTCCACAGCTGTGTACTGAGACCAATGAATTGTCACAGTGTCTGAGAGTTAAGCAGTTTTTTCAATATCAAGGCAGTAGTATTTTCTTTAGAATTTGTCGTTCCCAACATATTTGTTTTTTAGCCATAATACTTGGAGGAGTGTATTAGTCTGAGAGATTTTCTCTTGATGCAAGGGAACATAAGAAATACCATACTTGGTCAGGCCTGTCTAACCCACTAACATGTTCAAGAGCAGCAAAACAAAATGCTGTTTAAGGACAGTGCGCAAGCCTGGCCACTGTATTTTGTACTCTCCTCACAAATCCATATTTACCCTAGTGACATCATAGGATACATGCCTGCAAAGCCCTTTTGGTGTTGCTTCAGGGGCTGTTGTTTCTGGGATTGCCTAACCTCCTTCTGAACCTGCTGATGCTGTTTGCCTTCACAGCCGTCTGTGGCAGCAAGCTACAGAATTTCTGTGTCCACTGCAGAAAGATGCACTTTCTTAGTCAGTTGTAAACTAGTCTCCTACTAGTTCCATTGAATCCTCTCTACTCCTGATACTGTGGATTTGGTGAATAACAGTTCTATGTTTATCTTGGACACTTTCTTCAGTATTTTGTAAACCTTGATTTTATCCCCTTCTATCTTCTCTCATTTGAAGAGCTTCCACCTTTTTAGTCTCTTTCTGTAAAGCAGCTGCTCCACATCCTGATCATGTGAGCTCTTCTCTGTATTGTTAGGTTGAATGATCAAAGCCTAATCATGGCAAACACGAGGACCCAGCAAGGATCAGAGGAGCAATAGCATGCAAAGGAACCCCAGCAAGCTAATCAATGAAAATGACACCAAATTGCCTACTGCCAAGACCATCCAAGGGGAATGACCAGATCATTGTCCCTGGGGTGGAATGCACCAAGGTGATCAAGGGAAGAAACTGTTTCCCCTGAAGGGTAATGTGAACTTTTTCCAAAGGGATGTGCAAGACTTCCTATGGGATATTTGGGATAAGGACAGAAGGTGGTGAAAGGGAGAGATCAAGGTGGATCATACTGGAATAAAGTGGGAAAACAGAGGGAAGGGGCATTAAAAGGGCTAGTCAATACACAATACCCCCTCTTCCATCTCCCAGACTTTCTGCAGGCTTGCAGTTTCCCCCTGCTTCATTCACCCACCCTCACCTTGAGGACCTAAGTGTATCTCATTCCCACTTACCCAAGGTACTTTGTTTTGCTCTTCCTTGCCATTGGCATTGCCCATCACCAACCTTCCCTTATTCTTTTAGCACCTTGGTGTCAGAAAGGTGTTAAGAACTCAATTATATGAAAGAGTTTTCAGGGAGGCACTTAGAAATAACTGAGCAAGGATATTAAAACAGGGCTGAATAAAGCTGGGGAGTTGAGGAGATTTCATGGCTCAGCTCCCATATTGTGATATGGAGTGCTCCTGGCCAAGTTCTGGGAAGAGAAATGGCAATAAACTTTATTGCTGTTCCCTTGATAAGACTGTCTTGATGGGGGGTTCATGGCAGAATAGAATCCATCCCAAACACTGGAGAAGGTGAAAAGTTTTTTGGTAATTGTGTCAAGGAGAAAGCAGACCTGAAGTATTTATGTGACTGCAGGGATGAATCCGGCTCTGAATAGCTAAGTAAAAGTCTGATTGGTTTCACTGGGAATTTTGCCTCTGGAAGAACTAAATGGTGAGGATTAAACATTTGCAATAGAATAGTGATATCCAAACAAGGATAAAACTGAAGTTCTTAGGAATTAGTTTTCTGAATATAGTGTAATGCACCATCTAATTCAGTTGGTTCCTTATTTGCATAAGCAACATTTAAGAGTGGGTTAGCTTCATTGTGTCTTAAAGCATTTTTCTTCACTTAGCATGATTTAGACTTTACCAGGAAGTAAAACAGCAATGTCTGCTGTTATTTGAAAATAACGCAGTTTATATATAGATCCTTATGAAAAGTGGAGCAATAGCTATGACTTGTTCCCCAAGCTTCAGGAACAGTATGTTCTTCATCCGTAATAAAAATGAAGGGCTGCATCTCAAAGAATAATTCCTTCAAGTCACTGGACCACTTATAACCTTGCTAATGTTCATAATCAGTGGATTTTGAACAGATTTCCCTAGGAATGCCTCAAATGGTATTTCAGAGTTGGAGAAGAGGTTGCAGCTTAATAGGTTCTGCAGGCCAAACTCTGCACACCCGAGCGCTTTGTATTTGTTCATTCCATTCCCCAACTCCATGTGGAAAATCGACCCTCCCATCACCTTTGTTTTGAGGATTCACTTCAGTTTTTTCAGACTTTTCCACCTGTCATTCAGTTGTCCTCCGTTTTACCCATCTCCCTGACTACTCATTTCTGTTCTCTACTAACTTGATGATGTTCATTAATCTCACTCAGTATCCTCCATCTACTTATTTTTCCCCTTTAACATCCATTGGGCTCCTTTACTTTTTCCTTTCATAGTAAATCTGAGTGCTTGCAATGTCTCCTCTTTTTTCCTGATCTCCGATTGTCCTGTTCCTTCCAATTCCATGTCAATGCCTCTCTGCTCAACTTTGCAGTCCCAGCCTAACTCTGCCCCAGAATACCCTATTGTCTGTCATTAATTATCTGGAAGTAAATAATTTAGGGTGTTCATATCCCTGTGAATGTACTAAGTTGATTGCAAATTAGAAGGCACAAAGGAAAGCCATCATTATTTTAATTATGGGTGACATCAAACAATTGTTAGACTGTTAAACTGTTGCAGAGATGCTTGAGGAGCCCTGCAAGTGGTTTGTTTTTCTCCAGTTCCAGCTTCTTGTTTATTTTCTTTTTAAGGATTTCCTGTTAGAACACATAATATTTTTGAATGAATGAGACAGTGTTCAAAAGTTACTCCGGTACATGCACAGGTACAGGCAAGAGAGAAATGCCATTTCACACAACTGGAAAAAAAGGCAGAGAAATAATTAGAGACAGGTTATGTGGCCGTTCCTTAAGTCCAGCAATAAGATACTTCTTAGCGTTCCATGTAATGGAGATATTCACATGGAAAATTCTTTTTCAGTAGAGTACCTTCAACAAAACAGTGTAAGCATGTATATAACAACTGCACTTGATTATGAATTTGACTGTCCAGTTCAAAAAACCCACACTTGTCTCACTTCATTTTTAATAGCAAGCCCAAAAGATGAAATTTAAAGACCAAATATTTCTATCAGTATGAGTGGTAGTATTCTACCCATCCCACAGAGACTACACAGCTAGGTCAGACATAGCATATTTATCTCAGCAATATACTTTCATGCGATGAAGATGAAACACAATAACATAAAAAGTAATAAAAAAAGACAAAACAACTGTTTCTTCTCCTGCATAATCTTTATTGGAAGTAGCTATGGTCTTTTTTCATATGTTTGTAGAGTTGGTCCAGTGATTGTTTTTATATATTTTCTGTTGAAAGTATCTGAAAACTTACTAAGCCTACTTAATAAATTAGCCTCGCTACACCCATTCAAATGTTACATTCAATCTACAGAAAAGGTCAAACGATGCATAAATTGAACCCTGATGCAACTGAATTCAATGAGACTGGTTTTAAGGAGTCCAAAAGAAATAATTTTGCCATCAACAACAGACCATGCTAATGGGATGAAGAAATCTTGTCACTACTGAAAAAAATCAATGGCAATGACAGCCATTGGCAGGCACTTACAGTGACTACAGCAGATTACATTCTCCCGGGGTGGATTCAGCCTGTTTACAAAAACTGGTCGTTATGTTTTGTTTTGTTCTTTCAAATTATTCATTTAATGCCATTTAAAGAAAATCAGTTTAAAAGAAAGTAGTTTGAATTTCAAAAACGGTTCACTTAACATTTTATGTTATCAAGGGACAGTATTAGAAATCATGAATGTAGGAGAAAAGATGGGGAGACATGAGACCATCTCTACAAATGAAACCACACAACCCCAGTCACATAGAGGTCAGTCAGTTTTATATGGTTTTTAATATCTAAAACACATTTCTGCCCACTGCTTCATAGAAAACTAAGAATATGACCAATAAGTGAAGCAATGAAATATTCTTGCTACTGAAATAGGATGAAGTAACTTAGGTTTTGACTTTTAGGAGCAGCTGGAACCATGCATTTTAAGCTGGTGTAAGTTATGCTGGCTCTTTATGCCATTCCACTTCCCATCCTTCCTGTGGACATATGTGCATGACTGGCAGATGAATGAGACCCACAACTGGATCTGGCTGAATCATCCTTTTTTCTACATTACTTTTTGACTGGATCCAATGTCCTGGTCTGATGAACTTCAAATCCTTAAAGATTTACAGAACTGAGAGAACAGAGAAGAGCGGCCAAAGGGAGGGACTGCTTACAGTAAATGCTGCTGTCAACAGGAATTTGTATTAGATCATAGCCAGCACAGCCCTTTTGAGCACTGACTGTTGGTATCACTTCTTGGGAATAGTATTCTGGATATGACTACCCCCGGTGAACTTGGGCATAAAATTCTTCAAGCCCCTTCAACAATTTTATCTCCAGTTTCAATTCTGTGTCTCTCAAATATATTGGAGACATGCAACAACTGAAAGAAGTACTTTGAAAGTTTGTTTGAAAGAAGGTCTTGTAGACATTGCAAAACCATTTCCACTAGTGATAGATTCTTAGCCCAAAATACACCTGTATACACCTTTCCTCAAAACCCATACTATTCTTGAGATTTTCCTGGTTTTTGATCAGTGTTTCCAGGGATCATAGGTCTCCCTCCAAAGTACTCTACAACCCAGCTTTCTCTTCCTTCTCACAAAATCTCCTCTGAATGCTAGAATATATAGTCAGTCAGTTAAAGGGTCTGTCTGGAAAAATGTACTTTTATTACACTATGAAAGTGTTCATTTTGCTTTTCACATTTTTGTCTTCTTTCCTTTGGAGGTTCCAGGCTCTTCACCAGCACAGAGAGAATGGTTCCCCTTGACTGAAGCCATTTTTATTGTCCATTTCAGCAGCTTTTCTAGAGTCTACTGTGCCTTTTTACCCTCATACCCAGGATGTGTATGACACAGTGGCAAATACAGCATACATTGAAGGATTTATTGATAGTTTTATAAAAGTAATTAGTGTTATACAAGTGCATAAAACATGCACACATGTTGATTTAATGTATTATAGTAGTATATAGGCATATGAATACTCTGAATTTTGAAATAGGTACATAAACATAAATTAAAAGGTACATATGCATTTAGTTTAATTACTGTTGAACTAAATCATGTCTGTTACAAAGGGAAAAATAGCATTTTCTTCCGTAGCTCTTTATAGACCCAACATGACCGTCTTTCCTCACTGTTGTATCTGAATGCCTTAAAAGCTTGAAAATATAATCACAGAATCATTTAGGTTGGAAAAGACCTTTAAGATCAACAAGTCCAACCATAAATCTGACACTGCGAAGCCCACCACTAAACCATGTCCCTAAGTGCCAAATCTACATGTCTTTTAAACACCTCCAGGGGATGATGACTCCACCACTTCCCTGGGCAGCCTGCAGACTGGGAAGGCAGTTAGTCAGAAGTAGTTAACTAAAGACTTACACAGCAGGGAAGAGACTCAAGAGGTCTCAAATTCTGGCTATAAGCATTCAATGGTAGTTTCTCGAGAAATGGCTGGATGTGACACAGAAAACCTGGCTCCTACTTGAAACAATCAGTAGGGAAAGACATGCTTGAATGTTTGGATGTCATGTGTGATTTTCAGAACAGCTTTTGTAGGCTGTATGCAAATTTCAGCTGATGGAACACACCTCTGGGTTTGCCCCTGGACAATGCTACAGAGAAAAGTCTGAAGTGTCCTTAATGTCTCCAGCTGAATGATGAGCATAAAAGGTCAGTTTGGATAGTATGTGATGACCTTGAAATTGATTGTCATCTGTAATTTAAGTTAGGAATTCAACCCATATTAACTGATTGAAATGAATGAAGTTACGCTAGCTTGCATTACCTTCTGTAATAAGTGCATAGAGCTTATGACTTATACAGGATTTCATTGAGTTCATTTATAGAAATGTAAATGCAAATGCATTGAGAACCACACTTTCCCATTTCTGTTAGAAATTTCTTAGGTTAACATTGCAGACTAGCTCCCTGTATTTTAGTTTTTGCCTCTTGTCATGTATTACTGGTTTGATACACAATGCCACTCATTTCAGTCTGTATTACACAGGCCATCATGTCGCCAGTTATTTTCACAGTGCTACCTTCTGTGCAAGTAACAAGGCCAACTTTTAACGTGCAATAATCAAATTGTAATAGTCAGGGAAATGTAAAATGTAGTATCCCTGTAGCTATTTAATTTGTCTGTTATTTATGCTCAGTGTAAAAGTCCACAAAATTTTGTGGATCATTACAGGATCATTAGCACCATGTAATACATGGTATTAGGCATACATTGTTTTCCTGTTTGTTTTAATACCAGAGCCATCACCAATTACAATTCTGATTCAGATGATTCGAGCAATAGGTGGCAGCAACGGTCCATGTCCCCTCCTGCAGGAAGACTAGCAGAAATGTTCCTGATGCTGACTGAAAATATTAACTACTGAATAACATATTTTAAAAGAGATACTAACGAATGAATTATTCATTCAAGACACTCACCCAGACCTAAGGACCATAAGGAAAGTGAGGTTTAACTTATTAAAATTATTATGAAAATTTCTGCAAAAGCAAATGCATTTGGAAGCCATCTTGCATGAAAATCTCACCAAATCAATGGCAAGATTCAAATGCCTATTTTTAATGTTTTTCTTCCAGTCACGCAATTCTGCTGGCCCTAGAGTAACCACTAAAACACATTTACCTGATGTGAATTATCCCACTGGAATAATTTGTGAAAATAAAGTTTAGCACATGACAAGGGCTCCAAGCTTAGGTCAAAAGCATGGAAAATTTCCAGCACCAAAACAAAAGAATGTGTTCATGGAATAAAAAATGGGAAATGTTTTCTGGTTTTAAGTAAACAGAGACACACCTAGTCCTGCATAAGGCAAAGATCTGAGCTTAAAAGCTTTTTTTAGACTGTGCCCAAGCCTCAGGATATATTTACCTTGTAAAATTCTCTGCATTTCTGATTGCCCAATTGTCTAAGTTCAAGATCTGGTGGGAATACAATGTTTTTGTCTGGTTCATGTGCCAAGGTCCCCATTCTGCAGATTGTAACATAGGATGGATATGGTAAGGGGGAATGGGATGATAAATACTCTAGGTTTTGGCCCACTATAATACCGAGATTTAACAAAGGAAAATCACATGGCAGACAAAGCAGAAAGCATTCCTGAGTTCTGTGGTGTAACCATTTTTCTTTAACTTTGTGTGGTCATCTGGGGCAATGATTTATGTTTGGTTTTGCCTACAAAACAGTTAGGACTGAGACAATGAAACCCTTGGATTTTAAAAGCAGTGAGTCAGAAGAAATTATCAAATACCAAAATACTGAATAGATTAAAGTTTAAATAAATGTTTCCATCTTTTGCCTTAGAAAAAGTCAAAATTGCATACTCCTGAAGTCAAAATGAAAAGTGAAAAAGAAACATCTATAGAAAATGTGAAAACAGAGCTCATGAGTGAATATTTCATGGCCTTGAACATATTTACATACATAGACAGGAAATGTCCATGTTTGAGCTACAGTCTGGAAGTCATGCTGATTTGATTGGTCTGTGTGTTAGCTTCCCAACCACACCTGATCTTTCTTATCCTCTTCCTAAAACATGGGAGGAGCAGTATGCATTTACAAAGCAGAACTACAATAGGAAGAAAAACTGCTATCATAAATGAAGGTGGTGTATACCAGATAAATTGGTTGACGTCGACCCACTTATTCCAGGCAAACACCAGTGCGTGAACAGTGCACAGCAGCAGAGCTAAATATCCCATCTTGCTCTGAAAAAGAGAAAGAAAATGGTAAGCTATTTATTTTTTCCAACTTGGCAAAGAGAGTACTCTCTTAAGCAAATACGGAAATCAGGAAGGGCCTCAACTAACAACACTCAAGTCAAAGAAAAGAGACCACCGACTCTGAAATAAAATGTAAGAACTATCATTCAAGAATCCACTGTAAAAGAAAACAGATGAGGCCCATTTTTCAAGTATTGCTATGATAGTTAGCTAATATACAGAAGAGATTACAGGCTATTCCAGAAAAGGGGTCCATTCTCAATATCTCAATTTATAGATGCCATCTGTATCCTAAATCACTTTACTTCTGTGATAAATTATTATGAGTTCAAAAGCAGATATATAAAGGACTTAATTGATTACTTGCAAAGAAAAATTTTAAGCTAAATTAAAATCACAAACTCTAGGAAGTCTAGGACTATGACAAAAGCAATTGCACAACTACAGGAAGCTTAAGTCTTTCATTTCACTTCGAGTGATAAATTTGGCTTAGGTTGTCTACAAAATTCAGGAGTAAAGGAAATTTTATGCTAGAGTTACTGGTAATTTTGAGTTTCTTGTCACTTAACAATCTTGTACTCATCAGTGAAGTCAAAAACTACTGAATGTACAGAATCTGATTTTCGAGTCTAAAGGTTATTTGTTTATAAAATGAGTCTAACACAGTAGTATTACTCTTCTGGGTTACTCCACATAGTCTTCTAATACTGAGAGCAGTCAAGCATTTGGAAACTCCCTCTCGACCTGCCCATATTCTCTGTACACCAGAAAACTACTCTTACAAAAGATGGACTTTATTATAGAGTATGCACAATATCAAATCTACTAATTGTATACATTTCAGATCTGCTTTTAAAATTCAAATCAAATTTTCAAATGCCAGGTACTTAGTAGGTTATTGAATTTTCAAATTTTGGTGCTCAGGAGCCTGATTGAACACTTGCTTAACTCTAGTGTGATCATACTGATGTGAGGAGAAACACCTCTGATTACTACTCATTGGATATAGGAGAATTAAGAGCAAAACATACTTGGGTGAAGGAAACAAGCATAGCTGTAGGAAACTCAAGACTGGCTGGATTTGATTATGCATCTGTTCTAACATGTCTCCTTTTCAGAATACATTGTGTTGTATGGGAACAGCATTGACTGGTTCAATATCACCTACTCCTAATTCAGCAGGACACAGCATTGATGAAAGATACGGTGCCTAGAAGATTGCAGAAATGCCTTCAGCACCTATGGAAAGGTTTTGAAGGGAAAATGCTGCTGGTCAAAGTCAAGAAGAGAAAAAAAAAGTGGCTTGGAGTTCTTTTTCCTCCCACTTTGTACCCTGAACAACAAAACAGCAAATGAAAAGAACATTTCTCACACAGCAATTAACAAAGAGTACGGAACAAACCTTTAGATTGCTTTCACTAACTCTTCTGTGTTTGGTATTTCTAACTCCTAATGCTCTTAAGCTGATAACACACAGTTCTACAAATGGAGCTAATGACCTGCAGTAATGACGTTATGCTCACCTGAATATAGTGGAATTCTCTCCAGGTCAAAGAGTGAGTGACAGATGGAATTGATGTTATTGCCAACAAGGCCAGCAAAGCAAGTCCCAGAATTCCTAGAGACACATAAATCTCCATTCTCCAAACATCATGTTCAATCCAGGCATTTTCTTTTTTTTGTTTTACCTGCCAAAGGAACACCATATTTAAAATTAGAGACTGGCACACGGCCACTTGTGTGAAATACAGTTTCACTATTTTCACCACAATACTAAGGAAATAAGCCACAAAACACAGTATTTTGGTCTGTTTGAATGTCTCTGAATGTAACTGCTGTTTACTTCTGATGACAAAGTCTCCAATAGTACGTGCACAACAAAGGTGAGAAGAATTTAGATTTGATCAATGTCCTGGCACAGGAGAGATTGGTTCTGAGGCCTGTTAACCTGCCTTCACAGCAGGATCAATCTTATCTTTGACAAAAAAAAAAATCCATCTATGGCTAAATACCATATTAGGGAGATTATAACTACAGGAAATACATTAACAACACTATTCCAGGGAGCTAATGCAGCAGGCCTTCTTAATGTTGTTTAGCTCTGTTTTATTCTTCAAATATGGTAATTTCTGCATCTTGAAGACCGGAAATTTCTGGTAATCCATTCAAATCAGATTACCAGTAAGGCTGATTTCAAAGTTTTCAACAGGTAGTTTGACTGTTTACAGAATTCTTGAGAAGCTTCTAACATCATATGGTGCTTTTAATGAAACTCTAGATCAGACTTGGGGGTAATAAAAACGTGCATTTGGAGTCTATACCTTATACTGGAATATACTTTACACTGCAATACTTATGGCACTCAAAGTGATATGTATTAGGAACTCTCTAGTCACAGAGGATGTTAGAGAGCTTTTCAAGCCATTTATTGCCCATGACTCAGAAGCATCACTGAAATTCTATTTTTCAACAAGGTAGTGTGCATCAGGCCAACTGTGAAGCAATCAACGTTCACAAATTTAAGTTTGTGGTAAATACAGATTATTGTGATCTAGCTCAGCCCTTCTTCACTGCTGGCTGATTCACTTTGTAAAGAAGATGTCTAAAAACGGTGCGTTCAGTGCTCAGTTCTTGTTGGTAGATTCCACTGGTACAGAGAAGATTAATCCACACTGAACTAAGAGTATGCCAAAGACTTAAACATTCCTGCAAGGCAGATATAATTTTGTGCATTTTACAGAGAGATAAAAAATCCCAGACGAAGAAAATTACTTATTTAATACACACTGGCACAGCTGTGATGACTCTTGACTCTCTATTTACATGCTTTAACAACTAGGTCCTGCTCTGTCCCTTAACAGTGCTCTCTGGGGATCTACTTCAAAATCAAACACAGGTAATGAAAATGACTTTCCCCCATCCATATTTGCTTGCATGACCTAAACCAAGGATTTTCTGAATACAGAAGAGTTGGCATGCCCATCGTACCTGCTGGAATGCCCAGTTCAGCAGCTTGTATCTGTATGATCTTCTCATTGGATAGCACAGGCTATAGCAGGCGTGCATTGTAGCGAAGAAGAAACTGAGAAGTCCAAATTGTTTCCTTGATAACATCCATCTATCCAGCCACTGGGGAAACCTTTTATACTTGGTGCCAAAGTACAGCTGGAAACCAGCAGCTAATATTCCTGGTAAATATACTAGTGCTAAAAGGGTAATTGAAACCACTGGTAAAACTTTGTTTATGACAAGGACTGGAATTTTATAGAAAACGTTTTCCCTTCTGATTATAAAAGGATATAAGACATCTCTCACAGAAGTGTAAATAAATATTAATAATGAGATCACAGATGCTATCTTCATTGGCAAGTGCCACTTAGGGAACAGATCCTGCTTGCAGTGCTGTTCTGAAGAGTGTTCAAACTCACCAAAATGGTGTGCTTGATGTAAATCAAAAAGTGCAGCTGCTTCTGGTGGATTGGTGACTTGTATATCCACATTCTAGAAATGACAGAAAGCAAATACAAAGTGAGTTCAAAAGAAGGTTAAAACTTTCAGTAGAGACAGTATTTGCCATCATGGCTTTTACACTGTACTGCACTGAAACCATATACGAAACATAGGCACTATTAAAGATGGGGTAGCTTGGAAACATAACATTTCAAATAGCATAGTCAGTACTTGAGCAAGGCACTTTTAGCATAGATTTCCCATTCTTCATGATCTGTAATAATTTCAAAATAGATTTTAAGTTCTGGAAGTTAACTACACTGCAAAGGGAAGAAGGATTACATTATGTGAAGCATTATTTCAGCTTCTTATGATATGAGTTAAGGATTTCAAATGACAAATTTCAGCTACAGAATTAAAGATGTAGCCCAAATAATAAGCACAGTAACAGAAGTCAGAGTCAAAAGATAATAAAAAATTTCATTCTGTCATAGATAATTTAATGACATTTAAATGCAGGAATAACGATGCAATTAGAAATGTTTGAGATCCAAGATATTAGACCAGCTGCATATCTATCAACTCTAGAATCAAATCCCGTGACCTTCTTCCTTTACTTCACAAATGTAATAGTGCCCTCTTAACTTTGGTGAAACTTTTGAAACTGAGGCACTTCAGTTTAAACAGCTGACTTTCTGCAGCCAAGTAGGGATGGCTCACAGGTCTTGGCAGAATTATCACTGACTTTAGAAAAGCTTAGCTAATATAAAAATTCTGGTGTAGTATTATAAACTGGCTTAAACCAAAACAATATATTTTAAAAACATTCCTTAGTTTTAGTTAATGGAAAAGGTACATGATCAGTATACACAGAAAACCAAAATCCATGTACCAACAACAGGACACTGCACTTGATGCAGCAGAGCCAGCCACAGGCAGAGAACTCATAATGTTAAGTAATAAACATGTAGGTTCTTTAATATTCATGTGAAATATAAAGTAAAACTCAACTAATGCTGCAACAGCTCAGTTTAGAATGGCTGATGTGTCAGATGTTCATAAAGCAAAATGGCATTGTCTGTTTTGAAGAAATATTACCTGTGGGTACTACTTGTAAATAAGGCAAGTAGGTGAAAGCCTTGTGTTCATTTTCAGTGATACAGAAGGGTTTTCTTTGAACATAAAGATAAAAAATGTACACTGCTAAAATCTAATTAGGATTTTACTGCTATCTTGCAGTAAAATCCTAATTAGAGACAAGATAGCCCTCCCCCCCCAAGTCTGACTGTTTTGCCTACAGTGCCTCACTGTGAAAGGCATGGTCTTCATGAGGATTTTTTAGCTGAATTGCCACTACATATTTATCTGATGATAAAAGCATATATTTGTAACAATGAATGTGTAGCCTAGGTAACTTTTATTCTCTAGTCTTTGAAGAAGACTGTAGACTATGCATTGCAGAATTGGAAGTTGGTATAAATTATACAAAATGAAATTCACATCTGAATTAAGTTTTTATCCAGAGATACCTAATTTCTTGATGAGATAGTTTGCAAAGCCTAATTCATTATTTCACAGCGTGTGAGGTAGTTCACGTTCGAACAGAAAGTTGTGGCTTGAACTAGTTCTGCAGTTGCAGAGGCAAAGGATGTTGGAGGGGATTTTTTTTCTGGACTTTTTTATGTGGTATGAAAAACTTGCTAAATGCAATGCAACAATCATGAAGGTTCCTCCAAAGATAAATTTTATATTCCTATATAAAAATTCAAAATTATTTATATGGAATCTTGCTCATCTGGCAAAATGCAGTTAGCAACTACCGTCGTGTAGTTTTTAGCTGTCCCAAACTTTGTTTATTTTTTAACATGGATTGTGATTAAATTGAATAAGATGTTCTTTATCTTTTTATCTCTTCATGTCAATATTGTGACAAGTCTTTAAAACTACTGATGATATGCCAGTGTGATGGGAACACTGTTTCTGGACAAAACTGATTCAAAGATTGCCATGTTCTGTGTGACACATGAGCCGCTTTTTTACAGAAACGTTACCAAGTAGTTAAGGTTTCCTGTATTTCTTCTTGGCACGATGTTCTGACCTGCATTCTGATCAATAGCATGATTACCATCTTCCCTCTTCTCCATTGTGGAAACTCCCTGCAAAACAAACACAGGATGTAAAACAGGTTTTGAAATGCCTTACTGGAATTTTGAGGCTTATTTTCCCTCAAAATGTTTTCTTCCCTCTCCTCCACACATTGGCTGGAGAAGGTACAATAAACTAGCGAAAGTCCGTCCTCTGAGAACAGAAAAGCTCAGCTTGTTTTCTGGGTAAATCAGAGACTAAGAGAGAGCATGAATCAACAAAATAAAATCACTGATGAAAAGTAATACTTAAGCCTAGTGTCCATGTTACCAATGGAATGAATGAATAAATTTAGGCTGAAATTTTTTAAACTACAGTAAGTAATTCTGAAACAGCTTACAGAAATAACATGTAAAATGTTATGAAGATGGATTTTGGGAAGTTCGTGAGACTTGCTGCTGCAAGAAACCCATGCAAATGTGTTGTTACTACTATTGTTTAGGTTTTAGGATTGGTCTACCTGACAGTCACTCTGCAGTTTTAGAGGCATATTCTCCCTTCAGGATTGTCAAGAAACTCAGCTGCAGCTTCACTCATGCTGTTCCCAGGTATACTGGCAATACTCATCACCCATAAGTACTTGCAGAAACCGTTCTAAGCTATTAAGGACTACAAGAAATCAGATGCCAAGGAAAAAAAAAAAGAAAGAGAATGGATAAACTGAAAGAGAGAAGTTTCTGAAAATTCTAGGATAGCAGGAAAGACAATACCTTGAACAACTACAAGGACTGCAAGTGCCGTGCAACAAGGACTTCAGGGGCGTGCACCACACTGTTGCACACTGCAGGAGGAGAGGCACTGGCACCACAAGACTGGAAGCTCAGGGCACCACACCACAGAGTGACCTGCTGTTCCTACCTTTAAGACAATGACTAGGTAGCTCTTCCATGTATCTCCCTACTGAACAGCTGAATTACTAGATATTGTTTTTCTAACTACTGATTCTTTTAAATCCATAAACCTTTTGGGAAATTATATGGACCAATCAGACTTTGACAATTGTCCTTTTTACTGTGTCTGGTTCCTTCATTGGATAAGTCTTACAGACTTCTACTGCCTGAGGGTTTGATCTTTGCCAGGTCACCAGGCACCTGAAGCCGAAGTATTGTTTTCCAACGTAATCTTTTCCTAAGTATTTCTCTATGGATTTTTCCCTCCTGCTAGCAAGCTCCCCCTTTGGGCATAACCTTTCAGACAAGTGTTGCAGAGTAGGGTCAACAAGAGCTTCTATCTGAAGGTCAGGCTGTTAACCCTTTCCTACACCAGCTAATGGAGGGTTTGTATATCCTGCACACAAGAAAGCATGGTCTGATGAAGGCATATTTTGTTTTTTCCCTCTATTCCTAAGGCTAGTTACAGTGATTTTATTGCAAGTTTTGGGGTATCAGATAATTTCATAAAACCTCAGCTTCTGCAGTCCCATAATTAATTAAGAATTCCTACTTCTGTATGTTTCAATATACAGAATTTCTAGCTGTTACAATAGCAAAGAACAGTTTGCAAACAGAACTTGGTATGATGTATTTACCTGGAAAGAAACCCAATAACAAATACAGTGAACTCCTGATCTGTTTTTAAAGAACTTATAACATGAAGGGCAGTCACTGGTTTTGAGGCCTACCTTCTGGCTACTCTCTTAGCAGTCCAAAAGTGTAATTTAGATTGGGAAGCTCTGTATGAAATAGTCCCATTCACCTGATTGTCATGCAGCTATTACACTTCATTTAGAAAATTTAGAAATGAAGAGTCCAGTAAAAGCTTCTAGCTAAGAGTTTGTATTGATGAGGATGTAGTAAATGATAACATGATGTGAAAAAAAATAATCCAGGAGCTAGAAGGCCAGCTGCTGATCCTAAAAGCTGATTTATTGGTTCTTTTTGGGATACAATGTTTAATACAGTGTTAAATAGAGCGTTAATGCTTTATGCAGCAGAAGAAATAAAAATAAAGTGTGTGTCAAGGAATGCATGTGCTTATCCATGGAAATACAGGTTACAGCCATATGACTGCATGCAAGAAAACACAGCTATCAAACCATAGTAGTCTACTTGGCTTCTGATACCAGCTAACACAAAATTATTTCCCAATAACAAAGCACACTAATAGTCTTGGAAAAGCCTAAAAAAGTACATATAACTAAATAAAGCACTTCTAATTCCACTATTCAGTGCTTTATAAATTGACAGAAAGAAGTCACCTAGAGCATGTGTCTTTTTGGAATGTATCCAAAGAAAAAAAAATTAGGAGACCTGCGAGAGACAGGCTGCTCAGTTACAGCTGCATCTAAATCACAAACTGTTATGAAAGAAAACACTCTCAGTGCAGACTCCTTCTGCTCTGGAAGACGGCTGTCAATGAGGATGGAGAGCGTCCTAATGCAGAAAGCCAAGTTTCCAATCCTGTGAGCACACTACTGCATTTTGTACCAATAAAACAGGCTCATTGTAACCTAAACCCAACCGGGATCCACACTGTGCAGACATTACTCCGAGAAAACATCATCCCAAATCAATGAGAAGTTTTTCTGAGTAAGGGTTTGAGGGCTGGCTCCACGGAAAGAACGCAGAACGGGCAAAATCAACAGGCTGCGGTAACACCGATGAGGTGATGGAAGAGGCACGGGACAGTGACTGCATCCCTCATCCCCGGGCACTGACGGAAAACGACACCGTGAAAGCGCTGGGCACAACTGCCTGGCTGTCCGGGCATCGT
Organism: Dendrocincla fuliginosa; assembly: GCA_035047845.1. NCBI lineage: Eukaryota > Metazoa > Chordata > Aves > Passeriformes > Dendrocolaptidae > Dendrocincla > Dendrocincla fuliginosa. The sequence continues at coordinate 21,717,048 of JAWWMO010000083.1, read as the reverse complement.
GCGGGACGCTGCGAGCACCCGGCACGCCAGGTGACAACTTTCCCCGCTCCTCAGGAATCCTGCTGAGCTCGGTAGAAAACCCAGGAAAAGCCTTGGCAGCCGCGGGAGCCGGGGAGCGGCGCTCGGCGCTCCCGCTCGGCCGGAACCCGCCGGGGGTGCCCGGCCCGGCCCCGAACCCGACCCCGAACCCGAACCCGGGCCCAGCCCGAGCCCGAGCCCGAGCCGGGTCCCGCCCTGGCGCGGCCACGCGGGCGGGCACGGGCACAGACACACAGACACACGGGCACAGACACACAGACACACGGGCACACGGGCACAGACACACGGGCACACGGGCACGGCCGCCCCGACCCCGCCGCCCCGGGCTCACCCACCTCGCCGCCGCCAGCCCGGCCTCTCGTCCCGCCGCAGCTCCGGGCCCTGCGGCCGGGCAGGCGCCCTCGGGTCGGCGGCGGAGCGCCCGGCGGCTCCGGGGAGGGCAGCGGGGCCCGTCCGCAGCCTCCACCCCCCGGCCGGGCCCGCCCTCCGCGCCCATCCCG
>JAWWMO010000083.1:21682334-21716389 GCA_035047845.1 Dendrocincla fuliginosa | reverse complement strand
CCGGGCCCGCCCTCCGCGCCCACCCCGCGCCCCGCCGCGCCCGCAGCGCCCGGCCGGGCTGTGCGGGGCCGGACAAAGGGCGCGTTCACCTGCGCGCTGCGCGCCCCGCCGCGCGGAGCGGGAGCGGGAGCGGGAGGAGGCGCCGCCGCCGGGGTGCGCTCCCTCCGCGGTCCCCCCGGCCCCTGCGGCAGCGCCGCTGCCCCTGCGGGGCTCTCCGGGGCTCTCCGGGGCACCGGGCCCTGCCCCGCCCGCAGTCCCCGGGATACCTCTCCCTTCAGTCCGTTCTCCCTTCCATGCTCGTCCAAACGTGTCACTCTCCTCGCCTGACAAAATGCTCTATTAATTCCTGCTTCTCATACGAGCAGCAATCCTCATTTTAATTTCCTCTCCCCCCTACCCACCCCGGCATGACATTTTACCTTATTTTTTTCCCCTTTCCCTTTTTTTTTTTTTTCCTTCCCCTTTCCCCCGTTCTGGCGATTCTGAAAAGGCAGCTGTCTCCTGAAAGTTTAGTCATACAATAGCGGGAACTATCATTATCTTGTGAAATCTCTGCTTTGGTGGGTATTTTGACGTTTAGTGGCTTACTGACATTGCAGAACACATGGCCAGTCTGTCTCAGGAATGTTTTCACGCAGAGTTCATACTATGCTGCTCAGGATTTCTTCACAGAAATGATGCCAAGTTCCATGTCTTTGCATCTTGGGAATAGATTTTTGTCTCCTTTTCAGTAGATGTTAAATGGACATAGACTCCAGCTGAATGCTACATCTGGCAGAAAAGAGGAGATGGCCTTAGAAGGAGTAGAAAACAGAATAATTGTATTTCCTATATTAAAACCTTAACTTTATTTTTTTTTAGTTGCCTTAATTATCATGCTTTTCTGTGCCTTTCATAAAGGCTATTTCCCATTTTCTTTCCATTGGTTACTTTTTTTGCAGGGGATGCTAACCTGTGTGTGCTTTCACTTTGTGAAAGTGCCGTTTGATTTTCTTTCCTGCTCCCGTTCTTGCACCGTCGGTTTGGGATTGCTCCCAGCTCCCAGCGCATCATCAGGGTGACGCCTGGCGGTGGGAGCGCAGGGGAGGAGGCTGGCTGCGCCAAGGTGTGCCGGGCCGTTCTCACATCCCGGCTAAAGGAGACTTTGTAGTCCAAAAGGCTACAGTTCCTAGTGAACTCCACGGAAAAGCTCTCATCACAAGTCCCGGTGTAAGTTAGTGTTATGGGGCCATTTATAGACCAAAAGATAGCTCAAGGTGCTGAGAGATTTCAGAATCTGGATATCCAGTTTTAAGGATGGAATATATTATCTTACGGATGTCTTTAGCCTTTTCATAAATCACACAAGAGCTGAGCTTGTGCATGAGCATTCTCAGATGTGGCAAAAAGCCCAGCAAAGTGTGAGCCTGGCTCTAAGTGCCTAGGAAGCTGCTCTGCACAGATGCTCCTAGGTAACTCTGGACAAGCAATCGCCTCTCTAGTCTCTACATCCTGAGTACTATCTGAGGTGCCTATCTGTGAATAAAAATGGAAAGCTCATTCTATGTGGCTGCTGATAAAGTGGAAATAGATTCAAATACTAGGGAAATCTTTCCTTTCATGGCTACCCTAAGGCATGACTTTCAAGCACCACTTGTATCAGAGTAGTTGCTGAAAAGCAAACTGTGTGAGTCCTGTGGGTCGTTACACCTCGATGATGCCACTGCATGCTCACAGCTTTACACTGAAATTTATGCAAAGTGCTTTGCAAGAAGTGTGAGACTGAAGGTAGGAAACACCTCAGGAGTCAGGAGTTGATTCAAAGTGAGATAATTTCTCTTGGCACATGTAGAATGGGGATGATCTCACTGACAAGAATTTAGAGCTGTGCAGGTTTGGCTAGCTCCAGACATTTAGAAGAGTGTCAGTATTATTCAGCTATTGCAGGAGTTGAGGGAGAAGGAGTAATACCTCTATGGTTGCTGAAGGGTGGTATTTTCCAGAGAAGAGTAATACTCTGGTGATTCTGTTTTAGCCCATCTGTGTTTTATTCCTTCTACTTTCTGGACAGAGTTTGTGAATGATGTTGACAAAGGATGGAAGGGAATGGTAGATTGCATTTTCTGGAGGAAAAAAGTATTGCATCATCGACAAGATTTCCTGACTGGTTTAATCTTGATAACATTTGCATCACAGTTTCTACAGGGAGAAAGAAATCTGTGGTCAGGACAATTCATCTACTTCTGCAACTGCTCTTTAGACTAGCAGCTCTGAGAATGACTTGCCAAATGGCTCGAAAAGTGGTTCAGTCTTCCAGTAAAACACAGACTTACTTATAATCATACTAAGTCTCACTCAGAACTTGTTGAGTAAGCTAAGTGTAACTATTACTGTCAGCAAGATGACTCTAGCATGCCCTTGGGTGACTCAGAAATGATGCTACATAGAGGGAACTGGTGTGGAAGGGTGGAAACCATTCCCTGTAATTTAACCAAGTGAAAATGGGCTTGGTTCAGCTGGATTGAAATGTTTAAACAGTGACTGGATTTCCAGGATGGCACTTGAAGGCGTTTGCTAGAGGGTTACCAAGGTGGTAAAGGGCTTTACAGCACATGCTCCCTGAGGAGACATGTAGAGGAACTGGGCTTGTTCAGTCTGGTGAAGAGCAGATGAAAGGATGATGTGGTAGCAACCATCAAACACTTAAAAGGAAGGTACAAAGGTGATGCAGCCCAACTCTTGTTGCTAGTGCCAAGGAGTGTAAAAACAGTCAGGGATCACAAATTGCAGTTTGAAGGTTCATACTGATTAGATATAAAGGGAAAATTGTTCCAGGAGAAGATAGTGAAAATCCTGATTGTGTCCATTGCTTCTTGTCTTTTCCTTGGACTCCACTGAGAAGAGTCTGGCTCCATCTTTTTTACTCCCCTCCTCCCTCAGATAATTTTATGTAGTGTTAAGGGCTTCCACGAGCCTTCTGATCTCCAGGCTGATTAGTTCCAGCTCTCTCAGCTTCACCTTGTAGAAGAAATACTTCAATCCCTCAACTGTCTTCATGGTGACCTGTGCAGGATTACTTTCAGTACATCAGTGTCTTACTTGTTCTGGGGAGCCCAGAACTGAACAAAGCACTGCGGGTTTCTCAGAGGGGCTGAGAAAAGGGTAAGGACCACCTGCCTCGACCAGCTGGCAATGTTCTTCTTAATGCGGCATAGGCCTTCATCTGGTATTGGCAGGGATCTTCCTTTGGGTGGGACAATGAACAGAAAATTTAACTGCACTAATGTTTTTGTCCATTAAAATATGTGAGATGACAACAAGAAGACTTGCTTAAAATCCCCAAACCTGACAGTCTTTGGAAAGGACTTTTCTACAAAAACAATGCATGAACTTGGAAAATTTTACAAGAATTTGAAAATTCATTGTGAAATGTTGTAAAATCTAGCCTGGTTTTGAAAATAACAGCATAAGAAACTGCAGTATTGACTCCTAAATAGGATACAGCTGAGTTGAGAATAAAAGTGGGAAGTTCCCTCTGTTTATATTGTGAGTGGGAGTTGCAGATGCACCTGGCAGGGAATGTTTGTCCCTTATGGACTAAGGCCACTTGTGAACAGGGGCATCAGACAACATATTTGGTTTATTGTAATTTAATAAACTCCTTTATCCAAGGGAATATGTCAGAAAGAGATCAGATAAGCAGAAAAGTGCTGTATTCCCTACATAATGAATTTGAAGTGAAGGACCAGCTGTTCTTAGTGAGTAGCATTGTTAAAGTCAAACAAATTTCTTGCTTGGCCTGGATTTATCACACAAATTCTGGTTCAAAGAAGTGGCACTCAAGCTACTTGAAATAGTTGAATTCCTCTGGAGGATTTAAGTCATTGCTGCCAAGTAACAGGAAGCTGAGGAAAATAAATACAGTGAAAAAACCCGGAGGCTCAAGATTGTTTGAGAGGGCTGTTCAGTCTTGTCCAACATGCATCAGAAACAAAATTATGTACTACTTCTGTAGAATTATAAGAAATCAATAAAACCACATGCCAGTCAAATATTTTTTTTAAACAGTGATACTTTTAGACATTGTTGAAAGTACAAGTAAAGACCACATGACAGCTTCAGTTAAAGTTCAATTAAATGAGTTGAAAAATAACTCCAAGTAGAGGATAATGGCAGTATTTTATTTTCTCATTTCCTGTAAAAAAATTACATTCTGGGTTTAAAGTATATAATTTATAGACAAATACAGAAAACACTTCCATTCCTAATTTGTCAAACTATCACCTTTCACAGCATTTCTTTCTGTTAATGAATGTTGGTTCTTGGAGTCAACACAGAAGAATTTGTTTTATATTTAAGAACAAAATTTGATTGAACCAGACATAGCAATATTCTTTGTGTATAATTGCAGACTCTAAAAGTAATTCTTGCCCTTCCCATTGTATTTGCCATTTTTGCTTACATAACATCTAAAATTATACTGTTATTGCTTGAAGCAGCTGTGGGACTTCTCTCTGGTGTTTTGGTGATTTCAGCATTTTACTGCACACGTCACGAGTATAGAACTGATTGCCTTAAAATACTTGTAATAATGAAACCACTGATAATAGAGATAGCAGTACAGATTTTTTTAATGTACAGGGTTTTTTTTGTATACTGATTAACAAAAAAACCAAACTAAAACAAAAACCCCAACAACCCTACAGCACTTCAAGGTTATAAACCACAATCCATGGTGTTAGATGAGATGAAAACACAAACCACAGGTACTGACATCCTCTCTGCAGGCCACAGTGTGGGAGAAAGGTGATGCAAGCACATAGGGAGGAAGCTGAGCTGAACACAGTTTTAGGAATGTAATGATGATTTGGATGTCAGGCTGTGGTGATAACTCTCCTGTTTGATGATAGCAGTCTCAGCTGCTGCATGCTGTTGTAATAACAAAAGCTTCCTAATTTTAAAGAGGGATCTGAAAGAGGATAAGGAATTGGCTTTGTCAGTATTTATAAGTGCTTTCTTGGTTACTAAGGTGTCTTTGTGAAGTAGGCAGATGGGGTAAATTCTTAAAATGCTATGCTAAGGGTACTGAGGCACTTAAAGAAGTTTGTCAGACAGTTGTTATAAATTTGATACGCTCCAAACAAATGTGGAACAGTTCCTGCCAATACATTTGAAATGAAATACTTTAGTCAAATAATATTATAGTTAATTTAAATAAAGCAATATATGCTTCAAAGTTGTCTGACGTCAGATTTTGGGAAAATATTTTTTATGTGGAACTACTGCATTAATATATTTATTGTGGTTGACTGGTGAGGGAATTGTTGCTCATGTGCAAAGACTGACAACACAATTACACATATGTCTTCAATATGGAAATAATTGTGCTAATTAAAGCTTGTTAACCTGGATATTTTGCCAGATTTGAAATTAATTTTCCACAATTTAAGTGCTAATATTGATATTTATACCAATTATAAGTTCTTAGAGCAAGAATATATTTAAACCCAAACACTTCTCTTATTTAGAAAAGAGAAGACGTTTTGTTGAAAACTAAATACTGGAATTCTAGTTTAAGATTCTGACTGTTCAAGAATACTATCCATGGTCAAAATTAAAATGTTCCTGTCATCCAGAAGCACTAGTTATTCTGTGTGATTAACTTCAGACTACAAACAACACTGGAGAGCTGAAGTTAATTGTCAGAAATAATCCAAGGGATTATATCTAAAATGAGATATTTCTTTGGACTTAATCCTGCTGCCTGGGGCACTGGTCTACTCTAGAATCAGAGCAGGGACTCAAGAAATAACTGGAGCAGGAAATGAGGCAGGACTGGAACAGAGACAGGGAACTCAAGCAGAGCAAGAGCAGCAGGCTCTAGCATGCTGCAAGCTCCAGAGAAAAACTAAGCTTCCATCTAACATCCATCCTATCAGAAATGAGCTTTTCAGGAGACACAAAGGCTGGGGAGGGGTGTACCAGAGGGTTGTGCTGCATTCAGAGTCACTTCAGCAGGCTGGAGAAATGGTCCAACCTGAAATTCAGCTAAGTCCTGCACTTGGGAAGAAATAAACCCATACAACAGAACAGGCTGGTGGCCAAGCAGCTAGAAAGAAACTTGGCAGAAAAGGCCTTGAAGGACACCAAATGAACATGAGCATCCTTGGAACAAAGAAAGCCATCATCAAGTAGAGAATTGCCAGTGGGTTGAGGGAGGAAGTTATCCTTCTCCTCTACTTATCAGTCCACATCTAGAGTGCTGAGTACAGTTCTGAGGTCTCCAGTGTGAGTGAGACATGGATATACAAGACAAAGGATTGGAACGTCTAACATAAGAGAAGATGGACTGCTTAGCTTGGAGAAGAGGGGGAATTGGGACATTTTATCTGTCTGTATAGATACCAGGGAATAAAGAAGAGACAGACATTTCTCAGTGACAGAGCAAAAGGTAATAGGCACAAACTGAAATACAGGAAATTCCATTTAAACTTAAGGGAAATATTCCTGATTGGCTATGGTTGAGATTGCACTGATTGTGAAAAGACTGAAATCCAACTCAACCCCAACAATTATGTATGGTTTCAGGAACTAGACTCGAGTGCACTACCTTGAGTATAGAATTGAGTGGTAGCACAAGAAATTGATGAGAACTTTAAATCTGTATCAGAGGAAGTATAATCAGAAATCTCCTTTCAGGTCATTTTTGGTTTGGTTATTGCCCTTACTTGAAGTCTAGAGTAGTCATTATGGTTTTCTGCTATTTTGCTACTCACTTTGGCACACTTATTTTACTAGAGTTGTGGACCTAAGATGTTTTAGCATTAGTGGTCCTCTGTGAATTCTGCCTCTGCCAATTCTACTTGAGATCTCAGTGAAAATGGAGACAGGGAGAGTGTAGTGAAAGCAAAACCAGACACTGACATGAAATTAAAGCTTAGCAATACCTTCACAAAGAGATGAGAGTCAAGCCAGAAGGTCTCTAAACTACTTAGCAGAAAAATTGCATATGTCTTGTCTCCTATCTATTTTCAGAAATATCAGAGGATGAAACAGTGTAGACAAACTCATTCTGAGCATTCATAAAGATCAGCAAAGCTAATACAATATCTTCTCCCCTTATTGCCATGCTGACCATCTCTACTTTTGTTCACAGATCCTGAAAATTTTACTAGCCACAACATTGTTGAGCCAGTGTATGAGTGCTTGACTGTGTTTTTACATATGCAGCCACACATGTGCCCTCCTCTCCTCCATCTATCTAGCAATCTGCCTGAAACTCATAAAGTCATATTTTGGCTCAAGGAAAAAACCAACAACAACTGCTTCCTGTATATTTTCTCTCTTCATCCCATCTATTGGCTTTTCCACATGTGGCCAGCTGTTTCTCTGTGGCAACCTTCCCTCTTCAGAAGAACATACTTTGGAAACTGTGAATCACTCTATTTCTGGGAAACAGCTCCTACTCTTCCTCTTCCCCTTCTATTCTTGGCCACCTTCTGTTGTGTGATGAGTAAGCCTTCAATGTCAGTGTTTTGGTGGTGTTTTTTGGGGTTTTGTTTGTTTGTTTGTTTCTTTTGTTTTGGTTGTTATTTAAGACTAAAACTGAAGAAGAAATATCCATTGTCCTAATTCATATGTTTTGTTTTATCTGTGAGAAACTGAAACTTGGGTGTCTGTATTTAAAAAAAAATAAAAGAACCTGCACAAAATTCAACTCTAACAAGATAAAGAAATGCTCTGGGTAAGAAAAAATAAATACCCAGTCTTGGGGCTATCGAGTTTGGGTTCTCTGGAAAGTTCTTTTTCTCTGCACCCGCAGTACTATTACTAAATTAGCTACAATGCCAGAACATGCCCACATCCTGATACAGCCCTAAGAACTTCAGCTTGCAGCAGCCAAGCTTTCAGTTAAAATCAGTAGTCCTTGCTTCCCAGGGGCTGGTTGTGATGGAAAATGCTTCTTTGCTTGAGAGGGACACCTTCTGATGGAACGAAGGGGCTGTGTCACTCTCTTACCAACCCATTTCACACTGAAGTAGCACATAGTTTTTGTAGGGCTGAAAGACTGATCAAAGATCATTGAGATCAAGGGCAAATATTTTTCCACTGCCTTCAACAGACTTTGTATCTGGTCCTTTGTAAGAAACTCTTACACCAAAAGCTCCAAAATGGAGGTTGGTGTCAGACTCAATAGTTGCTTTCCTCTGAAGCTGAACACAAGACAAGAAAGTAGCTGTGATTTCCATGGCAAGCACACACAGTGCCTTGCTGGCACTCAACAGAGGCACCTGAGATATAAAGCTGGAATTTTTTTGGCTCCCTGTGTAGTTTGCAGTTTGTGTTATGCTGCAGTCTCTCACAGCTACTGTGCACTCAGAACAGGCTCACATAAAGTTACCGTAACTCAGTTGATGTTCAATAACTTCTTAAGCTGCTGTCAAATTGTAACAAGGCTGTAAGTCTGAGCATGAACAAAACTATCACTCCCAGCAACAAATGGAAATAAAAATGTTGTATCAATTCAATTATGGTTTTTATAGCAGTAATAAATCTGGTTTAATTACTAAAATTGGTAAAGTCATGTCCAAGAAGAATAAAAGCACAGTGAAAACATCTATTTCCTTATAAACTTAAAGTTATAAAAAAAGGATGGCATGAAACAAGCTTCCTGAAGTAATAAACACTTAGAGTTAAGCACTGAACTCTCTGTAATTAAATACTTCGTAAGGAAGGTCTAAACTTAATGTGAAGGAAGCAGCAAGGTGTAATAAGAAGTAAAGCAAACTAGTATTTTCAGGGGTTACTTAATTTTATTTTTTTTTTATCCATTGATTGTTTCTAAAATAGCTCTTTACTTCATAAATACACTGTGAACAGAAGTTCATCAAGCTGTCAGGTGCTGAAAAGGAATGTGCCAGCATGTGAGCCAGCATATGCTGCTCATCAAAACTTTTAACAAGTCCCAGAGCATTAAAGTGATTATTAATGCTGGAGAGATATTTCAGAATGATGTCTTTTGACGCTGCCCACTTTGTTTATCTGGACAAGATGTACAGAAGTATAAACCCCAACACAACAATGCTTCCCACTCTCTTCAGAGTATCCCTTTTCTCAGCTGAAAATCTGCCCCTAATGCAGCAGGCTGCCTGCAGTGGGGAGTGTCCTGAGAGCGCATTCCGAGAGGGCTGTCGTGTGGTTGGTGGGGCATGCAAGGCAGACTGGAGTAAAGCATCCTGAAGCAGGACTCTGACGACTTCTTTCTTGGTCCAACAGCTTGTTGGGAAACTTTGAAAAAGTTTAATCACTGCTTTGTGTCTCTGTTTTCCTTCTTTAACATGAAGATGTTCATCTTGATGTCTATGAAAATATTTTGAGATCATTAAGGACAAGTAGTACAGCAGAGAAGGACAGTAGCAATTGCTATGTTTAGCAGGCTTGGGATGTGCTAAATTGTAAGCCTGAGACTTTATTAAGTCTGTAGCACCAAAGTACAAATGCCTCTCTTAGTTGCATATACTCTTTCTCCAGGTTTATACATTTCTCTCCCACATGTTCCTTATTCTTACCCAAATGTATCCCTGCTCAAGGTGTTCTAGGTTCTTATTTATTTCAATAAATTCATACACTTTGTGGCTGCCAGACAGTAGCTATGCTCCTTCCTGACTGCGTAACATTTTATTCATGAATGAAGAGTCAAGCCCTTAATAAATGAGAAGGCACATTCTATGTCCTGAAGCCAGTTGGGCTCAACATATGAGAGATACTTGACTCTCTTTTGTGGTGGTACAAATTAAAATAATATTTAGCTCATTTGCACAAACTTTTTTTTACCAATTTGTTAGAATGCAAAATAGCCCCATTTGGAAATGGATATGATGTTATGTCTCCTGAGAACAGTGGATGACTTGGGTGGTGGCTTTGAGAAAAGGCTGTTAGATATTAGGAGTGGCTGATCCTCTGCCACTTTGCAGCACATGTTAGAACAGCCTTATAATTATTTTAAGTATTACCAGTCAGAGCTGCTCTCTTAAGAACCGTTTACTGCATGGAAATAACAGTGTGGATGGTGACAGCCATTCCTTCTCTTGGCCTTTCCTAGTCTCTCTCTGCAGAGACACAGGAAGTAAGGGGAGAGAGCTGAGTGCCAGTTCCATGATTTTAGAGGCTTCTCAGTGCTGAAGACCATTATAGGTTACTTGAGGAATCAACAAATGTAATAACATTGTGCGTTTTTATTGGAATAGTAAATATTTTGGTCATGAACAAACACTTTACTACATGTCTGTATATAGTGAAGTCTTCTCCAGTTACATTTTAACTGCTGTTGCTGTTTAAACTTGACATGAATATATTGGTAGTAATAATTTATTAAAATGTTATGTGTGCGTTTCTGTGACACCCAGCAGCCTTTATTGTGAAATAGGATTCTGCTGTGCATTAAAAGAGAACAAATGTGAATTCTAATAATGCTGAAAGAGTATCTAAATATCTGATGAAAACAAGTTTATGGTGGGAGCCATAGATCTGTGATGAGAAGTAGACACTAGCTCTTAAGTCAGCATACCCACAGACAGCTTTAGAAATTTGTATTCAATTACAATACCTCAGGAGGGCTGTGAATCAACTGCTGTGAACCTTTCTGTAACTGACTTTAGGATAAAATAGATTTGGGTTTTTCACTTGTCTGACTTTTTTCATGGATTTTTTTTGGTAGGTTTTCCCCCTCTTTTCTTTCTTTTTTCCTTGTTTAGACTTTAGAAATGTTGAGAATGAAAAGTTGTGTTTGTATCATCTTGCACGTTCCCCTGCTCTGGATATCCTTTCAGATGTACTAGATATACTGTTTTGTTGTGGGGGTTAGTTTGTTTTGTTACGTTGCTTTTTGTGTGTAGCTTTTAAAAAGAAATAATATAAAAAGGATTTCTTAAAAAGAAAAGCGGTAAGAAAAAGTGTGACCACAAGGTGGCAGTGATGACTCGTAAAATACACAATCCTGCATTTGCCTAATAAACAGTTTAAAAGAAAAATCTAATTCACTTGAGCTTTAAGACCATTGTTGTTAAAAAAGTTATGAGTTAGGCTGCATGTTAATGTAGCCTAAAAATCCAAAAGAAATTTGACTTACTGAAGTAACTTATGGCTTGATGAAAGCCTGCTATGGACTTGTGTGAACTGTGTGGAAGACAGGAAAAGAATGGCTTTGGCTTGGAACAGTCTCCTGATACTCAGAAAATAGATGACAGAGGGCTCGGATGGCTCTTCCAATTGCAGTGGGAACACCCAAGGCACTACTCATCCATCATTCCCCGTGCACAGTCTACGTGTCTAAACAGCCTTTCTTTTGCTCTTCCGATCCTGCCTCTGAGAGCAAAGCGGTAAGCCAGCATTAGACCTCCTCAGACCATGGTGAAATGTGTACATGCTGTGCTGTCAGCCATAGTCTGTGAGGGCGTTTGGTTCACTGGCGTGTGTGTGGGCACACCATCCATGGCCTGTGCTCTGCTGTGCCCACAGAGTGTTTATCCAGTTAGGTAACACATACGACATTGCGCTCTTTTGCCCCAGAAACTGAATTTGTCTAAAAAATATCTTTCCTTTATTATCCCTATTAGTTATGACTGTAGCTAAATAATCTAGTTTTGCTCTATAGAAAATAATAATTAAACAGATAGTTTCTTCCTCAAGTAATCCCCTGGGGCTTAGTTTCCTTTTCTGTTCTTAAATTGTTCCTCACTTGCACAGAAACATAAAATTTGAAGCACACACACACGTATATTAATGTCACTGCTGAAGCACTCAAATTTTGTTGCTTGGTTTAGCCCATTGGCAAGGTCAAATTCCTGTAAATGTCTTTTGTTGGTGCCGTGTATTTTCCAATGCATTTTTCTACTGAACATTAGTAAAATGTATTATGGGAACTAGGGGCAATGTATATCATGAAACTTAGATTTGTTTATCTGTATGGCTGCTTTTCACAACTTTTAATCCACTTGATCTACAAGACATCAAAAACTTGTCTTGGAAAAAAGGTAGTTTAAAACCAATTATAATGTTCTTGTATATAAACAGGGAAGTAAGCAAATAAAATACTGGGAAATATGAATTAATACCTGCATGTTCAAGATTTAGCCTGATTTTTGTTTGTTTGGAAATTAGAAGACATTGTGAGGATCCTTTTTTAACAAATCTGTGAGTAGTCCTCTATGTGAAAAGAGGTTAAATAATGCTGTTAGCCAGTATCCTACTGAGTGTGTGATCCAGACAACCTGTGCTCTGGGAAGTTGCATCACTGTGTGATGAATTTCTTTGCAATGGAACTTTCATGCCATGCAGCCAAGATTTTCATGGTATCACATGATGTTCATCAGGTCCAACTGCTTTTTAAGCCTGCAGTAAGCTGGAAGGTAAACCTACAAATGCTGCAGTGTTCTAAGATGCTGTGTGCTTAGAAACCAATGGATAATTTGTGTAGGTTAATCCCATTAAAATTAGAGACAAATTAGCTTGACACTGAGGATGGGAAAATCAATCCTTACTCTCCTGAGAACAGTCCTTTAATTTCACACTAGGAATTGGAAAATGCTTTTCCTGTCTTCTCAGCTTTTATATATTTATTTAAGAATTTCTTTTTCTTCTCACTACAATTCAAGACAACCAGAGGAAGCCACTTACATGAGATACATTAAATGTGTTTACTTGAACCACATGTCTTTCTGAGTGATAAACTTTCTGAATTTATTAAATGAAGATGCTGCAGAGCTTCTGTGGTTTGGATTTCTTGTTCTTCCAAGGACTCACAGCTGTAGGTTTCTTAAATTAGCTCAGTTTGGAATGTATGTATGGTTTTAATAGCAATTGCAAATACTTAGTTAACTTGTCTAATTAAATTCTTTGCAAACTGTTGATGAACCCTGAACAGATGAAAAGAAATCAAGGAGATGAAGGCATCAGAAACATATAGTTAAATACTTGCAGAGACTGACACATGGAAATGCTATTTTTGTTACGTTCATGCTGAGTGAGGCACCTTTTGAACTATTCACTTTTAACTTTTTTTTTTTTTTTTTTTTTTTTTTTTTTTTTTTTTTTTTTTTTTTTGGTTGTTCACTTTGAATAAAGGTGCCACGCAAAATTTTAAGTAGGGGACTGCCAGGTCTGTTGGGGTGGCTAAACTCAAAGCTGGTTCATAGTAGAGCTGCTTCTTCAATGGAATGGGTGCTGGAAATACCTGGAGGTGGACTTATATTTGAGATGGCTTTAGCCTTTTTCATTAACTTTGCTTGTATCCATACAGTTTTCTCTCTGTGCTATGTGGCAGGGAAAAAATTGCAGTACTGTTGATTTGGTTCCCTGAGGTGGGACTCTTTATTCTAGATCTCCTGCAACTGCAGAGTTCTCTAGCCAGATGTGGCTATAAGGAAATCTGTGCCCATCTCAATGGCATTAATTTCACTCTCGCCCATGTGCTGCTGGATATATAAAGCTCTTGAGGTGGAGGAAGGATGTGCAGTGAGCATGTACAGCTGAGACTGGAAAGAGGTAAAGTGGTTGGTTCTCCTTATCATGAGGAAACTGAGCGCTGAAACAAGCTCAGATTCCTTTGTGGAATTAAGGAAACGCCACCATATTCTTGACAGCATCATTGCAGAAAATGGGACTCATGCCTAGAGGAGGGGAAGTCCGTTTCTGTTTGCTTTCTGGTTGGATATAATCTCCCTGTGCTATATGATCAAGACAGCTTGGACCTACTTTGAGCTCTGATTCTTTTGCTGCCTTCTAAAAATGCAGTCTACCTAAAGCATATATAGAAGGCTTTGGAAAGCACTGGAAAATTGCCCAGAACTAACAAAGAAAGAAAGACAAAACACTGTGTTTTGGATAAGATACAAAATATTATATTCTGAAATTTATCCTAAGGTATTTTTTTGTGTGTTACAATTAATGGTGCAGGAACCTACTGCCTTCTGGAAGGAAGGCTGCAGGTGAGAAACTGTATTTCTAAAAAATATCCTTTCTAGTTATAACAGTAAAATAATTATTAATAAATAACAAAACAACCATCTTTATGTCCCAGCTGCCAAAAAATAATCTGGAGATTTTTTGTCAGATGTCTTTAGCAGTTTTTCAATTGAAAAAAAAACCAAACCGAAAACATGAGGAAGTGTTTGGTTTTATTGCTATTGTTCCACATAAACTTGAAGTAACTCCTAAATTTAGAGATTTTGAAGGATGTCACTGGTGATCTGAAATTCTTCTCTGGATAAAGAAATTCTGTCATTTGGAAAGAGTTTTATGTGAAGAAAAACAGATAAATTTTTCACATTTGAATGGAGAGGGAAGGACTTTCTTGTAGTGAAAAAAAGAAACCAGGAAAATTCATATGGAACATTTCAGAAAAGGAAAGCAATTTGTAATATTTTTAGAGCTGTTTCAAATATAATTTATATATGTAAACTGAAATGTCAAAAAATCACTGGTACTTTAATTTTAGTGAATTTCTTTGGAAACTGTGTACCCAACAACATATTGCCCTTAGTCTTATACATTGGGCACACCCCTCTTAGTTCCAAATGTGAAAATTACAAATCTAAAGCATGTTTCTTTAACTCCCGTGCCACTGTCCTGATTTTCAACATGTTATGGAACATAGATGATCCCATTAAGATTACAGTAATACTTTATATGAAGATTTTGGTCAATATTTCAGAAATGGCTCTCCTTAGGATATATAAAACTTGTGCTGAGGACAAAATTTTACCTACTGCCACATACACAATAGCAGCATCAGTAATGCCAAGAATCAGCACTGCCTGCTGCTCTGCTTAGCTGATAACATCCATTTGGCCAGCATGCCTGGATTTCCCTCTGTGAAAGCTGCAGTGATGAGGGTTGACTAGGTGCATGCCTGGATCTAGTCCTGATAAGGAGCTTGACTATGCTGTAAATTGTGCCTTGGACAGGGAACTTGAAAGAACAGAGAATCTGCAAACTGAATGTAGCTTTTATGAAATAGCCTGAGTCCAGTCAAGGGGTGGCAACACTTATCAGTGTCTGTAAAAGCCTCAGACTGGGACATAGAGAATCTCCAGGTAATGGTTGATTTGAATAAGTGTTTGGATAGTAACTCCTGTTATTATCGTTGTCCTAGTATAATCTTTATCTACAACTTCTGTTATACAAAGGACTGATGGTTTAGCTTGTCCTGTTGTGTACAAAACACATCTCTTTTCAGGTTATCCTCCTTAGTTCATGCTGTTTATTTCCCTCTCAAGGTGTATAGTTAATGCTTTTTACTTTCCCCTGCAGACAGAAAAATATCTGAATTAGATATTTATCTAAAGCTGCTATCAGCTTTAGCTGTGTTTGTTACATAATGGAATTCCCATGCAGTAAACCCAAGCAGGCCTGCCCTGCAGCCCCATCTAATAACAGCAAGAGGTGCACATTAAACTCACAGTATGGTCACATTAGTTTCACAGTAACTTTTATACATTATCACAGGACAAAAATAAAATTAGCAGCCAATAATGTTGTAACCAGGAAAGCAGCATATAGGAGGGATAATGAAAGAACAATTTAGAGCTGCTAATTACAAATATTTAATGATAACAAGGTGCTTTTTTTGCAGAGCTTATCTTAGCTGGATCCCTCCTTGCCAACATAAGCATCTAATCTTTTTTCTAAACCAATTTATTTTTATTAGCATTTAATTCTGGTTTAAACAATTACTAAGCCCTTTTGTGCAACTTCTTATGTTCCTTCTTATACCTGTGGTATAAGATTTCATGGTGAAAGCCTAAAGTAGGCTTCATTTGTCTTCCTATTGAAAACCTTTTGCTCCTTACACCTTGGGTATGAAGGCAAAGAGCAAAATTAAATGAACATACAACTTCTAAGTGGGAAGGGAGGTGTTCTTTTCAAATGCATTTTGCTCAAAATATAAACTAAGCTCTTGTTAGATGCCAGACTGATGTAAACCAAGCTCTTTCTAGTTTTCAGATGGTGTCATTGATTTGTGTATCTGAAATATGCAAGGTTGTTGGCATCTGCTGCTTTGAGACTGAAACACACTGAATACTACCAATTGTTCATTGTGCTAAGGAGCCTTTTATGCAATTAGGCCACATTTTTGGATGAGAGAATCAATTTTAAATTAAATGACTGCACTAGGGATGGATGTAACTCAAAGGTTCTACTTAAAAGGAAATTGGAAAACTACAGTAGTATTGTAGTACTTTATCATGAAGCAGATGTGAAGAGCTTTTATTTCCGCAATGCACTTTGGTACCTGCAGATGAGCTTTTTGCAGAACATGGTAACTCACTGTCAGAAGTTTAGTTACATATTTTGGAGTTCACATGATTGATGTGCTGGTGATAAGACAGTCTCAGAAAACCATACAGTATGCATGAATGACAGCAAGAAGTAAACAGAGGACAACTGAACAGTGATAGCTGAGGAATCTTATTTGATGCACTTGCATGTTATTCAATTGCAGAAATAGTTTTCCTAGTGAAGAACAAGTGTGTTTTTTTGCCAGGAGAGTAAATGCAATTGGTACAGAGAGCACCCTTTATGAGATCCTAAGGCCATGGTGACTCTGCTTCTTTTTTTCCTCTCTTTATTCTTATGTTGCCAAAGCAAGCAAGTAAACTCAGACATAGAGCTGCCACTGGGCTACTCCCCTTTGTACAAACTGGAACAACCAAAGCCTACATTCTTTCACACCTCTTCTAGCCAATGCTAACTCTCCTTTTCACCCATATTCAGGATTACTTTGCTTCCAGGTGAATGTGAGATGCCACTGTTTCGTGTCAGGTAAAGGAGTGAAACTGAGGTAAGTATTAGGTTTGTAAGCTCATTAGTCCGTCCTTCATAGCTGTGTTCTGTCCCAAAATTTCCAATGATCTTTTCAATTACTATAATTTCTTAAGCTGGCTTTATTTGACTGTGATGAGCTCACACTGATAGAGTAAGACTCCTACATTTAGGCTGAACTGCTTGAATCCTTCCATGTAGTCATGGACAGATGGACTGGTGATGCACAGACATACCAGTGTCCAATATTCATAAGACAATGCCCTCACAAGGTCAGATACTGACTTTTCCAGGAATAGAAAATGTCTCACTCACATGTAATCTACTTGATCTTCTCAGAAAAGAAAATGTATTAATGATGTGAAAAGGCTGAAATTCATCCATTCAGTCAAAGCAAGTTGTTGATTGGTTTGGGTCAGAAATATTTCTGTATTTAAAAGAAACTTAGGTACTATATAAATACAGGCATATCTATGCACATACCAGCATGAGGCATTTACATGATGTGTCCTTTATATTTCTCAAGCATGGCAGCCACTAAGTGTTAACGAAAGCTCCTTGCTCCATCTAAACAAAATAGAGAAAGCACTCATCTCCTAGGCAAAGAAAAGGCATTGTTTGAATTTGTCTCATTGATGGTGTTTTCAATCAATTATGCAAATTTCCTGAAACAAAATGGAAATAAAGACACTTGAAAGACCCTTCTGTGTCTTAGTTCAGTGTCTCCTCCTTTAATTAGTCTACCAAGAACTTTTTGTTAGAGGCTATTATATTACTGATTCCAATGAAGAATTTGCATAGTATTAGCTTCATATTTAACATACCTTTTATATATAAGCCTGTTTTAAATGTAATTTCATGCACTACATCCCATCAGACAAGTTGCAAAGGGATGCGGAAGGTATTGTCATGTGAACTCGATATACTCCCTTCAGTATGGTAGATGCTTTCCTTACAGATTATTTCTGCACAATTTGCCTTAGTGAACTACACAGAATGTTGAGTCTTACAGCCAGAATTCAGCAAGTTGTTGATAAGTGCCTGAAATGCAATAGAATGGTTACAGTAAATAAAAGAAATACCACCATCGAATAGGTGCTACCCTTATTTGGATGTAGAAGGCAATATACCAAGTTCTTATATAAAATGCCATCACTGGATCTGCCCCATGTCTTTTCTGTCTTAATTTCCCCTGTTTCTTTTGCAATAATAAGTTTCTTCTATTCCTTCTTTGGTGCATAGAAATGTTGGCATAGCTTCACCTGGGCACGGATCCTTTCTTGTCCAAAAGTTCCTGTCAGGAACTTTTATCTGCTTGAGTCCTTGAGCTGTGCTAAGTCAGGCTTGTGCTAACAGACATAAATTACATTTTGTTGTGCTGCTCCAGCTGTGTGTTAAGGGGATTCATTTCAGGCAATATATATGATTCTGTCTCACGATTCTCTGTGGCTTGTAAAATGGGAGGACAGCTTTAATTTGCTCTGGGTGGGTTGGTAGGGAGGGATATTGACTCAGTTTCTTATCTGTGCTCTGCATTTCTTTCCTCCCTAATGTGATCCACAGCTTGGGTTACACAAGTCTCTTTGTAGAGAAACATTGACCCAGATCTTCCATAAGCAAGTGTTGATCTCAATCTTGTCAGGACATAAACCAATAAAAACGTTTGTGAAGTTCAGGGCTAGGCCTTATCTGTGTACTGGATCACTTGTCTTTGTGGTGTTTTGAATCTGGTCCCTCTGATGAAAGGCATAGAAAGATGTGATGCTCTTATTTAGAGTCATCTCTAGTACAGCCATAGCAAGCATGGCCTGTAAGGGGAGCATTTTCAACACTTGTGATGAAAAGCAGCACAGGAAGATCAGGAGATGCCTGATACCTTGCTTAGTTGAACTGAGATCAAAGAAGATAGAGTGCCTCATTCCGCCATTGCTGGCTGGTAAGTCTGGGGGCAATTATAAGTAAACACTGAAGCAGTTTATGTAATTCCTTTAATGTCAAAGAAACCTAGGCATTCACTTAGTTTCAAGCCCAAGTGCGTTTAATTTAGGGTGCTGTTATTTTATTAGTGTAGCAGATAACTTCCAGCAGCTTGCTTGTGTTCCTGCACCTAGCAGTTGTTCCCTTGATCAGTTCAAACCTCCAGAATGAAATTCTGGTTTTTACTTTGCCTAATCCTGATTCAAGACTACAAGTATTTTTGTTCATCGCATTTTGCTGTTTCAGTAGAATAAGCCCTGATCTGCAAGAATTGAAATTACAAGGAAACATATTGGGGACCACAAAAGCCTTGATCTTAGAGCTACATCTCCCTCAAAGCATTCACATAAATTAGTATATATGTGGATTGTGTTAATTTAATTTAGAAAATTATACTTTCCAGTTTTCACAATTGGTTCTCTAGAGGTATACTTTTATTTACTCATGCACTAGCTCAACATCATGAATAAACAGAAGTGCAATCGGGTTAAGTACAAGCATATTGATGTGCCCTAACGGATGGTCCCAGTGCAAAAAAAAAATCACAGTGTGTTTGCAAATGGGTGACAGTAGTGATATTCAGAAAAGGATAAGAAAAGCATGATGGGGAGTAGGCTGTTCAGAAAATTATGTCCTGGCAGACAAATCCTAAAATGGGGTACATAGGGCATTTCCCTAAATGAATACTGGGGGAGCTGAAATACAAGATACAGGAAGACAGGGATTTATGAAGAACTAGAATTTCTATGAATAGTTGAGTTTAATGTCTGGGGAAGACTTTAGTCCAAGGAGGGTAACTATGCATGAAAGATGGAAAACAGCCACAATGTCTGAGTACTCTGTTACAGACCAGGAGATCTGTATTTCTAATGTGTCATGAATGTTCTCCATAGAACAACAGAAACACACCAGAATTCATAAGATTAGTCAAATTGTTGGATAATTTATACTTTTTATGATGTGCAACATAGAAAGGCTAGTAAAGTCACTAAAGCGTTAAAATATTTGTCTTGTGCTTTCTGTGGAAGAAAGAATATGTTAAAATTGCAACAGAAAGGTCTTCTTAAACTGGAAATGGAGAGAGAAAAGAGGGAGTCATGATTCCAGGAAGTGCTTTGAATATCAAAAGCAAACCCTGAATATTGCATTTGCTTTGAAAGGACACTGATCAAGCTTTGAATGTTTCATTTGCATTAAAAAGGGACAAGAATACACAGTCGAAGAGAAATCATCCAGGATTGGAGGGACTCAGCCAGCAGATGGAGCAATTTGATGAATTCTGCACCCTTATCTTCTTCAATGAAAGTTTTTAGGTAATTATTATTTCTTGAGCACCTAAGAAGAATCTATTTTGCTGTTAATATTTAGGTATGCATTTTAAAATGTATTTATTATTTGCAATCCAGTTTACAAGTTTGGAATTAATGGTATGAATTTCATCTTTGTAAACTAGTGTTTATTGTGCTTTAAGCTTTAATAGTCATATAATATTACATGGTAAGTCTGGGTGAAGCTGAGAATTTGGGTATTTATAATTGCTTTGAATGTAAAACGGATCTATGTGAAGCATAGAAGCATCTTGCTTGAGACAATTTGCACACAAAGTGACGATTTTAAGAAACATGGGTGCTTTTTCTGGTAAGCTGCAAGAGCTGGTATGCAGGCTATTAAATACAGAAATCAGTCCAGTGAACAACCATCCAAAAGGTAGCAGGCCATGGAAATATCTTACCATGAAGTGTGTGGAATGAAACAAGTTCCTTCAAGAATTTTTCATAGGATCAATTGGATTGGAATAGAGTCAATCTGCAGTAGCTAACTGGTTTTTCATCCTCAAATATGACTGTTTGGGGATTTGGCCTGAAATAAGGTCTAAGTCAAACAGTTCAGTTTGACAGTAGCTTTCAACTTTTATTTTGTAACTCCCTTCAAAGCCTTTAATTCAGTCTCTTTGCAAACAGAGAACACAAACTGTGCAGTCTTTCTATTATTTGTGGAGGTCCTCAAGTATTCCAAACGTATAATCATAATGTATAATCATATAGCATTACTTTGTGGATAGGCACAGATTTTGTGAATCTCCTCTTGTGAACCTGGGATTTTTTAAAAGAAAAATGTTAACATTAAATTAAGAAATGGTAATATTGGTAAAAACAATGTCGAGTGAGTGCTAATACAAACAGTCAGCCCATTGGCTAGAATTAATCATTATATGTGCCTGTCCTCCACAAAGACATTTTGGTAAGCAAAACCAGAGTTTACTACAGAGTTATAATAATTAAGGAAGTTGAAGTACCTTATAGAAGTTTGGAAAGTACCTGTGAATGGCACAAATTACTGTTCAGTTTATTTGATCTATTATGGCACAAAGGTTCTTGCCAGGGCCCTTGGCTTGTTAGCTGAAAAAAGCCCAAACCTCTTATTACTCTAATTAAGCATGTAAATTGGGTCAAATTTATTCAATTTTGCAGGAGATGGACAACTCATAAATATAATTGTCCTTGAAGGAATGCTTTGTAGCACTATTGTGGGGCACTAAAAAAAGATAGGGTTGATTGGGATTTTTTCCTAACCCTTGAAGGAAAGGGATTCAGTGCACCTCTTAAGAATCAGACTAAATTATTGTATACTAGCCCCTTGTTAGGGCAAATAATAGATAATTAGATTTCATAATCTTTTTCATGAAAGAGGGAAAGTCCTTGCTAGTCTTCCAGATCCTGCCAGCAGTGCTAGTAGGGACAACTCAGGGCAATACAGCTATTGTGTTCTGTAAACTATACCATGCACACAACAAATTAAGAAGTTTTATACAGAAGTTGTGCTGTTTCTAAAACCATGAAGGCAGAGTTTCCAAATTGTGAGGATGCATTGAGAACTGTGTATATATTTGTGCAAATGTTGCAGAAAATTCTTTGCTATAAGATAGATTAAATACAAATTTGAAGTTTAGCAAATGACATTGAAAGATTTAGGGTATTAATGCTAGGAAGTGAAAATAGCTCAATGTGATAGTTTTGGTTGGAGTAAATTATCTCCACAGTAGCTGTGTTTTGTGGTATGGGACTGCCTTTTGGATTTGTGAGAGAAACAGTGTTGCTAATACAGAGATCTTTTCGTTATTACACAATGTCAAGGTGTTTTATGTTTCTCACACCACCCCACCAGCGAGTGGGCTGGGGGTTCACAAGGAGCTGGGAGGAGACACAGCCGGGACAGCTGACCCAAGGGATATCCCAGATCTTATGGTATCACTCTGAGTTCATAAAGTGGGGGGAAGAAGAAGAAAGCATGGGACTGAGCACTGTTCAGCAAGAGTGAAAACGTCTCTGCAATAGCAACACTGTTTTCAGCACAGATGCAGAACACAGGCCCATGCTACCTATTGTGAGGACAATTACCTCGACCCCAGCAAAACCAGCACACAAAATCAATGCCATTATTACACCAAGCACTGAGAATTGGTCGAGTGAAGGTATTTCCTCTCAGATTCTCTGAGAAAAGAAAGATGGAAGTTATTGTTTCTACTGAGATTAAGTAAGCCACAGGGAGATTCCTACCTCAACAGCAATTTCAGAAAAGCAGGGATCCTCTTAAAGAGGGGAACTGCCTTCTTACCCCTACCCTGATAGTATTTGGCTTCCAAAGTTTTAATGACACCATATTTATGATAAATCAGGCCATACAATGTCTACTTTCTATGACAAATGCAATCTCTATATGCTTGAGTTCCATTATTTATGGTTCTGGGCTTTGAATGTTACTTTATCTGCAGTATTCATGGGACCTGTAAGATAAAGAACAGATACGTGTATCAACATCAGTTTAGGCTTCATCCCATGTAGGGAAAGTTTCAAGTCAAAATGGAAGAGAAAAGTTGAGAAAAGACTGACTGCCACACACACACACACACACACACACATATATATATATATACCTCCAAAAATATCTCTTAGTTAGTAACTGAGGCCTGGATTCCACCTGTTTTGAACTGCCAAGAAGTCTAGCATGTAACTTAAATAAGGCAATATGTTTAGATATATCACATCAGAATAAAGTTCCAAAATATTTATGCCTCTGAAATACCCAAATCCTCTCCTTCCTGGAAGTGACACTAGATCTACAGACTGCCAACTACACAGTGTTAGTTTCCACTGCCACACCAAAGTTCATACAGACAAGTATTATAAAATTATAAAAATAGGCTTATTATAAAATTATAAAAATAGGCTTATTATAAAATGATATAAACACATGGATTATTTATAAACACACATGTGCACATGCACCTGTACACAGAGACACATATAAAGTATAAAATAGAACAAGAATTGGGAAGAAACACGTTGCTCACTTTGAAAGAAAAAGAGCAACATACAAGATGAAAAGGAGCAATCTTTGACCATCATGTATATCTTGTTCAGTTTTGATAGAAATAATCTTTTAATGCCTTAGCCTAATTAAATATATTTATAAATATGTTTTATCCTTTTATTCCAGTGTATTTGTTGCATTTTGTCTTCAATCAATGCCTTGGATTTAATTACATCCTCTTAAATATACACATTGCACAATTGTCATTGTTCCACCCTGTTGGGAATCCAGGAGTGCCTTTTCTTTCTGTCATAAAAGTCAAACTGACTGTTAGATTCCTTCCTCTGGATCTTATCCTCTGGCTACAGGTTGTTCTGTCTGATACATTACTATGTTCCTATTCCTTTTTCCTCTTTGAGTCTATCCACTGGTTATCTCCACCATAGCTCCTTTGTTTCAAATGAAGAGGTTTTGTGGGTCCTTCTTATTCCATTTTATATTTTGGAGAAACAATATATAAATACGTTCAGAATCTCTATGATTTTGGACCCATAAACCACCTTAATTTCTGTATGGGTGGCATTACTGCTCTTCTGGAGGATTATCTACTCTTTATCCCAGTGTGTTCCATGGACGTCATATAGCTTGGATCCTATGATCCTTACTCTCAGGATGTCATTCAAAATCAAGGTCTCACCAGCCTGCCTTAGGCTTTACTCCAAAATGATTGTATTTTTTGATTTAAATTCATGACAGTTGTTTCACTGTTTTAGGTTTTAGAGGTTTTTTTCTTCTTTTATGGAGTTAAATGGGCCCAGACAAGAAAGGATTCTGAGACTCTACTAGCTAGCCACTGGTTTTTAGAGTGCTAACATTCAAAAATTTAGGTTTTCAGATTTACTTACTGGATTGTAGAAATGCTAGAGAAACCATGATAATGCCTCTGAAAGCTTTCTGAATTCTACTTGAACAGACTTTCAATTAAATATTGTTACGAAAACATTTCTTCTTCATTTGTCAGTAACTTTTAGTCTTGCTTATGCCGTCTGCTGTCTGCTGAGATCTCTAGTTCCCAGGCCATATCAGGTCTCCTCAATATTGTCTTTTAAGCTTCCTTGCCCACCTCAAGATCAAGAAATGATCCAGTGTTCCAAATTCTGTCCTGTGTCACAGTAAAGGCTATGTGCCCTTTCACATGCTCTCAATCTTCCATTCATGCCATTGCTTACTGTTCTTTCTCTCATTGGAGTGCTAGACAAACAGAAATGCAGACCTTGCCAGAAACATGCTGAGTTTGTTCCATTATATACAATCTGTTCTTAGAGATGGGTATCACAACAGGCACTGTGCATTTAAAGTCCAAAAATCAGATAACATGGCTCTTGTGGTTATACTTCAGCTATGCACATCCACAACCATCTACTACATGTTGTTTTGCTGTCTTTGTACAGTCCTGGGAGCAGAACTGGAATAAAACCTTGTTTTTATGGCCAATGAGGTCTTCTCTTATTCTGATATAGGGAACACTGTGGGCACAGTAATATTAGAGACCTTAAACACAACAGAATTAGGCCCCCAGCTTCCCTCTCTCCTGTATGCCCTCCTTCTCTCTGAGGAGTTTAATAATACTGGGACACTAACAGGTAATTAGTGCTGTGGAAAAACTGATCACTTGTGGGAACACTGATAAATGGACTTCTTTACTCACAGAGTTAAAAATCTCCTTTTTGTGTTATTTTTCCTCCTGCAATGTTACAGCCTGTGTTTGACATGTTCATAGATCAGTGGTATTCTCTCCCCTGACTGGACACATGATTTGCTCATGTACTGTTTCAGAACTCACTGAGCTCAGTTATGCTGTGGTACTCATCTCTTTGCACTAAATCTGGGCTGTCCTCTTCTACATTTGACTTTCAAGTCCGTAGCTAGTTTCTGTGTTTGACTAGGCATATTTGAAGGTCCCCATTGTGCTGGGAAAATAAAGAAATCTGTCTGCCTTGGCAAAAAAAACCAAATGAGCAGATTTGTGTGGTGGCCATCTGAGGTCTGGAGCCTTTAAAAATCAACAGCAAAAGCAATCAAAATCAATCAACCTTAATGTCATTAGAAATCAGCTTCATAGTAATGTCATATACCTTGTAGCTCTTTGGTAACAAGACTTTTAAAAGCTTCTAGTTAGACAGGAATAAAACTTTTAATCTAGATAATAGATAAATAAAAGATATATAAAATAATAAACGATAACTTTAACAAGGATTTAATTTTCATGTGAGAGATAGGGACCAATAGATGAAATTAAGTCTTGGACAAGGTTCCAAAACTAAATGATGAATATACTTCTAATGAGACTAAGTGATCAGAAATACATCAGCAAATGGTGAGCAGGGAGAACAAAAGGGAGAAAGTACTAAGGAAAGAAAGTCAGAAAAGAGAAAAACTCACGAAGAGAAAGTAGTTAATTATAAGTAGGTTGCCAAAAGATATCTGAAAAGAGGATGAATGTTTAATTATGGTTGCATAAAACCAGGCTGTTCCTAAGAGTTACATTAAAGAAAATAGAAGTCATAAAGGGAATGTGTCATGTGATCTACTCCCAGAGATATCTGTAGATTTGAATCTTGTTGGTCAGAGAAGAGATTAAAACAGCTTCCTCATATCAGGGAAAACTGGCATTATTTGGGAAAAATTTCCAATATCTTGTACTAAGTGGTCTGCAGGAAGTATGGATCATAAGTAAGAAGAAAGTTGCAGAGAAGCTGTAGGCCCAATAAAATCATAGCAAATAATAGCATAAAATTCTTATAGCATTTTATATCCTTCAATTGTTATTCATTAAATTTATGCAGGAACACAAGTTACAGGGTTTTCAAAAAGATAAAGGATTATTATATTGGATGAGAAAATTTAAATTGAAATGCTAAAGAAGATTCACAAATATATTCAGGTATGGCAGAAACAGAAGTAGTCATGAAACCTGGTGAGTGATAATATATAGTGCACTCTTATCATGGGTGTATCAAAATAACACGGCTTTCATAAGAAATCAATGTTTGTCAGTCTATGAGACTTTTAGAAAGGGACACCAGTGAGCTCCCTTAGAATACTGAGCAAGGTGATACCTGTATAAGCATGTGAACAACACACACATGGATTTTAATTTTTTATAGATTCTGCTTTATGTCAAGTAATACTTTTTGGTCTGTGTGACAAATAACTTGATTCCTGTACAGGTACAGAAATAGCCTTTGCTTATATTGTTTAGGGTGTGAAAAGATTCAAGTAAAAGTTAAGTTGAACATATGAATTGTGTGCTATGTTCAGAAAATTGCAAAGTTTTGTTCACTCATTAAACAGTTTAAAAGAAATGTCCTTGGATTGAAGTATACTCTTGCAAGATCAAAAAAGTGTTGCTTTTTGTCTTCTCTTTTGAAATGAAATCCTCATCATTCAAGTGGATTAGATAGGTACATCTTGTGCTGCTCTGTCACTAAAAACACATAGTTAAGTGGAGATAATTCTAATGTCAGTTCAGTGGGTTGCCTACCTCTCTTCAACTTTCAGTTTCAAGCCAGCTCCCATTAGTATTATATTAATACATCCATGTGAAGGGAGATGTGAGTTGTGACATCCAGTGCTTCCAAGCTGCAAAGTCAGATGCTGGAATGGAATTCAAGAGGCTCTTGAGGTTCTTAATTTGCTTCCATAGGAAATGAGGGCTGTCACAGCCCTTGGGTTTATAACAGCACATGTGAGAGTTGTTGAAGACAGCTGGTACAAAACACTAGAGAAAGAGCTACAGATGAGATTTTCTCCCATGTTAGGTCTCTCTCTGAAACTGCTGTTCAGAAACAGAAACTGTTTCCCAGGCACACACACCTGATCTATATAGGTGAGTACAGTAAACTGGATCACTCTTTTCTTTAAAACAAACACTGAGTGTGCTTTTATATTCACCCAATCCAAAGAATGTTCTGGATTTGCTCAGAACATTTCAAAGTATCTCTGTAAGACATAGACGTATTCATATGGTATCCTAGTTTCCTACTCTTGGGGTAGCTTTCATTTAGACAAGCAAGATGAAGAAAATAAATCTTCAGAGAAAGAGGAGCATTTCCAGCTGTCCACAGTGTAACCGACAAAGTATAATAGCCACTGAAGAATCCAAAATCAAGAATATGGTGATAATTACATAATTGCATATACAACAGGTGTAAAGTAAGTAGATAAATGAATCCTGAAATAAACAACTCTAGAGCGAGCACAATTAATGTAACAGATGATGGATGTAGATAAGAGTTGTTCACAGCAGAAGCACAAGACAACCTTCTGCAGGCAAAATATGTTTTATAGTTCTCTCCCAAGGTATGCAAAAAGGTTTGGGCGTAGCTACTTCTCCAGGTTCAAAGGAATGCTTTGAACTGCTGCTTGTAAAGTTGAAATGATATTGAATAGCTATCCATCAAGGAGTGCTGTGCTTCATTAAATATTGTATATGGCAGTAAACTGGATAGAAAATGAAAGAAGAATCAGCACATTAGCAGTTTACACTAGTAAATGCTCATTGGTCATTTAAAATGATTAATCAAAACAATAACATAGGAAAGCAATTAAAAATCATGAAAGGCTGTGAGAAGAAAGACAAGTTTTTCAGTGGCACAGTATTATAAAGGACATTGGAGGGAAGGACCCTGTAGGATCTGGGAACCAATGGCATAAGGGCAGAAGTGGGTGCACATTGAGCTCCAAAGATTGTATTCAGCAGATATTTGACACACCTCAGAAGAATGATGGGGGGGGTAAGTGCCTTTCATATGGAAGTCTGTTTTCATAACTGCACTCACAGAATGCAGTAACCAGAGTTTTTGTGACCTCCTTTAGTTTGTTTCCATACTTCCTTCATAATGTCCATTTCTTTGTTGGCTATGTTTCTTCTTCTTGATATGTTCATGATTGTTCTTTCCTTCCATTTTCCTTCTGTTATAGCACAAATATTTCTAATAAAACAGAATTTTTAGTGTAAAGGCTCTATTATGTCATGCCTCTCCCAAGGAATTCTGTATGTTCCAGCTGGATTTAACATGACCAGTGAACATTTTTTGCAAAGTATATTGTAATCCCACTTCCCTTTCATCCAGTTTACAGCCATTTTGCTTTCAATAAAAAGGGTTAGAATTTGAGAAATTGTGCCGTGTAAAATTTTATCACCAAATACTGCCATTTTAGCAGTTGTTTCTGCACAGCCAGATTGTATTAAAGATTGAAACTGCAGCTTCACTAGACTTGGCATATTTAGGAGGAAGGTAATATTTTCTGAATTCAGACTTCTTTTTCGTGTATTGAAAGCAGAAACTCATTTAGAGGCACATATTGATAATCTTGAGAAATCCTGTATACCACTTGTTAAGACTGCCAGTAGAATAGGAAGGTTACTGTGGAGAGGTCTTCATTTTACAGATATTGAGCAGGTTCTCTGTCAATGTTTCATTCAAAGTGATAAAATAAACAGGATGAAGAAGGGTGTTTGTTTCACAACTTGAAAATAATTTTTCCCAGTTCCTGAACCAATTTTGTATTTTACTTAAACATCCACACTGAAAAGAGGGACACAATCCACATGATTAGCAAATTCTTTAGATGATATCATTTGAATAGCAGTTCATTTTATCTGACTGCTTCAAATAAATTGTTACATCTCTAAATATATTTCTTTTAAATGCTGTTATTAACAGTGTACATTAGTTCAGGGGAAAGCTCATTCTACCATAAAAGGCTAAGACAGTATTGGAAATGTCTGTGTTAATACAATATATTGCTTAATTAATTCACGCTTTTCATGTCTGAGATTAAATTGAATTAAATGTTCTGTGGAACAGCTAAGGATAAATGCAAAATCAAAACCATGTATTGACTTAATGGGGCTTCCACACAGACCACTTATCTCTACTTTAACATTATATTCTGTGAGAAGCTAAAATCTTTTTCAAAACCTTTTAAGGTTACATTTTTATTCATGTATCAAGTCTATAGATTAAATTACAGAGAGTGAAAAATTTACCACGAAAAGACAATTGGTCTCATCAATTCATAGTTTCCTTTAGGCAGAAACAGAGAAAAGCTTTGATTTTATCAATCACTAGGGAACTCTATGAGATCAGGGCAGGCCGGTGATACTCTAACTCACTCAGTAGTTCATACACAACACACAGACTGTGTTATCTTACCTTATTATGTAGATTGTCTCTAAACCTTTGGAAACAACTAAAGAGTTGGAAGTGGTACCACTCATTATATAACTTGAAAAAAACACCTTGCAAATGTACCATTTTCAGTAGCTTTAGTTGTATAATCAGAGATTAACAAGACATTAATTGTGCTCTGTTCTCTCAGGTGCATTCGAAGCAGAGTTCTTCTTGTCATTTATTTTCACATGTAAACATAAGATCTTGCTTTCTATTGTAAATTTTGTTACACAGTGTTCAAGAAAGTAAGATCAAAGGACCTTGATGACAAGACAGTAAGAGGGGCCACAGCAACATTCCAAAGACAAGCTACCAGCCTCATGGAAAACTCCTCTAAGTTTCAGTGGAGCAGGATGCTGTCAGCTTTTACTGCCTTTTTACATTGACCTTTAGGAATATCCACCCCCAGTGGAACAGTTGAGGCTCTGGAAAAAAGTGAAAGAAAATCTATAGAAAAGGTATTCCTGTTTATGCTGAGATGGTTTAAACTAACAGAAGGGCGTGTTCTACAAAGTCCTCTCCTAGGGTTCACCTTTTTCCAAAATCTGAATTTATCATGTCACCTATATACAATAGTTCTTTTAATATATTTAAACAGGTTCTTCCACAGAATATGCATAGTCTTCAAAAAGCTGAAAATTCAAAAATTTTACAGAATATGAGACATCATCTCTATATTTCTCTACACTGTACAATATTCTGGCAATATTCCCCATGTTCTAAAATAATACAGATAATCTGTGTGGATTTTTCTGTTTAAGATCCCACTTCTTAGATTGCTCTTGCTCTATTTTTGGAAGTTAAGCAGGATAGCGGCCTCTTGTAATTTATTCAAAGAAGGAGAAAAGCTAATCAAATAATTGTTACATCATGTTTTTTCTAGGTCTCGGAGAAGAGAAATATAACCAATAGCAATATAACCAATTCCACGGATTTTTCTTCTCACTCTGCTCTAAATAGTATCTACGTATAGTACATGGTATATAAGTAGACCATTATGTTTCTGGAAAACAGGTGGGAAGGGGTCAGAACTGGTGGATTCAGAGTATCTCTGAAGTATGCCTTTCCAAGGGGTGAAACAAGTAAGAGTTTGCACAGTTGTATTGTGTACCTGCCTATATTGTACCTGTTTTCCAAGGAGTATGATTTTAAATTCCCTAAGGTGATGTTTTTTCATTGACCTTTTAATCCCCATGGACTGTGTTAGCCTCTTGCTATGCTATGTGCTGTTAGATACAGAGGTGACCTGACTCAAATTTGTTGTCATGAGCAAATACTTGGAACTCTTCTGGAAAACATACTGGGAGAAAATACAGAGAGGTTTAAAATGCTGTAAAAGAACTGTAAAAGACCCTACAAAATAAAAATAAGAGATTGTTTTATTGGCTCTGATCCACATCTCAGAAATGTTTGTACAATCATGGTATTTTTAAAAACCTATGATTTATTGATATTCAAATGAACAATTAAAAAAATAATTGAAGAATGAAAGGCATTCTTTTAAAAGAGAAAGTAATTAGCAGGCTTTTATTTCTCAGCCAACATTTGGAACCTTGCAAGCATTTGTTCTAGGATTAAAATGTCAGCATCATTAAAAAAGAACCATGTGGCATTTCTGTTAAAATCATTAAATCCCCTTTTTTTTCTATTGTAACTTCCCATTTTTTCTTGGCTCATAGATATGAATCACTTATCTCTAAAATAATATTGAAAGTTAGCTTTATTTTTTTGCCATATATTACTTCAGGAACAAAATGTAGCTAATAATCTTATATACCATCTTTTAAGACTCTTTAAGTCGAAAGGTTTATTTAAAATTCAAAGTATTCATTTTTACCTGTAGGGTTTTCTCCCCAAACAGAGTGAAGTACAACACTGAATTGAGAAATGTTTATGTGGAGATAGAACTGAAAATGCCTGGTGGCTGCTGTCTACTCTGACAGATACTGGTTTTGCAAAGCCATACATCTTAAACTGTGCATACTAAGAGGAGATACTCTTGGAGCCAAGTCTGCTGTCGCCTTTGCATTTTGTAATAAAAAGGTCTAACACAATTATCTCTGTTAAGGGCAAGCTGTGAATAGCATGGTGTAGCAAATCACCAGGAATTTCTAGCAAGAGCTAGGTTTGGTAGTAAAGCATTTTTTGTCTGCATATATTTTTCATTTACAGCAAAAATGCTAATAAAAGGCATTTCAGTGAACTTACCACATGATAAATTAAGATTTTGTCTGCAGGAGTTAGATGTCCAGTTTCCAATGAAATCTGATAGGTTTTTGGTGTCTCATTTTTTTTAGAAAATGGTGAAATTCTATGGTAAATAAAGCACATCCATACAAATGATTAAAATTGCCCTTTGCCCAAAATAACTATTGCAAGTTAGTCTCAGAATTTGAGAAGGAAACCACTGGTTACTGTCTCAGTCCATCCCAGATAGACCAAATTAACCTGGCTATATCCTTGTATGAAAGTGTTGTAGCATAGCAGGAGTGGATCTGCAGGGCAAAACAGCTGGTGCAGAGGACCTGACATCTGGAGTGTGCAGAGCATAAGGGTTTTGCTGCTGCCTTACTTGGTCCCATGAGCTGAACCTCATTAACAGCCTGAGTGTCCTAGCCAATGCAATCCAGAACTACTCAAATATGACAGAGACAGCAGCAAGTGGGATTGGTTGGCAGATTCAGTTCAAAAGTATTTTCCCGATCTGAATTGAAAAGGCAACGTAGATACATCCTGCAAATCATTTGTGGGATATCCCCTGTGGCAAGACAGTGTCTTTGAAATGCTTTTTGCCTCCAACATGGTGCTCTCCATTCAAAACGGTTGGTGGGCCTGCTTCAGATTCTTTGTAAACAATACATTCAGAGTGCAATAATTCAGAAACATTCCTGATCTCTGTGAAATGATGCAATTCCGCCCAAGTCTTTTTCAGCATACTTAGATAAAGCTATGTTGCATGACAGTCCTATTAGCTGAGTGCTGTTCCCACAAGTGATTTGATTAAAAGATTTCTATTTGCAGGATTTATTAATACCTTGAAATTTTTCTCCACATCCTTGGCTACGCCAGTAGTATTTCATCTATGCTATGTGCTGGCTGGATACTGCCAAGCAGTTGAGCAGAAATCTTATTTCTGTGGTGTAGTAGCAAGAGGCTTGCAGTACTGCAACTTGCTATAGATGAAAGAGGTGATTTACACCTTGATCATCATCAGACATGATTTCAGCACGTTTTCTTTCTTGACAGTAGCAGCTTAAGTATTTCTGTTATTCAAATTAAAATAAGAACTGAATTAATGAAGTGCTGGAATTTGTAACCCACAAACTGGATTTGCCTGGTTTCCTTTTAACCAACAGAAGTGTCAGATCAGGCCAGCAGAATCCATTCACAATTTATGTGTTCTTACCCTAGCAATGTAAATGCAAAATGTCTGGTACAAATCTCTTATTTATTTCACTAGCATCACATTCATTTTAACTGAGGTGAAAAACCTGCATATTTTGTGAATGGATGTTTCCTTGATTCAGACACAGTTATTTGGTGGGTGTAGTGTTTTTTTTGGTTTTTTTTTGTTTTTTTTTTTTTTTTTAAATAAATCACAAGGGCCTAAAGGTCTACCAATGTCACACTGAAATAGAAAGTGTCTTTCTGCTTTTAGCATCAAAAAATATTCTCTTTCTTAAAAATGCAAGATAAATATATTAATCAGCTATTACTGGAAATTTGTATATAGAGAACATTATGTAAATGATGAAATCTAATTTTATGAAGAAATTGAGATATACTTTACTGTCCTGCATAGAAATTAGTGTATAAATACATAATCCTGGAATTCTGAATTACTGATTTTCTAGTATATAAGATTGTCTTAAAAAACTTTCCGATAGAGGTCTCTTTCTCTTTACAGTCACATAACTCTGAAATTCAAATACTGTGAATATGAGGTCTCTACAGATTAACGTAACTTTACTGGGTATAGGGTCATCTGAGTGACTTCAGCAAATTATCTATTTTAATCTAGAATATACATTTTCTTTTATATGAATTTCCTTTGTAATCCACAAGTATTAAGTCCTATGTCAGTGGAAGACATGAACTATTTTATCACAGTAGCTTACCTGAATTCTGCTGATTCAGGGAACAGTGTATCCTCTTACAACACGGGTCTATAATATGTATGGGAAGAAAAACATGAAAGTAGATGTAAGTAGAAACAGAAGGACTGATTCAGAGAAGAGTTTTGTGGTAGAAGAAATTTCACCTCTAAAATAAAATGTTAATGGCATTGTTGCAAATGCAGTGTTGTGAAAATGAAAAAATAGTTTAACTCCCGAACAAACAGAATACTGACATATATTGTGCTGAAGTGCCTCAAATGTCAGCATCCCACCTTGGGCAAGTCTTGCAAAATATAGGAAAATGTATTTAAAAGCATTTGATATTTTTGTCTTTCCATGAACTGGAAAGAGCTGAAAGAGTAAATTAATCTCTTTATTTATTTATTTATTTATTTATTTTATTATAGCGATATTACTTCATGAGACAGCTTTTAAAGGAAGAATTAGAGTACAGGAGAAGGAAGAGCTATCATTAAGAGAAATTTAATGTCATCGTAGTGATGCCTAAAGGTTTGGGGTAGATTTTTGTAGACTTTTAGAGTTTTAGAGGTATAGGTTTTCTTGCTCATATATTAAGGGGTGTTTGAAGTTACTAAAGGGATTTTCTCAC
>JAWWMO010000083.1:21626614-21682234 GCA_035047845.1 Dendrocincla fuliginosa | reverse complement strand
TATAAAAGCTGTAACCCTACTGAGGGCGGGGCTCTTCAGGGATTTTCGGATGTGGGGATCCTTGTTGAAACCACGCGTGTTTGGTGGGCCCAGCAGAGGCCCGAAGCCTCCGATCTCCCAATAAAGGTATTGCCTATCTTTCTCCATTAATGTTTTGTCTGAGTGCCTATATTCCAGGATTTTAGGCATCAGTAGAAGCACTAAACTATTGACTGTCTACTTTTATATGTGGTGTTTTTGTTTCCCAGAGACAGTTGTTTTAAATCATTTATTACCTGTTTGAAGAAGTTAATGAACAGCATGAAAAGGGGACACTTTTGTTGTTTCCTTTTTTTTTTTTTTCTTTCTGTAATGATGTTTACTGTCTGGCACAATGATTATTCAATTTTCAGAGATGTTCACCACCTTCTGCTGCTGATTAAATTCCTGTTTGGTTTCCCTGCCAAATATGCTGGATTAAATTAACAAACTCTGCCTGCTTTAGTGGGAATAACCTGCACTGACCTTCAGCTTGTACAAAATAATAATCTTTTCAGTGATTTATTGATTCGGTGCTCTTTATCTTCTTTTAAAGTAATGTGCAATGGAAATGTTTGCCTTTACCTCGCCTGAATTTGCAGTTATGCTATGCTTATTTCATTATGCTAGAGACTTTGGCCCTTTATATCTTTGTAATATCTTTGCACTCTTTGCTATTATTAACACATCATCTTCTTCAGAATGTTCATAGGAGCTTGATTACTCTAAGGACAAAACTTCATAGGATCCTTCAATCTATAATAGGTCCCAGTCTTGAAAATTACTCACATTAAAAGACCAATTTAAGAAGATGAAAACCTTTCTCTTTTTTTCTAAAGTAAATTCTATTTTCATTTAAGTACTTCCTTAATTCATTTGTTTTGTGGTCGCCAATCAGGTAGTGAGGAAACTACAGAGAAATTATCTTATGAGTAAATGTGAAATGGATAAAAATTATACCATGTGTAAGGATCCTGAGTATTTAATTCTAATTCCACTGACAATTCTACTTTAAATGCTAGTTGATTTAATAATCACTAAGTGGAGAAATACAAGTACAAACTCTCCTTTCCTTTTTTGCAGGATAGATTTAGACTGGGTGGTTTTATGGTCTTTTGCAACATATGAGTGGGCTCTGAATGGTGCATTGAGACATGAAATCTGAAGGCCATTGCTAAGGCATACTACTTATGATCTGCCATGGAAAATAGTGTCTAAGAGCACAGATAACTTCAGTTAATGTCTGTGGAATACAGAAAGAGGAAGGTTGTTGAAAGCAAAGACTGTGTCCAAGTTGAAATAGAAACAGTGCTAGACCTTTATCTACAGCTTGGACAGCTTTCCCACTAGAGATTATTGTTTAATACTCTGCCTATGGTAGTGGCTTAAAAGGCATCATATTTCTAGAAACAAGTGGTTGATAAGGGCAGGTGTGAAAAACTCCCCATTAGAGAAGGGGAGCAATCTACATTGCTCATCTGAGATGTTAAGATATTTTTCCAGCTGCTATCATACCAGTTTCATAGTTTACATTGAAACTGACAAGCTCATGTTTTTCAGATGCCTCAATACAGATTATTTTGTCATTCATGAAAATAGAATTCATGTCCATATTTTACAGCCTTTGAGGCAGTGTGATTATGGATAGTTTGACAGCCAAATATATGGAATCTTAGAAAAATTGTTCAGTGGCATTTGGGAAAATTTGTGAGCCCTTGAGATCAGGACTGAAGAAGCAGAGACATAGACATGCTCATGGCGTAGACAGATCCCTAGACCTGGGTTCATATTTTTTGTGATGCAGAAGATGTCTATGAAATATTGTCAAGATGAATGGATTATCATTGTTGTGATCATGTTACACTGAATGTTGTGTGGGGTCTCTCACTTTATATGCATGTGGCAAATCTTATATAATGACAGTACCATTAAAAGAGCACATTTCCCTTACATTAAGGGCTAAATACATGGTGATTGAGAACTTCTTTTCTAGCCACTATTTTTATGGTTTTGATATCACAGGTGATCATTTTGGCTATACTTGAGTTTAGTATAAGCATTCCAATTGTGCTTTTGCAAGATGTGCCATTTCATCCTCTGACAATGCCTGGTTCTGTTGATTTCAACTGGACCTACTGTGTTGTGGCTTGTGCTTTGTGGTCTCCAGTATCGGACCAAAACATTTATACAGTGGTGATAAGGTTTCTCTGGGCAATCTTGCATAGATTTAAACTCAATGTTTTATTGTTTGACTATACTTGTTTTGGTAATGTATTTCTGAATTTATTTTATAATGTTCTTAACAACAACACAGTTGTGATAGGAGCTCAAACTTCCTCTTTAAGCAAATAAAATGGCAGAAAAGCTGCTCTTAAAAAGAAAGTACCTTTGTCAAACAATGTGAGAGAACACATAGATGTAAAAACAGCCTGCTATGAAACTAGTTATAAACTGTGGACCCTGAAGTGTGCATCTTGGATATGGTTCAGCCTTGTGCATGTGGAAGGCAGGTGATGTGAGCTTACTCCAGTCCTTTGAGGCACTTCTGGTAGTTATTCAGAAAGTCATTCTCAAGATGACCAGTTCTTCATCATGTATAAACTGAATCTTACCCCTGACACTCTGGAATTCACAGAATCACCAAATTACAGCTTTGAAGAATTCAGGCCTTTCAGATACCTCTGGTGGGTCATATGTTGGCAAATGGAAATTTTGTTTAGGGAGTCAAAAGGACTATGGATCCAGGAAAACTGAGACTCTGCTGATGCACTAAGCATTGCTTCATTTTTTTTCTATTTATTTTCATATTTCTCTCTGTTGGGTTTGCTAAGGTGAAGATATTTTTATTTTATACCATTGGTTGTCACTTCACTTTTAAAAATACAGTTAATAGTGAAGTTTTAGTTTGTAGATCTCAAAGCCCTTCAGGTGAATGTTTTTTTTTTTTACTTCATAGACAGGTGGGAAAACTTTTTAAAAAAAGATTCCCTTTATGCATAGCTTTGGAATTGATATTTTTCCCTTGTTGTCAGAGGGAAATTTTTAAAAATCTGCTTTGTTGACACCATTGCAATATCAAACTATTTCTAAGCTATTTCAGTAAGCGGGTTCTTTGGTTTAGCCCAGTTGCAGAGCTTCAGCAAATCCTTTTTATGTGCAATGTAACGGAAGAATGGTTGCAATACATTTCAGCAAGAGACAAGATGAGCACTTACAGACATCTTCTTAAGTGACCAATTGATTTGTTGATGACACTGATGAAGGACAGTGTCCCTTAGTAATGAGAGATGAGGAAACCACATAATACTCTGATACTGGTGTTTTTGTGTTATCGTTGTCTGTGCACTCCGATAAAAACCAGAATGGCCGCCTAAACCATACTTTAGTGTCTGTATTGATTGCTGGTTCTCAAACCAGCCCTGTTTATGACTTGGCCATTTATCACTTCACAGGGAATGAACATCCCTAAACTTCGAGCTACAACTACTCTCTAACAAAGGTCTTTTCAGATAAAAAGTCAACATGTAAGATGAAAGCAAAAATAAAAGCTATGTCTTTCTAGCCTTACGTGTGTGAGAGAATCAGGACAGCATATACAGGTCATGGTGTTTGCTGCATGCGTGTTGTCTGTTGTGACACAGTGGCTGCTCTCCCATTTGGTCCTCTTACTCTGCTGTGCCCAGGAGGATAATAGCTGTCAGGGCCCTCTCTAGGACACATTCCTGAGTAGTAGAGCAGTAATAAAAGTCACTACTGTGCTCAAATAAAAGTTCAGT
This sequence comes from Dendrocincla fuliginosa, assembly GCA_035047845.1. Lineage (NCBI taxonomy): Eukaryota > Metazoa > Chordata > Aves > Passeriformes > Dendrocolaptidae > Dendrocincla > Dendrocincla fuliginosa. The sequence goes on along the minus strand of JAWWMO010000083.1, from coordinate 21,678,440 downwards.
GAGGCCCAAAGGCTGTAGCTTTGGTTTGAGCTTCAAATTCCATTTAAAAATAATTGTGTTTGCCCTCATTCTGTATCATTCCACACTCTGCTTTTCTTGTTTTCTCTAAGTTTTCTATAAAATGATTTGGGTTTTTTGGAGAGCACTTAGAGTTTATGACCATATTTCTCTGATGATAAATTTTACTTTGAAGAGGGTCTCACTTTCCTGATGCATTTGGCAGCTGAAACAGACTTGTATTGTTTGCTTTACACAAGAAAATAAAGGGATAGAGATTTTCTAAATCGATTGTCTGAGACTTGGTGCCTTAAATACATATTGAGTTTTCTAGTTAAATGCCCTGTTTCCAACAGCTATGCTCTATGAGATACTTTGAGGTCTGGAGAAAAAGCCTGAGTAAGCAGTGCTTTTGAAAACTGGTCCTGCTTGACTTCTAAATTAATTCTTGACATCTTACTAAATGGTTTAATTTTTGGGTGCCTTGCTCAGGTAAACATTTCTGCTAACTTCAGTGGGAACAGCTACCTGGTTTGGCATTGCCACGTTAAACTCCATTCTTAGTGTGATTAGGCATTTCCCTGTATGTCTTTCCTGTATTTCTATATGTTGCTTTCAATTATCCAGTTGCTGGTTTGCTGTTGTTTTCAGTCTCTGCAGACAAGGGACATTCATTAGATAATTATTTTGATTTTTGTACTGTGTGTCAGCCTATACAACTGGCCAAGCAAAGATGTTATTACATACGAAATCTTCTAAAATTACTGTAGAAGTTCTTTAAAATGTAAGAATACTTTCAAATTGTAAAATTGGTCTAAGGTATCTGGTCCTTGTGCCTGTCAAAAAACTTACTGTATTTACATATCTCTGATCTCCTGTATAGACTATGGGGGAAAACAGGTTCCTCCACAGGGAATATCAGGTCTTGGGGGAGGTGTTTTCAGGTGTCTTAGTGAGGTGGGATGGACTGCGGCAATGCATCTATACATGTGTAACTCTAGTGACCTTGGTCTGGAAGGAATACTGATGCATTAAATATAAAGAAATAAGTAACAAGAAAAGGTTGTTATTGTTATTATCATGAATGTGTTCTTACATATTAATTTTTTGTTACTTGCAGAAATCAATTCTTTTCTTATTTTAAAATACCTTTGCTGTCTCTAGAAAAATAAAAATCATGACACAATGATGAAATACACATCCTTTCACCTGAGAGAAAATCTCACTTTCAGTGGGAAGGGGCTGTTCCACATTATGTTAGTGAGTGATGGATTGCAGTTTCCTGTTGAAAGATTCATTGACTTCAACTTTGTGTCTCCCTATCAGCAGGCAGAAGATAGGCTATCTCTGTCAGAAGTGTGTGATATAAGTGACAGGATGCCAAATACATGGTCTTGAGTAGAATTTGCCTTCTCCTGCTGTGAATCATGGATGCTTGAACAGCACTTTTTCTACAAACTGTGACCGTAAGGACATTCACACTGTGTAGAGGTAGGCATACTAAACAGGTAGCTAAACAATGACCCAGAACTTCTCAGGTGTGATTTTTAAATGAATCCCAAGGTTCTCATATCATTGCATGACTGTAAGAGAAGCTGCCTCTTGAGACTCACTCTGAGTTAATAGGCTTCAGGCTTGTTCTCCCTGTGAGACAATGGTCATCAAACCAGAAATCAGCCAAAATATGCCTAACCAGGCCATGGAGAAAATCACTAAGGATAAAGTTGACTTTTTCAGTTGCAAGCAGGTGGGAAAAAGCTCTTTTATAATGTGTGTTTCACTGTTAAGGGTTGATGTTGAACTGCAATGTCCAAAGATGCAACAGCATCTTTAAAAGCATTAATAAACCTGACGGTTTCATCTGAAATACTTGTTGCCCTTAGTTTGGTGACAAACAATGCTGCTTCTTCCATACACATTCTGTTTCAAACTTTGCTTTCCCTTTTCCTCTACAAACTTCTCACTTGAAACCAGATAATAAGTCTGGAGAACCTGTTGGAGCCTGAAATTCAGCTGTGTTTGAAATGTAGCTTCATTAACCTAACTGCAAAAAAAGTCTTGCTTTTTTTGTTGTTTTTTTTTTTTTATTTTATTTGTTTGTTTGTTTGTTTTGTTTTGTTTTGTTTTGGAGTTTTTTGTTTGTTTGGTTGGTTTTTTTTTGGCTGTCATATGATACGAAACAAGAGGAGGATAATCACACAGGATAAATAAAATGGTCTGTATTTCATATAAGGAAGTTAAATGCAAGCGCGTACTTTTATGATGACAGTTTTTTATATGAATGTTACAACTCCTGGTTTCTTAGTATGTTAATTCTGTTTTGCACCAGTCTCAGAGCATTAAACAGCAATAAAACCTTGATGAACTGGCTAGTTAAGGACACCCATATGTATTTCTCAATGATAAGATAATGTTAACCTGATATAAAATCATAGAGGAGAGGAATGTATAGTTACCGGAAAAGGTGTATGTTCAAAATGTCTTGAGTATCTGCAGGTTAGAAAGATTGTTTAGAACAGCCCTGAAACTGCTGTAAGTAACTCCAAGGAGCTGACTGAGAGGTATGGGACAAAGCACATGATTATGGAACTACAAAAGGGTCTAAAAGCTTTTTCTACCCCAAATAATGCTATGAAAGCAGCTTGACTGTTAAGTTACTAATAGTTTATAATTTTTCTTTGTTTCCTGAAGCAAAGCAAAGGCACGTTTATTTCAATGGTGCAGTGACTCGTGCAGGCGGCAAGGTAACTGGCACCTTCACACAGTGAATGCCATGCGGCTAGGAAGATGAAACATATAAAGTTAGTATGAAACTAGAAATAAATGTTGCAATTATTAAAGAACTTTATGATCAGCAGCTGCCCAAACAAATGCCCAAAGCTTCCCTTAAGTAAGATAGAAATAACACTGACCTACATCTCTGAGGAGATTAGAACTTGTTAGCCAAATGTCCTCTTTCTTGAAACTTGAGGTGTGTATTTCACACTGTCAATACATTTTTTCTAAGCACCTAAACCCAATTTGATCAGCTATATGGTATATTTAATGATTTATCCAGAAGTCAAATAAAAAATTAGCTTTTTATGTTTCTATCTTGACTGATGTAAGATGTTATTTTGGGAATGTAACATCACTAACATGTTCTGTAAAGCAAAGGGAGAAACACATTCCTGAGTTCACAGTAGCGATCAGAAAGTTTTATAGTTCATCTTTCATGGAGAATGTTCTTGGGAGAAAATCTTTGGAGGTGAAATGAAGGAGGATAAAAATGGATCACTGCATTTCATCCTTATTTCTGTCATCAGGATTGACTGTTGCCTGTTTATCACGAGTTCCTCTTCGTCCTCTAACTTTCCATGAAGTATGCAATGGGAGCTATACATGAGGCATGTTGCATGGCCACCAGCTGCTCAGTGATCCTTGAAGCAACTGGAAAACAAACAAAACAAAACTGTAGTATTTTCTAAATGTTTTCTGCATTTTCTACCACAGTGAAGAATCTTCCCATGGGCAAATAATTACCGAGTACGAATTTGACATCCCTGATTTGTAGATGTGTGCTATGTTACAAGATGAAACTTTCTCTTAAATGTTTCTTAACTTTTAAGATCATTCTACTTACAGCAAAATGTTAGGGGGCCAAACCTTCAGGTACAGTAAATCAATGACTTTCTATTATGTCAATAGAAACTGTTTTGATTTACAGCTACTGACTATCTCACCCAAGATATTGATTGAATTTATTGTTTTCTAGTGAAAACAGGGCCAGAATATCTTCTACATTCTATTTGCTTCCTCTTCTCCTTCTCTTTCTGCATATAATAAAAATTTGATTATTTTAATAACAAATCCTGTTGCAGATTTTTTACACTATACAATAAAATCCCTTCACAGTGTTTATGGAAGTACATTCATTTATTTATGCAAAATTGCTGCCCTCATTTTTGACTCATTTTTCATGGTGTTCAAATTAAATATTTTATTCATTGGTTGCACTTGTGCCCACTATGCATAATATTTCATCATGATGGAATGAGATTGATGCTCTGTTTTGTAATTACCTATCTATACATGCCGTCTTTGTCAATACTCGTTCATTTTTCTTTTCTCTTTGCCAAAAGGCAAGTACAGCAAATCAAATAAACTTGTATAATGCTGTTTCAAAATTAAGTTTATTATATGAAATTTGAAAAGTGTTAGCAAAATAATGGGAGACAGCTGGACCAAGTCCAGGCCATTCTTGGAAGGTTTCACGCTATAATCAGTTGGGTTTTCTGTCAATGTTCCCTGTAGCATTTGATGGATAAATATTACCATCATTAAAATATATTCAGCTTGTAGAAAAGTCTGCAAGCACATTGTAAAACCACCTCTCTATTTTAGTGCAGAGACCTTTGTTTTAATCTTTCTTTTTAGCCATTCAAAGACTGTTTCTTAATAGATTCTACCATACAGACATATATATATAATATCTCACTTTTATAGTATAGGATTATACTGTATCACATTTTCTCCATCTCATAGTACTAAAAGTATACTTTTTGATTTTTTTTATTAGCTTTTTGGAACAATGAGTGTTTCCATTTTATACATGGGTTAGCACAGGACCTCATGCTGGCTCATGAATACGACAAAAATCCATCTTTCTGCTGTATGATTTTGTTACAAAGCAGTTGTGTTATATGACTTTCATTGTGTTCAATGTACAAAGGCCTTCCTCTCTTCTAAGAAAATATTAATGTCAAAGGCTTCCCCAAAAGAGTCATAGGTCTTCACTCCTGACTGTTCAACAATATCTGAGGGACAGTGTAAGACAGAAAGTCTTACTTCATATTTGACTTCTATAAGACCACATGTATATGTGCGTGCATGTGTGTATGTTTGTGTGTATATGTGTGTACATGTAGTGTTGAAAGAAATGCTGAGACACACAGGTCACTATGTAACATCAGGTCTTACGTAAAACAGAGATCCATTATGGCTTTTCTTGAAGTCAGCCTGTGAGTATGATGATTCAAAATATGTCTATGCTGGAGACTATTAATCTCGCAGACTCATGTGCAAAACATTAAGTTTGAAAAGCTCTTTTAGAATGAGTATTTGTGTGCTTAGAAGGGAACACATTGCAAAAACAACTGGCTGAATCTGGTCTTACTTACTAACATGACTTGTTCTGACAGTTCCTATGAAAAATTTCAAACTAGAATTCAATTATTAAACAAAAGATTAAAGAGTTTTGTAAGAACAGAAAATGTTGTGTGGTTTTTTTTTTGTTTGTTTGTTTGGTTTTTTTTTAAGGAGGATTTTAGTAAATCTAGAATGCCTGCACAAAAAGGAAATAAGCTACAAGGTAACAATAAAAACTGTATGACTGAGTTGTTCTCATTCTTCATATCATGACCATTTATAACCTCATTGTATCAATGGAACAGAAACTTTCCACCTCAAAGCATGATGATATAATGGCATTTAGCTACTCAGCAAAGCAGAACAGGTCATGGTTTATAAGATATGGTTGAATTCCACACAGGCAGTGGAGGCCATATATTCTGTTTGCTTCTTACATACTACCTGTAAAGCACATTTGTTTCCTGCTAAACTATGTGATCAGTCACATTTGGATTTTTTTAATTGAATTTTTAGTTTTTCTTTCATCATTTGCATCAGGAAAGGCAGACCCAAGTTCCATTGAAAGGAATCAAAATATTTCCACACATTCTGTGGCTTTAGGTTCAGAAAATGTTAATCAACTGGCTAACAGTGACAGTCCTTTTTTTTAAGAACTTCTTTCCCTGCATTCCACTTGTTTGGTTTCAAAATGTAACCGTGTTTTTATATTCTGGCTGTTGGTCCTAAGATAAAGCATGATAAGCAAACTACATCCTTTGTATATGTACAAAATCATAAGGAAAATATTCTGATTTTTACTGTTGAGCTGTTTCACCTCTCCAAATTGCACCTTCTGTTTAGTAGGTCCTAGTATCCGTCTTCAAACTTTTGCTTGGACATGAGTGCTGTAGGAGAGTTATTACATTTTCAGTTCTTGAAAGAGACACAGAATTAGATTTCAGCTATTCTAAGTAGTTCTGCGGACCAAAAAATTTGATTGTCCACAAAATGAAACTTTTATTGATTCCTTGATTTTCACTGTGTAAGAAATTATTTCTACTATTTTGTGCAACAAACTTACCTTTCAAAATGTTCAACATCTACTACCAACATTCATACAGGTACTTAGAAGCTCTACTTTATAAGATATTGGAAACAAATGTAAAAGAAGCAAATGCCTTTTGCACCAGTGAAGTAGCCACAGCTGGGGCACAATCATCTCAAGTATAATTTCCCTCTTTTAAGTGATATTTTGGGTTAAATTCATTCTCAAGATTTGTGCTAATAAATAAAACCTATATTTGTGATAAATGATTAAGTCAAAACATTCTTTTTTATGTTTGCCCTTAAATAGTGTCTAGTGATACAGATTACTATAATGTAGACAGCCAAAAATGTTAAACATCTGAAATGGATCCTTGTACAAATAATAGAAACATTATGGGATGTACAATAAAGTAGAGATTATTAACAATCTGAGCTTCTTCAAACTCATACTTGTTTTCCTTTTCCAGACTTTTTAAGTTTCATGTGAATAGGTGGTGATGATTACATTTCAGTGTTCAGTACTGGACAGCATTCTACAAATTTATAAATTTAAGAATCTGTTGTCTGACCACATGACATTTTAGCTGTAGATTGTGCTGCAAAAGAGAGGCACTGGCAGACATATAAAAAAATTGGGTCACTGTAACTTAGTGCACATACAAGATCCCACATAAAGGTGAAACTGCTAGCCTGGTTCTATTTTTAGTTTCCATTCATTGCATGTTGCACATGTTCTGAGTACGTATTTAACTGTTTGAATAAGTCATAAGTGCTTCAGTTCTATTACTTTTAAAGAACAAAGGAAGAAGGCACGTTGTAAAGAATGTAAAATTAACTTAAATGAAGACCTCTTAGGCTCAAGTCTGAGCCTGACTGGGTAAATATAAATATGAGAGTACAGCTGGACTTTTGAATAAGGCAATAACAAAAAGAAAGAATGTCAGCCATGAAAATGTAAATGCATATTCAAGCTAAGTTATTTTTAAGCTTTTATTGCCTCTATCACTGAAAATATTGCTTTTATATTACTTTTTTTACAGTAAGTTATATTTTGTTAAATAAGTTCTTTCATTTACTTCCACAGAATTACCTCAATTATCTTTTAAGTAAGTGAAAAATGCTTTTAATTCTTCTTTATTTTGTTTTCAGTGGTTTACCACAAATACAGAAAAATAGAAAGACAAGTATTACACTGGCATCCAGGCTATGGCATCTGCTATTCCATGTGTTTTATGTCACTGACAAATGGTAAAGATTCTACGTGCTCTTCTGAATAGAAGCTCTTCAAAGGAATAACCCGTCACAAGTTAGTCACTAGTGTTGACAATAGTATTATTATCTGGAGACAATGTGAGATGAGTACAGTGGAAACTTCCTGGAATTCAGAAAATATCAGTGAAATTTTTTCATCTGTGAGTGTAATATATGTTGCCCTGAGGTGGTAAGGAGTGGATAAACTGGTAAATATAACTGGAGGGGACATATGTGAGCATTTCACTAGCATTAAGTTGGAGGGCTTTTTTTTTTTTCCCCTCACTGTTGACATAATAATGTATATTCACTAAAGTAAGCTGGTCTGTTTCTTAAGAAATGGAATTGTGTGGGAAGAGAAAGTCTTTTGGAGTGTCTAAATTGAAACTATCAGGTTAATCTTTTGCTTTGTGTTTTAAAGGGGGCTATAAAGGAGCATGAACCAACACCAGAAGAAACATTTAGTTGTGTCACAGATGCCTTCAGTTTACTTAACCTTTAGAAGACTGATGCACATCTCCTCAAAACCGGAGCACAAGCTTTTGCTGACATAGGCCAGTCTGGAAGTGAGCCATCATGGCCAACACTGTGCCATCTTCCACTGCTGCTGCAGCCAGCACAGCCTTGGGTCAGAAAAACACCATGAGGAAGGGGATAACAAGTTGAAAAGAGGGAGAAGCAATGGGAAAAACAGAAGGAGAAAAAGTCTTGGGTCTTTATCTGGAAGTGAGCAGAGGAATGCAGAAATGTGTCACCAAGTCTTTAATGCAGCTGGTTGCAGGACTGTAACTCCTGTTTATGATAGCTTCAGGCTTTCACATGTATATTTATCCTTTCACACACTTTTGGATAATAATGTTTTGCAAAGGCACTAGAACTCTAGTTAAAAGGATGTATTTTCTGTCCTCATTTTCATTCCTTTCCTTCTGCCCTCTTTTTAAATTACTAGACAGTGTAGCCAGAAACTCTGGTATCTTTTAGAAAATGATGCAGTAATCAGAAAGCTCTTTCAAACCATTCAAGTGAGTGACAAATACCTGTCATCAGAAAAAAAGGTATCTAGCATGTTGTGATCAGATGTAATTTTTCTATTGTTTATCTGCAATTTTTGTAAGGTTTCTACAAAAATGAAACTCATAACAGTCTGGATGGTATGCAGAAAAAGTAGAGGTGTAATTCACGTCTTCAGTTGTAGCAAGTCCATTTTTTTTACAGTAATGTCAGGATCCAGTGGAAAAGTACAGGAAGGAGTTATATTAAGAAATAATTCAACTAAAAATTCTGAATAATGAAAGCATTTGGGAAAATCTGGTGAGTGTTTATAAATAGAAGAAACAAAGGTGTCAGAATATTAATTGCAAATGCTGCTTCCCAGATCTATTTTAAGGAAAATGTAACAAAAAACGCACCCACCTCACCTCTCCCCCATCCCAAACCCCCAAAACTGGAAAGAAAGGTTCAGGTGGCTGTTATTTGAAAAGAATGTGCAAGAGATTGTCCCACGTAAATGAAGATGTTTATAAAGGGAGCAAGGCTGCTTGAAACATAGGTTATTTTATTATTTCAGAAGTTAGATAGTCAATGCATTCAATTTTACATTTATAATAATTTTTTTCCTAGCATTTTAAAGTAAGTCTCAGAAATACTAAGCTGAGAGTATTTACCTTTGTCTATATTGTATATTGTGAACAGCTGCTGAGGCTGAAATAGGTAATATTTTTATGTCACGTGCTCTTCTGTTTGGCTGACTACTTTCTGGATCCTCCCTCACTGGATATTTCTCTTTCTGCAATAGGAAACCAGAGACACTGTGCATGCAGAGTGGTTCAGGGAATATGCTAAATCACTGTATTGACATGCTGTTAGTTCCACTCACTAGACCTTGCTTTTGGTCATTAGGAAGGCCATCAGTTTGAGAAATGCTTGTAAGGTCTAACAAAACACTTAGGACACCATACACACTGTGTGACAGAGTACAGGAAAATTCAGTCTGCTGGGGACTCAGGAGTGACCCTCTGTCATGCTCTTTGTCATGTATATGGAAAGATCACAGTGAAAGATACTACAGCCTTTCTGTCAACCTCTGCCTCCTAGGAAAGGTATGGGACAGTACAGACTGGAAACAAAAAAAATCAGGCCCCAGCTTTGTTCTGGAAGTAATACTTATAGAGGTGATCACCAAAACTGACTCAGAGTCAGTCTCAAACCTGATTATTAGAGAAGCTTCTGGAACAGGGTAACAGGAGTTTCCTCAAGGAGATACTTTATAAGTATCAGAAGCATGGGATTATGATACAGAGCCTAGCTATCTGGTTGCCTTTTTGTTGCATGAAATTTCTTTCTTGTACTTTTACTGAGTGGTAAAGTCTGCACCTTCCGCATATTTAGGCATTGTTCTGTATTTGACAGGGGCTGAAAAGGGGATTTTATATGCCTTGCAGCTCTGGATGGTCAGTTCTGAGTGATCATAAAAGCAGAACTGTAATTTTCAGACCAAATGCAAGACTCCAACTGAGCTCAAGGGTATGTTGCTGCTGAAAAAGGAACTTCTTTCTCATAAATTTTGGGCTTAAAGATTAGTTGTCTCTGTAAATCTAGTGTTAGTTGCATAATTCTCAAGTTTTAGCAGGCTTTTGGTTAATCCAAGGAGCAATCATTGCTCGAAGGCAACAGGGCATCTTTGAAATACTGCTATCACCACTTATGCAAAGCAAATGAAAGCAAACATCTCTGAACAAAAGTATTACGTGCCCAAAGGAAGCAGGCACTCTGTTACGATGTTTCAGCTATTTTTAAAATGAAAAATATTTGTTTCAATATCAAGCCCCAGTTCCCTATATTGCAGTTCAAGCTGTTTTTGTCTCAACTTTAGTATATATTGCCTCATATATATATATATATTCATATAGATGCCCATATATTGAAAAAGTACATTTTTTGAGATACTAGAAACTGTTATTCTCACAGTTCTTTGTTGGACAAAACTTTTTTTTTTTCCTTTATCTTCCCTCATAGACGACGTTTCCTACAGTTTTTTTCAACCCATCTGAACGGGATTTCATCTAGAGGTTAGTTCTCTCATTTGCATACAAGAACATTATAATTTATTCTAGATATTAGAAAAGTCTTACTAAAGTCCAAATATGTCACACTTGTGACTTTTCCCTTATCCAGTTAGGTCAGCAATCAAAGAAAGAAAGAAATTACATTGACTTGACATGAACTGTTCCTGATAAGTTTTTTGTTTATCACCATCTCGCTCTCTTGTGCCTTATAAATGTATTTTTAGTAAATTGCCCCAGAATTTTTGAAGGAAGAACAGTCCAGAGACTGGTTAGTACCCTCCCAAGGAGAGATATTTTCCCATTTTTGAAGTGTGACATTGTGATTGCTTTCTTTATATCTTCAGGGAATTCTACTATTCATCAACTCTCCAAGGTAAGCACTATGATTCAGAGATTACTGGGGTTGCACTTTTAAGGATACTTAATTGAAATTCATTGACCTAAGCTAAATTAAAAATCTCTATTGTTTTCACTCTCCTCTCCTATATTCAAGAAGACATGGCTATCTCCTTTAAAAATGTAATTTAATTAAGTATTGGATCATAGTTAACATTTATTTGAAAACTGAAAGAAGGCACTGGATACAATAGCCTTCCTTCAGTCATTTACTATTTCATCTCTTTCTTAATACTTCCTGTTACTTCTTTAATGTGTCATGTATTTGTAGAATCTTTTTTTGTTGCTTGTTATGTCCCTTGTTAATTGCAATGCATTTTAACCATAGCATTGCTGACTTTAACCAATGTATCGGAGCAAGTTTTTTTATATCCTTAAGCTATATGCCCTTCTTTTCATTCTGACTGCAGTTCCTTTTTCGATTTTCAGATAATTCAGATAAATAAACTGATATAATGCAGTCAAAACATCTTCTACTGGACTTCTTATCTTTGAGGTGGCTTCAATAATGTAGTTAGCTTGTGTCCTGTAACCTCCATATCTCTCACACTTTTAAAAACCCCACAAATTATCCATGAAAAAGACCCTATCAATAAATTCTTTCCACTGATATTTTCTTTCTCAAAGTACTGTCAATATTTTGTAACCCTCTTTTTTTTCTTTCTCTTTCCAACAATATCTCTTCAGCCCAAATTATTTTCTGCCTTAGTGGGATCAATGTTACAATAGCTGTTGTCCTAATAATCCCCCTTTCAAAGAAACTATTGTCTCCAGTACGTGCAGCAAATATTTTGGACTCCACAGTGTAATTGTTCCAAAACGCAGAAAGGAAAGTCATGACCCCAGTCACCAACAGTTTACCTCCCTTGGATTGTCTCTGAAAAATTATATCCAACAGCCTCTTATTGATTTAACAGTGGAGATATTGCCTTAAAAGTATCTTCTTTCTATCTCAACCAGAACCATTGAAACTGTCATTCTTCAGATGTGTTTTTTTTCTGAAGCTCAGAAAGTGGTCTTGAAAAATAAACCCTCTCCCACTGCATCTCAGGTACTTCTCACCCCTCCCAAGATGCTTCCTTGTATATTTACTATATTCCACTAGGAGTTTGTGGCACCAGTTATACCAATTAGTTAAGCCTTTGAGTTGTGCCTGTTCATTCCTCATGTGCTAACCATGTATCTAGAAGGTACTTCAGATATTCAATCGCTTGTGATGTTACTCATTCACTTGCCTCATAGTTTCTCATTTCTTCATCTCACTTTCTAGACCATGGCCTCTGTGAAAGAAAAACGGCTAAAGTCAGCTATCCTCTTTCATTCCTAAGATTTTAGAAGCCAAGCACGTATATTTACTGAATTGCTGTTTCATTTGCACTTAGACTGCATATCCATTCCCTCTCCTGTCCTTAGTGTCACAAACAGCTACATTTTGCAGATTATCAGTGATTGTTCCAGGCGACAGTGACATTGTCCCTGGATTAGAGGTAGAAAAGTAAGTACTGTGCCATTGGATTAAAGCCTATTTGCCAGCTTGCAGTCTGATGAAACACAAAAGCGTCTAACTATTACTTTTGATATTCCTTCTTTGGAGAAAAACAAGGAGAGTTACCTTACCCTAGTACAAGAGCTGGAGTGACCATATCTAAATAAAAATGACAATCTACTCTGAGCCATGCTTTCCTTTCTTATTCAAAACCATTAAAAATCAGTTTTCTCCACACGCCTTGAGAAAGCTTTGAGGTGCACCTTTTTCTGATATGAAGAAAAAAAGATAACATCAAGAGAAGTATTTGCAGTGACCAGCGTGAAGATCACATTTCTATCTTTAAAAGAAGCGAGTCTGTGCGGGTAAGCCACAGAACTGTCACCTTGCTGTTAAAATGAAGCTGGTTCAGTGATTGTCTAGAGAAATTGTATCTTTAGGTATTTCAGCAGCCTGAGTTACAGTATCTCTTGGGAAGCATGATCCTGAAATATGGAGCCCTTCATTCCGAGGTCAGTGACTCAGATCTGCCCGTAGGTGAAAGGTCAAACTCCCCCCCCCAAACACTCCTACCTGATGAAGAAAGCCCATGGGTTGTTATCAAACAGAGAAGTGCCCACATTGCAAAACTACTGTCAGTGTCGCTGATGCCTCAGCAAAATGGCCAAGGACAAAATAGTCATGGACATTCTACTTACTGCAAATTCCTTCTAGCAGCTGCCAAAAGTCAGTGATGATGGACATATACGTGCCCTAAAACTGTACTGAGCTGTTGTGGGGAACACTGGTGGGCAGTGAAGGATTTCAACCTGTAACTTCTATATGATAAAAGAATCCATATCAGAAAGCCATGTGTGCTTGAGGTCTTGCCCAAGATTAGTAATTTTTATCATAGATGTCTGAAGCCCACTCACCCATTCTGAAGTGAAAGGTAAAAGTGTTTGACAGGGTAAAAGCAGTTCTGAAATCTGTTTTGGCAGAAACCTTATCCTCATGGGCTGTGCCACAATAACTTGTTCTCTTATAGTGCTAACCAATGTGTTAAGAAGAAAAGTGGGATCCAGTGCAGTCTAAGGATTGCATGTCTGAGGACTCAGTCTCAGAACTACGTTTAGGGTAGCACTCCAGGAGGCTTCCAGCTCTGAGGCAGGAATCAACATAACAGGGTATCTATGGATCACCCATGGAATTCAGGGAACCTCTCCGGCTGTGCTGTGCTTTGGTTTGCACTGTGCAGCAGGCTCAGAGCACAGGAACTGGATTCCCTTTGTGTGAAACTTAACTGGAAAATGCACTCCACGAGTTCACCAGTGGCAAGTTTGCAGTCTGTCAGAGCAGAACACAGGTAGTTTCATGTAGAAAAACCCCATTCTACATGAGTCCTCACCAGCTCTTTTACTGTACAAAGCCATTTCTACTGGTCTGTATTGCTTACTAACATAGTTGTAGCTTAACTGGAGTAAGGGATTTTGGTATCCTATAGACATGGGATTTATATTTTGCACTTAGGATCAAAAATTGTATGCTTAAAAATGAGATAGAAAAATAAAATTTTTGGATGCACTTAGTTCAGTGGGTTTGATTTCTCTATCATCTATATTAAAGGAAAAGAAAAAATCCTAGTGGATTGAATGCTTTGCACTTGTCATCAAGATGTCAGGATAAAATGTATCTTTAAGCATAAAGTATAGCCAGTCTCATTCTTGAGCTGATATAGGGGGTTCTTGAAATGACCTTGGAGGCTGAGAATGAAGAACAGACATAGTCAAAAATGCTTTTTGCCTTCTGAAGTCAGTGGGGTGGATTCGGCCAAAGTGTATCATGGAACATCACAAGCTTTCACACTGAATATAGTCATTTTAGGTGACTGTGGAAAGCATTTCTACAAATCAGTGAAGTTGATATATTAGTGGGGTTTTTTTAACCTTGCCAAACATAGCTTCTTATATTTCTGAATCAAACACATTTGCAAATCTACTTAATTGTAGCAGATCTGCTAATTATGAAAATGATTCAAGGATAAGATAAAAACCAAAAAAACCCAAGACATAACAAACTTCAGATTTTTTTTTTCTCTTCTGTAATCCTGTGACAGTCATTTTTTATTTCATGTGAAGAAAATAATGTCAGGAGGATACTAACCATCAGTGTGCTACCACTGAAAATAGCACAGCTGGCAGATGAGTGTTTTAATGTATTTCTAGATTAAGGAAGGCAGTTTAAAGAAAACATCATGCAAAAATTCAGCCTGCTATGGATTTAAAGTAAAGTCCTTATTTGCACCATGGTAGATGGAATAGTTACCTTATGTTTTATCATATTGCAGTGGATTATTTTTCTAATGAAGTTTGTGTCTCCCTAAAGCATTCTTGAGATATTTCATGTTCTCTTTGGTCTATAATAATGCAAATATTGAGTGCAAGAGTGGATTTTCCTTTAGTAAGGCTCTATCAGGACACTTCTCTTAACAAATTAAACTCTAAATGAAAGAAAGTGAAATCCATAAAGGTGAGGCAAAAGAAAATGCTGTATATTAATTTCAATGAGCTATTTTATTCTCATCAAATTCAATTCTTTGCAAAATTAATAAGAGTTTTGAAAAGAAAAGGAATTAGAAGGTTGTTTCTTCTTTATATTTGTTTTAATACCTCTCTTTCTCTTTCAATCCTTAAATAATAACCCCATATAGTACAACTTTAGCTGGACTAATAAAGTTGGAGCCTATAAAACTACAAATCACCATCCAACACTTCATCTAAAAGTAAAGATTCCTTTATCTTCAAGAAGCACAGATTGAGGGAGAACTAGTGTTTTTACTCCTGAGAAATTAATTACTCCTGAGAAATATCCAGAATACAGTGGTATTACACATGTGTAAGAAATGGCTTCTGAACTATAGAACATGAAAAGAACATGTAAAGAAAACGGAGAGAACATGTATTTTTAGTCATTTGAGCCTATTGTCTGAGGTTTGGTACATACAAGATACTTGTTCACTCCTTGTTTCACAGAGGACTGCTTGGAGTCTAAGTTTGGAGGAGGAGCAGGAGGAGAAATCTCAGACCATTTGCACTTCTCTGGGTCAATATGGAGTCATCACTGACTTCCTGCACACTCTGCCATAAATTGTACTCCAGGAAGGTATGATTTATCCTGGGAGATCATCTCACAGGCTAATAGATCACACACTCCGGAATCTGATTTTCCCGCCTCTGTGCTCTGCAAGGGTTTCAATCTCTTAATGGTAATACATCATGGCTCATTTTATTGTACTAACTAGTGTCTGCATCTGAGATACTTCAGATAAGCTAAATATAACACCAGAAAGATGGTTCTGACTATGCTTTTCACATATTTTTTTCCCTTGCCTGCCTCTCTGGGAGAGGCAGAGGGCATCCACCTTTCCCTTGGCAGCAATAAACTTCTACAGCCCAAACAGCCGGTCATTTTTTGGTGCTCTCTGACACAGGCTGATGTATTTAAACCCGGTTACCTATTTGCCCACTTCTTTTTCACCTTTCCTGATAAGACGATAGCATACTCTCTCTCCCTTCGTGATGGCTGCTTTCCCCCCTTTCGCCCTCCCATCCTTATAGAGCCTTTTCTTGGACTCCTTTCAGTTGTGGCCCTGCTAAATGATTTATGTGGAGCTTTCCTCCTGAATCAGTGTCAGTCTCATACCTTTCTTTAGTGAAGACAGTCTGGCATTCTCTCTCCTCACTCCAAAAGGAATATTATCAATCTCAGTCAGGGACATTATTCAGGGATAATCCTACAAACCATATACTAAAAATCTCCTTCTGATAACCTTACTCTACATCTGAACATGTGTTTTTTTAACCAAGTACATCTAATTTTCAAGACTGGGTATGTCTTGTGATATCATGGGTTTGCATGGGTACTTTTTGGAGATAACATACTAATTAAGACTGAATGTAATTTAGGTCCCATTAAACCCCAGTGAAAAATCCCCAAGTAAATTAGGGCATCCTGATCAGCCACTGACTGTTCTTATTTCATGCCTTTTCCAGTAAAAGATAATCTTTCAAAGTCTAAAAACCTAATGGTCATCAAAGTCTTACCATCAGAATTAGTAAAACTGCATGGTTACTTCAGACTGATCTGATACTTTTTTAGCTTAGCCTCTTACCTTTTCTCCACTCCAATCATGACATAAGGTTAGCAGCTGAATGCCCCAGAGTTCTTCATTTGTAAAAGTTCTAGATATAAGGCATATATAGGAAGGGAAAGATATTTGCTCATTAGTCAAATCTGCAGATGACGGACAGTTATTTATAATAGTCAAATGCAGAGTTATAAAACATGCAGTGAAGTGAGTGCAAGCTCAATGAATGCTAAATTATATACACTGAAAGGAAATAGGAAAATATGACAACAGCTTAGTGGCCTGCAATAAGAGATCAGAGACCGCTTGGATCCGATCAGCCCAGCCACAATGACCCTTTCATTTTGGTGGACAGGTCTGTACTGTCTTTGGCACAGCTGCAGAGGAGTTTCTGAAATCTCAGTGAGACACCTTAAACTCCTCACTGTGCCTAACCACTGTTCTTGAGAGAGGTATCTGCATAGCAAGTACACAGGGAGGTATCTGCATAACTTTGTGGACAATCCGATGAGAACTGGTGCTTGCAGGGCCTCTGATAAAAGTATACAAGAAAGTAAGGTGGATAAAGAAGAAAATCGACCTTAATATATACTATTATATCCACAAATATATATATTATATCCATATATATCCATAAAGTATTGCACAGGGGCCTGTTATCTTATCTTAGGAAGAATATTTTTAAAGTGCAATCAGAAAAAGGTCGTAATGTGATTAGGTGTTTGAAAATCTCTCTAATTATGATGCTGAAAGGATAGGGAGCATCTATTTTAGGCAAACCTGTACAAGGGTCAGTGAGAGAAAATAAAAAAACTAACAGTTTAGAGGTAAAAAAATTCTGCTCTCACTACCTCATTAGAAAAAGAAAAAAGAGATAAATTTTCTGAAACATGGCAGTTGACAGAAAATAATTTGAGTTGGAACAGACTCAGAAGGATCATTGAATCCAACTCTTAGTCCTGCACAGGACCATTCTAAGGGTCACATCATGTGCCTGTGAATATGGTCCAAATGCTTCTTGAACTTTGTCAGGTTTGGTGCTGTGACCACTTCCCAGGAGAGCCTGTTTCAGTGCCCACCCTCTAGGTGAAGAACATCTTTCTAATATCCCACCTAAACCTCCCCTGATGCAACTTCCCTTGGGTGCTGTCACTGGTCACCACAGAGAAGAGATCAGTGCCTGCCCCTTCTCTTCCCCTCACAAGGACATTGTAACTGCAATGAGGACTCCCTTCAGCCTCCTCTTCTCCAGCCTGAGCAGACCAAGTGCCCACAGCCACTCCTCATACTGCTTCTCCTCAAGGCCCTTCACCATCTTCATTGCCCTCCTTTGGACACTTTCTAACAGCTTATTATCTTTCTTATATTGTGGCGCCCCAAACAGGACACAACATTCAAGGAGAGGCCACCCCAGTGCAGAGCAGAGCGGGACAATCCCCTCCCTCTCTGGGCTGGCGATGCTTTGCCTGATGCCCCCAAGGACAGGGCTGGCCCTCCTGGCTGTTAGGGCACTGCTAGCTCATATTCCACCTGCCAGCGACCAGGGCTCCCAGGTCCCTTTCCATGCCACTGCTTTCCAGCATTTCATTACCTAGTCTGTATGAACATCCAGGGTTGTCCCATTGCAGGTATTTTGCCTTGTTGAACTTCATACGGTTGGTGATTGCCCGGTCCTCTAATTTGTCGAGGTCTCTCTGCAGGGCCTCCCTGCCTTCCAAGGAGTCAATAGCTCCTCCCAGTTTTGTCATGTGGAAACTTGCTCGGTATCCTTTCCAGTCCTGTGTCCAAGTCATTTACGAAGATGTTGAGCAGCACAGGGCCCAAGATGGAGTACTGTGGAACCTCGCTAATGATGGGTCACCAGTCTGATGTCACCCCATTCACTATTACTCTCTGTGCTCAACCTGTGGGCCAATTGCTCATCCAGCCCATGATATGTTTATCCACCTCTATGCTGGATTTATCCAGCAGGATCCTGTGTGAGACAGTAGAGAAAGTTTTACTGAAATCCAAAAAGATTACTTGGATTTCCCTGATCAACCAGGTGGGTTACCTAGCCAGTTATGTCCCATCAGAAGGCATGAATACTTTCAGGTCTATGTGTGAATGTCCTGGTACTTCCCTGTGAGTTTTTGCATCTGAGACAGTTGCGTAAGGGAGGACATTGGCATGATAAAAAGCATGATTCCACCTCAAAGGATCTGCTTCTTATAGGCCTCTTCCCTTATCTGGCTTAAACCCCAGCTTGTAGACTCTGGTGGTGGGTGTGCAAAGCACCCGCTGCTTTTGCAAAGGCTGATCCTTTAGTCAGTAACCATTAGCATTTCAGTTTCTCACAGGAGCATGCACAGATTGGGAAGTGAAGATCTGACTTTAGAGACTGGGAGTCCTGCGGAAGGAAGCACTGAGAGATACTGTGGGTGGCTCCTACATCTGCATTTCTGCTTGTTATTCCTGTTTGCCAGTGGAGACCGTGAACAGCCTCTTCTCTCACAGAACTGCAATAATGTCCTTCCTATCTTCAGTACCCCTATTTTCCTGTTGGATTAAAAAGAAAAAGTAGTTTAAGAGACACAGATATGAAAAATAGTCAAGATAACAAGAGTAAATGGTAAAATAAAGTCCTAGAAGGAAAAGAGAACCTTGTGACATAGGTTTTGAGATGATTTTTAACCACCCAGGCTTGGAAAATCTCTCCTTTGTTCCTGAAGAATTGGTCTCCTGTAGTGTCAGTCACCATCTCCAGAAAAGGCCATGCTCTGTCTGTATGATAGGTCTGGGTGAGTATAAACATTCTTAAGAGTACTGTAACACTAACTGAAAATGCAAAGTGAGTTTAAAACCCTCTGAAAAATGTCTGTGAAATATGTTATTCAAATAGGAAGGGAATAAACTCAGATTGCTTGTATTTCTTTCCATCTGCAGCGTCTCTTCCCAAGAAGGTGTGACTGAGTCCCTGTTGACTGTGCCTCTCAGTAAGATTAGAAAAACTTTCCTGAGTGATACTGTGGAGCTGGAGAGGGGAGGAGCTGCTTATGGGCCTGATTTTTGGAGGTACAGACGTATATCACAGTGATTTTAGCTGAAGCTGTGGTTATTTCAGGTTTCTGGTAGTAATAGAAAGGCTCTGACTGCAGTGGCATTTCCCATTCAACTGAAGACTCATTCTCCAAAGCTATTACTTTTAGCCTGGAATATTTCCCAAAAGTTTAATCGATCTTTATGGAATTACATTTTTATTAGTCATGAAATGCATTTTTTAACATTGATTATTTTTCTCCAAAAAGCGATTAAGTGATGCATGAAAGGCAGAGAAGTAACAAAATTAAATTCAAAAGATTTATGGAATAATAATTTGGATTATAAAGATCAATCACTTTGTAAATGAAATTCAGCTGACTCAGAAACCCCTTACTACAGCTTTTACAAACTTTTACTACTTGTCTTCCTAATCCTCACATAGGAATGGGAATACTCTGCATCTTAATACCCATATAATTTTTGGTCTGACTTAGAAGTAGTTAATTTCTGTTAATAGTCTACTGAGACTTCAGTATTTGCTGAAGATTACTTTAACTGAAGAAAACCAGCAGGGTAAACATATCAATAATCTGTAAATGGCATTGCTGGGAAAGATTTGAGGTAAATGTCGGAAAATGAAGACTTCCTATGATGAAAAAATCTTGGTTTCTACATCAGGCTTGAATAAAAAAGCTGCATAGAGGTTTTTCTCTGCTAGTAGTGAATGTAATGATCAGTAGTTTTCGAATTACTGTCTGTAGACACCATGGAATTTGCTAAACCTGTCCTGCTTGTCAGCAGAAAAAATGTCAATTAACAAGTTAGCCAGGGATGGGACCAGTGGCAGTCCAGGAAGTCCTGAGAAAGGCAATTATGCAAAGTGCACTATGAGATGGAGTTTCTCAAATCAGCTAAGCCTCTGGGAAATTAAATGGTGATGGCATTTCATGAATTGCCCATGTTTTGGCTGTTCTTTTCACATTTATAGCAGCTGTCCTTGTCCTAGACCTCAGGACCTCTGATGTGTTGGGTGCTGTACAAGCCCAGAGGAGAGATGACATTGCTGCTAGGGAGCTTGTTGGGTGATAAAGCAACCTGGTGCAGTAGAGATAGCAGCTCAGATTGAGGCCCAGGTACAGTTGTGATACAGACTTCTGGCCTAAAGCATCAGAGAAGCAGATTCAACATTGCTCAAACCTGACATGCTCCAAGTATAAGAAAACAGGTGGATAGAAGACAGCCAAGAGAAGACAAAGAACCTATGAGACAATTCTGGTCACCTCGATAAAGAGTTATCTCAGGACACAGACAGCCTAAGTACTTCCAGATTTAATTATTTGTGCTTTGAGTACAGGTTTTACATAGATTAAGCTCAGCTGCTAAATAGCAACTGCAAAACATAAAATCACAGGCTTTTTCCTAATGGTCTTCCTACATAAAGTTTTGGCACTGTTTATTTCTCTTACACATATTGTGCTTAGATTTACTAACTAGAAGATAAAAAAGTGCAAGTTCTTATAATATAAAAGAAGTAAGTGTGCTTTTTGGCTTATTCATAGTTTGGTTGTTTTCATTTTTCCTTTAGCAAATTGTAAAACAAATGCAATATGAATGAAGGTGGGTACAAGAATAAGCATTACTGAAGAGTATATGGCAACTCAGCAGAGATGAATCCTACAGCTTGTATATCTTTGCTCTCAGTAGCAATGCATGAACAATAGCTAGAAGCCTGTAGGGGTAGAAATATAGTTACTGCTTAGGTAACAATATTTTAAAATACCTTTTGGCACTATTCTTGCTCAGCTAAAGATTAGTTGCTCATATACTTAGTTTAACAGCAACCTTCACATTAACAGCATATTCTACGCTAACTGTAGTGCTCTTAATGCCACAGAGATGCAGTGCAGAATTCTGTAAAAATATGTAACAGTCTGAAATTTAATAAAGCTCTGTATGGTATGAGTCCTTATTAAAAAAAGGATATTTATTTAACATCCTTCCAAACAATTAATAGGTTGTTATTTTCTTCTCTCTCTATTTTTTTTTTTTCTGCCTGAAGACTGCTTCTTTTGCCATTGGAATTGTGCGTGAATACAAAGCCTGAAACTACCCTTTCCGTCAGTGGAAATTTCTTTACTGGCTTAAGACAGAAGTATACATATACACTTCTATTCCTCAGCAGTATAACAGAATAGCCTTGCAATTTTATCTGGGCTCGTTATTTGCACCAGGTTTATTGTCAGTTCTGCTACACCTGTTTCTGAAAAATCTGAATTTATATTTACTGAAGTTTTTTGCATTTCTCAGTTCATGACTTAAAACCCATAGCACTTTTGTTAGTTGTTTGAGATACAGAAAAGGCTGGATTCTTTTCTTTAACTATGCTTGCTTATTTTTTCAGACATTTCTGTATCCTGTTATCTGTTGACACCCTGACTAGGCTACTGAACTGTTTGCTAGTTGAGGTGAATGACATGTCTCCGTCTAACTTCTACGCTTCTGGTAACAGAATAGAAACACCTAGACAACTGAAGTGGGACAGAATTTTATGCAGTATAATTTAATAAGCTATAAATTTATGTCTTGGTTATACAATTCCAGTGCCCCAACCACTTAAGAGACAAGCTGTCTTTATTAGGAGCTTGCCTCTGCACTTTTAGCTGATTAGTAAACTGCTGCCTGATCTTGCAGCAAAAGGGATGGGCTGTTTTCCTAAGGCATCATTAGTTCTCAAAAGATGTTTTTCAGTTGAGTCTGAACAAAGCTGATTCCCAGACACAATGCCAGAGAACAATGCTGATTCCCAGACAGATGATATTCTGGTTATTTTGAAGTTAAAAATAGGGATTCTTTTGGAATTTTTTTATAGTAAGTTTCTCAAGCTTGTTTGGCAAAACCAGTGCAAAGTAGGGCACAGTTCTTCATATCATAGGTCAACTTAAAGCAATGTATTTTAAAAATGTTGATTAAATACAACTTCTGGAAAAGTGAAGGGTGGAACATCTCATAAATATTTTAATAATAATCCTTTCCCTACATGCAAGAACATTTCAGCATGGAGCAGATAGATACATGACCATACTGTAAGTTGCCTAGATTAGCATAGATATTTGATGTTAGTATATTAACCTACTTTCTAGGAAGTCCAAGAATTCAAAACATGCCTAAAAAGCTGTTTATATTTCCTTATCTCTGTTGTAAAGAGCTTCAGGGTGACTACACACATTTGGCCATATTTCTTTTAATGTTCAAAGTTATCTTGAAAGTAGTTTCTTGTTCTTCCTTCTAATCCAAAAATAAAGTTGCTGAGTCAGCAGCAATTAGAGAAATGTGAGAACAAAGTGAGAAAAAGATCAAACCCAGGAAAAAGTACATCATTAAGAAAGACTGAGAAACTTTGTAAATGCTATCTGAACTGCATTAATGCAAATATTCAAATCTGGTAATCATGTGGTACTGAGAAGATCAGCTTATTAGTGGCTAAGAAATATAAGTATGAGACCAACCAATGATTAAATTTGTCATTACTGGCATTTCATTGAAGACACAAGAAGGCCAGCGAGTTCTAGTGAGAGAACTGTAGTTTACAAACCAGTTTTGAGTCCATTATGCTACTGGAGAAGGTTTGATGTGTTTCAGAAAAAACCCAAACCTTGGCTCTCCTACCTGTGCTTTTTCCAAGTCCCTTTAAAAATTAATTGGTTCAAATAGTTTTTCTGAGATCTGAAGACCCATGGGTCTTGTGTTTTTGGGCACTCCATATTCCCTTAGAAAAATAAGCATTACGTTTGTCTTTTGTCTGTTTTTTGACCTTCCAAGACCATAGAAATAGCTCTTATTGCCTGTGAGCTCAAATGGCCAAGTTGCATCCCTCTAAAGTAAGCGATTAAAGCATCTGAATGCATGAATATAGCTATAAAGTTAATTAACATTTGGGTTTACTCTTGTATCTGAGAAAAAGGAGTCTTAAAAGTAAAACAAAGCTTACTTATTAGATGTGTATGAAAAGACTTGAACTAACTGAAAATTCTGCAGAAGTACTTCATCTGGGAAAAATACCTCACATGAAAAACATTCTAAAACTAATAATTAAAAAAATTCTTACTGATAATATTAATTCCAAATCAATATCTTCATATGAATATATAGATTCAAGCATACATTTCCATTTTATATCAGCTTTTAAAATAATGCCCCTAAAATTATAAGCAAAATAAGAATTGAAGGGAATAATATTTTGAATAAATTTAAATTGTCATATGTTGGGAATTTTAAAAGCTTTAGCCAAACATTGTTGATTATGTTATCGGAATCCTAGAATGGCCTGGGATTGGAAGTGACCTTAAAGGTCACCTAGTTCCAACACCCCTGTTGTGGGCAGGGACCCTTCTCACTAGACCTGTTTTTTTGGGGTTTTTTGCAAAACAAGCTAATGGTAATGGTTTCACGGTATAGACCTGAATAGCCTAACTGAAAATGCCTCCTGGTGATGACAATGTGTCAGTGTGTTGATTTACAGCTAACATCAATACAAAAGCATATCTGGGTGGCCTATACAAACTATGACAATTGTCATTTTACAGGCATGGTCATGATCTCTGGAGCAGATGTCACTGCTCCAGAAAGAGAACTTGGAGGAAAGAAAGAGGAAAGAAAATGATGTTAATGGCCAAATCTGTATTCCAAACTTCAAATCCTATGTGAAGCAGTAAAACAAATGATAAAAGAAGCATATAGGAGAACCAGAAAAGGTCCTTGAGGAGGTATGAAATTGCTTTCAAATGAGAAAATGACAGACCAGAGCTGCCCCAGCTAGGGCTGATGGCAACAGAGCAGGTAGAGCAGAGTTGATAAATAAGCTGAGTGGATTCACGGTCGTTTCTTCTTGTAAAAGACCTGTAAGTTATTGAAAAGATCGATCAGATGTCAGTTTTAGAACATACAGAAGATGATGACTTCTCACACAGGTCAGCCAGGGTGTGATTTGCTGTGATTTTACTTTTACTAAAAAGTAGATGACAGAAGCTTTCAGACCTCAAAAAGGCAAGTAAACTAATGTGAAATGTCAGTTCAGGAATATTATTTCATACAAAGTATCATTTCTGGCTTAGGAAATCCTTGATCTATAGGTCACTGGAAACATGCAAAAAGTGCATTGGAGTCACCATATTTATACCATTTCTATACCCTCTCCTGGGTAGGGTTGTTGACACTGGGGGGTCAGGCATGGTTGCATTCTTTTGGGTGATGTTTGTTAGCATTGACCTATAGCCTTTTGCAAGGCCAAAGTTAAAAAATGTTATTAAGGTTGAAACATAAGCCATGGGCTAAAATTGATCTTGCACTGCTGCTGTTTTATTCTTTGATGGTAGACAAATACTTTAGTTCCAGTAGTGGAAAAATTCTATCTTTTGCTTGATCGGGGCTGAAATATATCAGTAACTTCTGTGATAATTTCAGATGGGCTGTACAAAGATGCAGTCTGCAAAATACCAATTGTTGAGCTCAGCGTAGTTATTCTGGTGATCATTATTAGAGTTTTCTTATAAGAAATGATTGCAATTCCTAAAGCTCTCCTGGAAACCAGAAACACAGCTGGGGCTGTTTTCTCTTTGCTACAACACAATGCTGGGGCTCTTCTTGACTTCTCGGTTCTGTTCCTATATGAGGTAACCAATAGCACATCCTGAGTAATTTCATAACCATTTCTATCTAAGTCTACAGTAATGATTTTTTTTTTCAGTGCTTTTGCATCATTTTCATCTCTGCTTCAATATTTAGAAACTAACAAAGTATCTGGCTTTACAAATGATATTTTAGAATCACTGCTACCTTAGCAGTGACTGTAAAGAGCTGTGGATACCTCTTACAGGACACATATTCCAGTATCATACTTGGTCCATAATCAGAAAACATTTCTTTCTAGCAAATTAATTAGTTGTAAATTTCAATAAAAATATGATAAGGGAAGCCAGTCTAGAGAGTGCTTGATAATGTCCTTGTCGAATTAATATATTTCTCTCTTTCCCTCCTTCCCTGTCATTAATTAAATACGCAACAAGAAATTAAGTCTTCTTCAGCTCTGTATTAATTTGGTTTTGGAACAACCTCTGCTGGGGAGAAACCCCCTCAATATTAATTCTCTGCACAGGATGAACATTGCTGAACAAATATAACCTTAACCGTCTTAGATGGCATATTGTATACTACTCACCCTCAGTTCAAAATCCAAAATGGATCAGTGATTCTTTCAGTACAGTATATATTATGATGATTATTTTTTCATACGATAAGACAATTCCAGTGCCAATGTTCATCAAGCATTGCTCCTAATCCAGTCATTACCTGAGAGCATCAAGTTGGGCCAAGAAAAACTCAAGAGTACCAAGCTCAGAGATTTGGTATATGCGTGATGAACTGTTTGTCATTTTATGAACTGTTACTACACAATGGCAATATCAAATCTACACTTGTGGACTTAACGCACTTCTCGTACGTCACCAAGCTATCTTCACTTACCAGTTTTTATAGTTTCCTTGGGCTACAGGGTAGAATCTGACCCAGAGGGAATTCATAATTTCATCCTGGATCTTCTGTAGTCTGTTGCAGGCAATTGAATGTCTATGACCCTAGATGTAGATTTTCAAGTTACTTATAAACTGGGAATTGAATGTAACCACTTCTTGTGTGTGCTTATTTTACAGGAAAATCTGCAGAATTCCCATGATTTTCAAATAGTGAGTGAAAACTTTTACTTTAGAAAAGGTGTTTTAGATACAAAGACTTGCTAGAAAAGTGATAGAGGAACAAAGTGTACCAGGAAAAGCCTTTTTTGGAATAGATCACCAAAAAATACCCCAAACAACAACCAAACCCAAAACCACCCAAAACCACAGGAATGAAACTTCACTGTATTAGACTTTCAAATAAAGTGTTTCAGTGGGGCTTGAGATGTAAAAGTTCTCAAAGAAATGAGTTTTCAGTTTTGTAACAACAGGAAGTTTTTGAGCTAGTTTGTGTTTATTAGATACATTACAGTTAATACAATCTATATTCAGTTCTTGAAAAATGCTGCAAAGAAAATGTGGAGCATCAGTATGGATTTTTATATTCAACCCCAAAAGATGTTTGTCTAAGGAGCTATTTTGCTAATCATTCTTGCATTTCTAGAGATATTAAGCTGATTTATATACTAGAACGTGAGGGAATTAAATCCTAAATTCTTTTAAATTCATGAGAATCTAGTTCTGGTATTATTTGCTTGAGCAATAGGAAAACATCTATTTCTACAGTAAATCTCAATCCTACCATGCAATTTCTGGTTAAAGTCAGGCAGGGTAAAAATGACAAGCTCACATGTGCTTTTTACAAGTCTTCTGGTTCAGACACTCACCAAACCATACGCTGGGTAGGATCAATTTAGGGTAAAAGTTCTTGGTAAGAATTAGACAGATCATAGGATAGATTTCCCACCTTGCTAAGCACTTTAAGTGCTTTTCCCTTAAGGGGAAAACTGCTCCTTATCTCTCATGAAAAGTCTTGAAGGGCATTTGGATTTGCTTTGGTGTTCGTTGATGGAAAACTTTTTAACAACCTATTTTCTAGACAGTCTACCAGTCTCTACATGTACAATTAGATGTGATAAGCACAAAGGCAAAGACACAAATCACTCTGTGAGTTGATAAAGTCTTCAGTTGAACCTGGTTATGATTGTTGTAACTTGTGGAAATAATAAATAGTATTAGGAGGAGGACTATTAATGCAGAAAGAAAGAAGTATATGGGTTTCTTTAGTTTTCACATTTTGGCACTGTTATTTTGTAATAGAAATTGAGTTAGACTAACAGTAAAACCTGCAAATCATCAAAATTCAGTAAGCTGAGATGATTGCAAAAAATTCTGATCCTCTTTAGTTCAATGTGATTAGGGTAAAGAAGTGCTGTGAGCTGAAATCCACAGACAGACATTTCTGTAAAGTAGCTCAAAAGTAAAGCAAAAGAAATCCAGCAATAGCACATTATCTGTTGTCTAGCAAATTGATCAAAAACTTAAAAAAAAATATTTCCAACATACATACAAGTATTTATTTTAGAAATGTTGACTATTTAATTAAGACAATAAAATCTTTATGACACCTTGGAGCTGTTTGAATGTTTTTCTGCTGTTGAGTACTAATTCATTGATTAAGGATAATGCACGAATTACAGACTTTAAAATATGCCAGCAATTTCTATTTTCTGTAAATGAAATACATATATTCAAAGCATGATCAGTTCAATATTATCTTTTCAGCAAACACCTACATTGTTTTTAGAGAAAAAAATAGGATAGGATTGGGATAACTTTCTGTTATCTTCCTGTAACTGTCATGATTTTTCACAAACAATAAACACTCAATCGCACCATACATCTATTAGTGTTGCTGAGTGTGTGGGTTGTCTCTCTTGTTCACGATGCTTACATGGGGAGGGGAAAACAGGTGCATGTTCCCCACATATGCTGTAGTTGACAATGACTGACTGTGACTGTTTGTAGTGCTGATCTCATTCTGAAGAGCTTGGCCATACTGCCTGGTGCCTCCCCTCTCTTCCCACTCATTTAGCAGAGCCCTTTTCTCTAGGCAATGGCTGCAAGTGGAACTGGAGTTACAAACTTCCATCTTGCTGGGAGTTCATGCAGCTTTTGGCTGCACCATCTTCCTTGCTCTTGCTTTTCCAACATGTATATTTTTCAAAATAATAGTCAAGATTTTTTTCACTTCATGCTCAGCATGCAGCTTTCTCATGTAAGGTAAAAAGGAATAGCAGAAAAGGGCTAATTTAGAAGGGACGAATGGGAATGCAGGTATTGTGTACTCCAGTGAGATCCCTGCACCACACTGCAATTATAGAACATTCCACTGTCTGGAACTGAACTGCTGTATAGTTGATATCTGTGCAACCCAAAATATACAGACAAGTTAAAATAGTTCCTAGCCCTGCCTTGCCAAGAGAACTTTGTGCTATCTGTCCTCTGTATATGAAACAATTCCACTTCAAATTTCACTAGATTTCAAGTTTCTGACCTGATTAAGATGCTGAGAACTGATCCTCCTGAACCTCAAAGTATTGCTGGGTTTTGGTGTCTTAGAAGTATGTCTGAATGTCCCTCTGAGGGACTATGAAGAGGACAGATGTGTCAGCCCAGTGAAAAGAATATAGGTTAAAACACAGATGACTGCATTTATATTTAACATGGATGCCACCTGACATAACATTTTAAAAAGAATTATTATATGTTTCTGATATTTTGTCAATATTTAGGTGCATTCAAGGAGACAAAAAGCATACACAAAAAATTACAATGCACAGTGAAGAGAAATTCTTATAATATTTTTTCTATAATTTTTGCAGTTTATGCAACTGGACAGTAGCTTGGAATATTTAAATTCAAAAAATTAAAATGTAATTACACATTTTTCACTAAGAAGCACCATATATATCTGTGAAGGTATTTTCTGCAGTGTTTCAAGTTACTCAGAAAATATCTCATTGGCTGAGGTTTTGGCAGGATCTTTAGTATGGAGATCTGTTTTAAATGAAGAGAAAATAGTGAAAGGTTAGTCTGTAGTTCAGGTATTCCATCATTTTCTGAAGGCATGCACTGAGAAATCATTTAACATGTGCAAAATGGTTTAGTCAGAATATGCTACTACTATATAATTTGTCAAACCCTGAATCCTGTGCAGGCCGAAAAGTGGTATGAAAACTATTTCAAATTGTTTTCAGATGAGAATGTTATCTGAGAACATTCGCATGCTAAGATGCAAGATAAGATTTGCTGTTAGCTTGTCTTTCACAATTGTTGTAGGATAAGATATATTGATTACTGTGATTTTTTTTTAACTGGTAATCTGAGAATTCTGATATTAACCTTTGGTATTTGCAGGCTTTTTTCAAAGAGGGATAACAGTTTTAGATCTGTATTCTGGTATAGCTTTCAAAAAAGTTGTATGAATATATCCAGGAGAGCTGAACAGTTTCTCATGCCCACATGGGATCCAATTTTCCTTATATGCAAAATCTTCCTTTTCCATTCCATTCCAGGTCTTGCCTCCTTTATTTTTGTCTGTTGCTGCAAATGTCTTAGCAGTATGACAGAATAACCTGTTGGCTCTCTGCTGTAATGAAGTTGCATAAAAGACTTTGCAAGGAAAAGCTATTCACTCCTTATAATAGTTTTGAAAGAGGCAGCAAATGAAATTAGCAAGTAGCTGTGCAACAAGAAAAGGAAAGGCTTTTCAAAGAACTATTGCATTTACCGCTTTTTGTTATATGCGGATGAAGAAAGTTCAGGAAAGTCTAGAGACAGAGACTGACACAGACAAAATATCGTTTTCCAGAGGCTATTAAATAGCTGTTGTCGTTCCCTCAGTCACAGCAAGGAAGCTGTGGGGACACCTTAGTGGTGTCATTACGTGTCTCATATTCTTGATCTCTGATACTGGACATTATGGGAGATAGGATCCTGAAACAAGTATTCTGAGAACTTCTGTGCTACAGAACTGTCTTTTGTTCTTACAGGAAAAGTCATTGCTGCTGTCTTCAGAGGAAAAAAGGAAAAACAAGTAAGATGTGAATGGGTTTAGGAATTGATGCAATGCTAAGTATTCCAAGTATTTTGGCATTTGAGAATTTTTTCTTTCAGATTACAAAACACAGGAAGAAATGAGACAGTGCTTAGCATTCCTTAGTTCTTCAGATGCCTGTAGCCTTGAAAGTGTACCCGAGTCAGAGAATGATGTTAATAGTAATTGCAGTACTTGCTCTTTTCAAGGCTGGCATGTAGGCCACTGGTGTGAGATGAGAAAAAAAAAAAAACAACCTCCCCCACCATACTACTCAAGAATTGATATTAATCTGGAGAAATGTAAATGTTGTTGTGACCATTCCTAATTGTATAATTTCTTCTGCCTTTGCAAATGGAGTCAACGGAGAACTATAGAGTCCAGCTGCTCTGCAGCTGTTAGTGTCTCAGAATTCAGCTCCCATGACAGAAGCTTATGTCCCAAAATTGACTAATTCCATTCATACCTGACAATTGGCCTGGATGTGTGCCTGACTATGTGAAATTTGAACCAGTTCATTACAATGAAATACGTAACTGGTAGAAATGGCAACAAAATTAAAAAAAAATTACTGAAATACTTGGGCAATACTTTTAGGTTTCTGACTTAGGTTTCCGTGTCTAATGCTTTTGATGTTTTAGCAAGTGAACTGTAAGCAAATAGGAAGTAATTCCGTTCCTGCTATATTGTTTGCAGTTACCTCTGGTCCTGGGGCTTATCATAGTTCTGTGAAACTGAAGAGAATAATTCAACATACTATTGTATATGAATTTGTGATATAAGTGGCTTTGATTTATTATGAAGCATTAGGATTTTATCTGATTAGCATTGTTTTGGCTTTTTGAGAAATAGTTAAATGATTAAATTGGCAGGTAAAAGCAAGTCTTTGCACAACCATAACCAAAAATCACAGTAACACTGATAGCTAAGAACTCTGTGGAAGTGAGAGGGGACAAAAATATTACTTAATTTTTATGATTAGTCCAGGTGATTCTCCCAGAGCATGAAAGGAGCAACCATTACTGATATGTGTGATTCCAAGTGACAATAAAATGCAGTTTAAAACATTTTAAACTTGAAAATACAGTGGTCTCAAAAACTATTAAAATTATCAGAACAAGGCAACAAATCCCAAATGAACCCTTACTTCATTTAATATAAAGGTATAAATAATTCTCTAGGACAGATAATATCTGTTTATTATTATGCTGTGATATTGGCATCACAGTTCTTTAAGATTTTCTGTGTTTGTGACAAGCACATTTGTATTTTGCTCCTCCTTTTTGGTCTGTACTGTATCTGATGACTGTTTCTTTCCAGATAAATGACATTCACAGTTGTTCTTTTTCTTATTTATCCTTGTGTGAAAATACCAGTGTATGGATGTTTTCTTGCCAAACAATTACTGACAGTATTCTTACCTTAGTGATCAAACATTGTCCTATTTTTGTGTTCTTGCAACTTCTGCTTCCTATAGTAACTCTGTTTCATGGTGATGGGATGGAACTTAATTAAGAGCTTCTAATATTCATTGTGAATATATGGGGCTGAATAGGCAGTCTTCCTCAACTATTTATTTTTTTTGTGTGAAACTCCTATTAACAATGAAGCAGCTGTTCTCTTAAAGGGAACTATTTTTCACATGCATTGGTTTTGGGAGCTTGTATGATCAATTTATAGTGATGGTGTAAATGTTCTGTTTTGTTCAGGAGCCTTAATGACACTTTGCAAACCTGCTGAGTTTTTTCCATGTAAATTATTTTATCTACACAAATATGTTGGTTTACTTGTGGAATAATCAGTATCTCTAAACCAAAGCAAGGACCTTTGATTTTGGTACAAAATGCTAGTCATATATCCCCCTTATTTCCTGCCACAGTTATAAATGGTAAACGGCAGGCCTTTTAAGAAATTCCCCTGTGGTGCAGCTAGCAGGAGATTGCTCAATTGCATAATAATCAAATCTGACCAGATGGTGATGAGGCTGGGTACTAAATGTTTTTTAAACTCTCCTGCTAGGTTTTCCCATTTAAAAGAGCAGAAATCCCACTTTAAGGCCTACATGATTTCAAAGACACCTTGCTATGAGGCATACAGCATTGCCTATTCTGCCACATTGTGCAGCACTTCACATTTTCAGGCAATGTAGAGAAGGGTCATGACTTATCTAGAAAGTCAGCGTGTTGTCAAGGAGAAGAAAAGTTAGGGAACACATGAAGATTAGATACAGGAAGCAGATGGTAAGTACCCTATT
This sequence comes from Dendrocincla fuliginosa, assembly GCA_035047845.1. Taxonomy (NCBI): domain Eukaryota; kingdom Metazoa; phylum Chordata; class Aves; order Passeriformes; family Dendrocolaptidae; genus Dendrocincla; species Dendrocincla fuliginosa. The sequence continues at coordinate 21,646,083 of JAWWMO010000083.1, read as the reverse complement.
TATGAGAACTTCATCTTTGTCCAGCTGCAAAACGTCACAGCTTGAGAGCAAAATACCATAGTTGGAGGAAGGAGACTTAAGCTGGGGTTCAGCTCACAAATGGAAGGTGTATGCTGAGGTGAGCCAGGGGTCTCTGCTCCAGGTGTAAGCATTGGAGATGAAATCAGTACAGTCACGGAAGATGAGAGAGCTCTTAAACTCGTGAGCTATGGAGGCAGGAACCAGTGACTGTATTGACCAGATCACCATCTGCAGAGATGGGAGCGTAAGCACCTGGCACAGATTGCAAATAGTTTCTTCTGCACTTAAGTGTGGATTGTTAATCACTCAGCTGCCTCTTATCAGTCATTCCTTATTAGTCTGTAATATTCAGGGGCAATTCTGATAATTTTGGAAACAGTGCATACAAAAATTGTCCCATACAAAAATTTCTTGCAGGCCAGGTCTGTCTCTGAGCTGAGTCAAAAGTTTTTCACCTCACATCCTTGAGATGGCAGATTCTGTGTACTGTACTTGTATTATTTTGGGTCAGCCTCTATAGGATTGTTTTTTCAATATCAGAAGTTAATCAGCCAGTTGAAATGCTACTGTTTATAGCAAGCTTCAGTATATTTCCTTCTACTGAGTACAAGTTACATTCAGTAATGGAATCCTTATGAGACTCCTTCAATCTGTCTACAGAATTGAAGGCTTTTAAAATCAATAAAAATCTTCTAGCATTAAGTTAGCACTTACCTAGAACACAAAGGTTACCTCTAAAACATTTTTAAATTGCTTGGACATTTTAGGTATTTTCATTGAGGCAATATAACCTGTACCAAAGAAACAAAGGTAACAAAGAACAAGTAAGCAATTAGCTCATGTGGAAATCTATTGTATTTTGGCAGGGAGCTGGGTAGAATGGGATTCCTCATGAGGAAACAACTAGCAAATCTGTGTGTTCAACAGCTATTTCAATCTCTGAATAAGAGAAAGTGTGAGTTTTGGGTGATACTTCATACAAACTTGGGTTGGTGCTTCATGCATCATACATGTAATGAAGCAGACTTCATTACAAGGATTTCAGAGCACAGATTATTTTCATTTCCTGGTTTGTTTGTTTATTCTCTTCAGTGTCTAATACTTACAGTCTGAATTACTGAGAATTGGAGAGTGAGGTCTGACACTGGTGGCTTTACTGAGGATTGAGCCTTCTTTAGGTTGATGGGCATAGAGGTACTCACATCTCTGAAAAACAAATCTTCCCAGAAAGGTGTTGTGGTCACCTAGAACAAAAAAACGTTGAGCACAGTCTTTAGTACCTCACCCTGTTAATCTTTGTTTAATAACTATGGCACTTTCACATCTGGCCTTGCTATTTCAGATTATTTTGTAATCTGACACTGAGTAAAATGCCATATTTTAAGCTTCTATTTTGTATGGGCAGCAACTAATATTCCAAAGGAGATTTTGCTTCTTCATGTAGCAACTCAGCCTTGACACTAGATTTTTCATATTTTTTCTTAAAAAAAAAGTCCCTGCTCTCTGCTTGCAAGGAATACTACTGTTTATGATTGAGATATATTGTATTTATTGCAAAAGGTCTTTCTTTTCTTTTGCCCAGTGATGACAGCCTGAAGTCTGAAGTCCCATGAATCTACTTTGTCCTAGTGCTACTGTTGCTGTGGTGTGGTGTCTCCAGACACCCTATCTGCTGTCACAGCATCTCTTCCACAGGATGTCCCTTCTTTCTTTTATTAGATTTTATTCTTTTCTATTGATTTATCTGTACATCACATGTTTTTCTGCTTCCATGCATTCCTTCAGTGTGTTTGAGCTAAACACTTTATCTTATGTTAAGGAAAAAATGCCCTCTAATTCTCTGAGCTCCTTTTAAGAAATGTTCTACTATTCCCCAGATCAAGCCAAAGGTTAACGATAAATAGAGGAATAACCTAATTTTGAACACTCTTGTTACTTAAGTTGCTTTCATGTGAAAGCTCTAGTACCTGTGGCTCAAGGTCTGTTCAGAACAATATATAGTAAGAGATGTAGTAGAGGCTAGCTATTGATCCAACATTAGCTTTTGAAAAAGGAAAACAAATTGCTTTCTGCAGTAATGAAATCTGGGGAACCAACAAGGCAAGTGTTCATAAAAAATAAAAGAACCATGAAGGTGCAAAACTTCATCTAAGACTGCGACTCTCTTATACAGTAATTGTGTTTCCTACAGTAACCCCTGACCCATCACTTTAATTATTAAATGGATTACCTGCATTTTCAAAGATGGTGGAAGAAATTATTTAGTAATGTAAGAAAATTACCTCGCTGTAGTGCTAACGAGGCCACTGGCCTTTTACACCTCCTCTGGAGAGCCCAGGCAGGGGAGAGCAAAGCTGAGTTACTGGCTTGGCAGGTGAATCATTAGTTTCCAAATCAGTGTGTTTTCCCTGACAGTTGCTACCCTGCTCCAGAGGAAGAGAAGGTGGCCTGGCTGGGCAGCACGTGTTGCCAAGGCTCCTAGCACCCCTCTGAAGCTGGGCTGTCTGTGGGTGCATGAGCCTGGAGCTGTGCCTTGGTCAACACATGAATGCAACCTCCTGCTGTGGACAGGTCAGTCAGCTAAAGGTGCAGTTGGCACCCAGGCGAAGGGTCAGAGGGCAGGGCAGGGCTTAGGTGCAGCTTTGCCTGTGCTGGGGAGAGGGAAAGAGCTGTGCTATTGTCAACTGAAACCAGGACAGCTATTTTTAAATCTTTTCTTCATCCAGAGAAGTAGTTGACTGCTATAAGTGGAAGGAAAGAAAAGCACTGCTGTGTTTGTGCCCTTCTTCCAGAAGCATGTGCAGACCCTACCTTTGCAGTCTGTGCAGCCAGAGGCTCATGCAGTGCTCCATAACCTGTTGAAGAATCATCCCACACACTCTTCATTTTCTCTTGTGAAACAGTGATGCACACACAACCTCTGTTTTTCTGTCTCCCTATCTTGTTGTGTCTGGAAGTTCTGATGTAATTTTGTGAGATTAGAGATTTTTTTTCCTGTGTCAGGAATTCAGTTTATTAATTGTTGTAGCTGTAGCAGTCAGGCTAAGAGCAGTACCTTCAGTTTCCCTGCAATATTATTCCCTAAAGATGTTTCACTTAAAAATAATTCCTTCCTCTTCAGTGTTGTCATTCTTGTGTTTTGCTTACATTCAGAGCTCATCCTACTGCAAACATGATTCCTCAATGCCACAACTCTACTCTGGCAGCCTTTTTTTCAATATTTTTTAAGTGCTGAGTTAAAAAAAAAAAAGGCCTATGACCCTTCAGTTGTGTGGGGTTTTTTTATTGTTGTTGGGCGATTTATTTTGTGTGTGTGTGTGGGTTTTTTGGTGCTTTTTCTTGGTGTAGAGGGTGGAGGTTTTTTTAGCATAGGTAAATGTGTGCTTTCTTTCTCTTTGCCATAATCTCATTTATTCAGTTTTATATTTCATGCGTTGTGAAAATTGCACCAGCTGATGCATCTTCTGAAATGACATGTTAAAGGACTTGCTGACCTATCAGCCACTAAATAATTATATCCTTAGTTGGGGAAATTGCACCAGACTAAAATGCTCTTTAGAGTGATATTCAAACAACTTGCTCAATACTTTTATGTCTCTTTGTGTACATATTTGGTGTGAGTTAAAAGCTTTAAGTTAAAGCAAAACCAGATCTTCGGTATTCCAGAGAGGAACAGAGTTACCAAATGGGAAATACCTTTTCTGAAAGAGGGAAGTAACAAATAAAATGAAGCTGTGCACATCCTGAAACTGTTTGTGATGGAAAGAAGTGATTGTCCTAACCTGCACATCATCCATTTCTGCAATACAGAAAGAGCAGTTTGAAAAATAAAATAATGTTTGGAGGGTTTGCATGAGTATGTTTATTTAAGCTGTTTGCAGTAAGAAAAGCTACTTAAGGGCTTATTGTCAAATAAGAAACAGAATGACATGTTAATGGGATGCATGCTAAGTGTGGATACTGTGATAGTCTTCAATGTTTCATGCAGTTTTGCTAAAAACTAAAATGAGCAAAGCTAAAGAGATTAATCAGAGAATTTAGAAGCAAGTGTTGCCTAATAGAAGTTACTAGTTCAGCTGAGAGAAATGTAGTGAATCAGGCAGGGCAAGGCAGCTTGGGTTTGCTGTTGAGGAGTGTGGAAGATGTTTTTGCATGAAAGGAAAGCAGTCAACTGGCCTTGTCAATTGCCTCCCCAAAACAGCACTGTAAAAGTGTTACTTTTTTTTTTTTTTTGTAGGAGATAATGTGTTCTATGCATGGTGGATGAATTCCCTTGTTATCTACCTTTTTGGTACTTTTCTCTTTTTAATGTAATATGGTTTGTTAAGCCAGCTGATTCATGTTAGATTAGTTTCTTGAGCATCAGAATGTTTATTTGGGTTTTTCCAGCATCATGTATCGGGTTTTTAATCAGTCTCATTAGCGACTCTTTCAAATTTGAACCTGTTTCGTCCATTATGTTCCTGGCAGAAAGGTTGCAGATACGTTAATCCGGTTTTTATATTCTAAATTTTGGGATAAAACCAGCTCTAGGTACACAAAGGATTATTTTGTATAGGTTCATACCAAGGATTCTTTTGCAAAGCCACAAGAAATCTACTTCTAAAACAGTAAAAAGAAGCAAAAGAAAATCCTGTTCACTATCTAAACCCTCAGATAATTGTCAGGACTATGCCAAAGTACTTCACAACCCCATGCAATGCTCCAGGCTTGGGGAGGAGTGTCTGGAAAGCTGTTTGATAGAAAAGGACCTGGGAGTGCTGGTTGACAGCCAGCTGAACATGAGCCAGCAGTGTGCCCAGGTGGCCAAAGAGGCCAATGGCATCCTGACCTGCATCAGAAATAGTGTGGCCAGCAGGATCAGGACAGTGATTTTCCCCCCTGTGCGCAGCACTGGTGAGGCCACACCTCAAATCTGGTGTTCAGTTTTGGACCCCTCACTACAAGAAAGACAATGAGGTGCAGGAGCGAGTCTTGAGAGGAGAGAAGGGCAATGGACCTGGGAAAGGGTCTGGAGCAGTCTTGCGAGGAGTGGCTGAGGGAGCCTGGAGAAAGAGAGGCTCAGAGAGACCTTACTGCTCTCTACAACTACCTGAGAGCAGGCTGTAGCAAGGTGGGGGATTGGACTATTTTCCCATGTAACAAGCAGTAGGATGAGAAAGCATAGCCTCAAGTTGCACCAGGGGAGGTTTAGTTTGGGTGTAAAGAAAAAGGTCTTCATTGAAAGTGTTGCCAAGCATTGGAACGGGCTGCTCAGGAAAGTGGTTAAACCACCATTCCCAGAGGTTTAAAAGATGTGTAGATGTGGTGCTCGGGGATGTAATTTAGTGGTGGACTTGGCAGTGCTGTGTGGAAGGTATTGAAAGTCTTTTCCAACCAAAGCAATTCTGTGATTTTATAATGCATCTTAAGATCATAAGATGCAGCCTAGTGTTCCTCAGTGACACAAATTAAGGAACTGGTTTGCAGGTGCTCATATGCATGGAAAGTCACTTACAATTCTTGTCCTACAAATAAACTTCCAGTGCTTTGCAAAATCTTTGAGTAAGATTCATGTAGCTCAGAGTGAGGAGCTGTGACAGAATTTGACCACAAGACAAACGGGCCCACCAAAGACAAGTCAAATGGTGAGGACCACAGTTCCAGGTGAGAAATCATGCTTTGCAGTTGTTGCCTGTTAAATGTGTCATTGTGAAGATGAAAGAGATGTAATTTGGGGGTTATAGAAGAGACTGGAATGCAAAGTGTCACCATCAGCTGATGAACACAGGGAGGAAGGCAGAGAGTGTGACATAGCCAAGATGGGACAAGATATTGTGGACTAGTAACTCTGTTTATCTTATCTGTTTATAGAAGTGACCAAGGGGCCTTGCCTGAAAGAGCCTTCTGAAAAACAGTACCTGCCAAGGGTGAGGCTGCTGTGGGAACTGGAGGGAGACTGCAGGTGCAAATGTAAGGCTGACATCCTGCTTAGGGTACTGGTATATCAAATGAAGGTCACTATTTAAGTCCACTTCATGAAGACTGAGATTTCAAACACTGATGCTGCTTCAGTTTGAAAATAAAAGTAGAAGTCCTTGTGTGAAGTGAGTAAAGCTGGGAATCTTGCCTTCCTGTAAGCCATTTCAGATTTCAGTACCTGACATGACACGAAAGCAACCTGTCAGTGGAAAGGCACACAATTTCTAAGCTTTTGGCAGATTTCTATAAAGCTGAGCAAGGTGCCAGAAAGTATTTGGATTTTTGCTAACTTTCAAAGTCTGATGAAGATATGTTTTAACAATAAATTTATCCCAAGAGCTCTTATGGCTTTAGTTTTTGTATGGATTTAAGATGCAGCCTGGTAAATAGTTCATGGCAGGAGTCTTATATGTGCTTCTTGGGAAAGTTTCAGCACTCAAGCAGACTTATTTTAGCAAAGTTAATGAAAATAGATATTAAATGTGGAACAATTTCAATTAACTAGTCATTTAAGAAAGCTTTCTGAGAACAGAGTACAGGCCCAGCTTTACTGTTACTGAGATTCTTCAAGTGGGAAAACATATTTAGTGCAGTTTAGATAGCAGCCTGATGTAAATTCCTCTTATTTATTTAATGGTGTAATTTGGAACCAGCTGGGACTTAGTATATTTTCTAAAGGAATCTTTCTTTGAGCAGGAGTTTAGCTTTGATTTGTGAAGGCTCGGAGAGCAGATAATTATCGGTTGAGTCTTATTTTATCCATCTTTGGAAAGGGGAAAGTCTTTTTTTGTTGTCTATTAGTTGCATTGCTACTAATAGAGGACTATCCCTGGGAGGGATAGAGATGGGGAAAAGATTTTTTTTCTTCGCTTATTTTTGAGAGAGGAAAAGCTGAGGTGCTAAGTGCTTGAAGGGAAAGGCAATGGGGGGTAGAAATGCAAGTTTCAGGAGATGTCTGTTATAGCACACACAAAATCAATTTAAAAAAGCAAACGTAAAAGCTGTTCTTAGGCAGAAGGTACATGGGTACATTTTTTGTATCGAGTGTTAAGGAAAAAGAGGTAAATATTGCTTGTATTGAACAATTTAAATTGGGAATACCTAAAAAGAAAGAAGTGTTTGCTGTGACAAACACAGCAACATCTATTAACCTGTAAACCAGCAATTGACAATGACCAGTTGCAAAAGTCTTGATGCATCTTTTGGTGCTACCTACAGATGTTTGAGAGAATAATATTTATTTTTTAGAACACTGATTTGAGGGAAGACATTTAATAAGATCAAAAGAACACTCAAAGATCTATGCTTTTACACTGAAGTGCTTATTTATCATAGTGCCCTGATAGTATCTGAAAGCCTGGTTCATTTGTACTTAATTACTTTTGTCTGAAGTACCCTATAATAAGAACATATATTATAATAAAATTGTTTCTTATAGGTGAAACAAAAACATAATCACAAGTAGTTGAAATAAAGTTTTCTGTGCCTGTAAATAAGTGTAGGAATTTTATCACCCACTATGTCTTGCATGAGCATGTAAATAGTGTTCTCTGTTGGTCTAGGTCAACAAATTTTTATGGGTTCAGTGTGGAGCCATTCTGAGGGGAAATGTTTACTCTTCCAATGTAGAAGATGTGGTTAAAATTATTTAGTAAACTTTGTGAAGCTACAGTTCATGCATTTAAACAAAATAATCTATTTACAGCTATGAGAAAAAGCAATATGAATTTGAAAACACATTAATTGTTACAGTTTGTAATGAATAATGCATTTATTTGTTTCTGCATGTTGTCTGATAATATATGGTAAAGCAAGTTTTACCTCTTGGGTATGCATATTGCAGCTTTTATGAAATAAAATCTGTGGAGCCTAGCTGGAATTCGTTCATTGCTTTGCCTATTTTTAAGTGCACGTTTCATGTCTGTGAATGTAACCAGTACCTTTCCTTTTTCTCCAGCATTTCCACCCACCAACTGCTGTCTCCTTCAAATATTTCAGCCAAATTTTGCAAACAGGTAGACGCCCAAAACATAATTAAACTCTCAAAGCTTTGTGAAAATGTGTAACTAGTGGAGGAGGAAGTCTGTAGAAGTGGCTCAGTTGAGGGATTGTTTATACTATGAACACTCAGGTCACAGGACTCCAGGAAACTCTGAGTGGAAAGATCTGATAAGGGGCATAGAGAAGGAACATATACTGGTTTTGATACCAAGAGTAGTAAAGCATAACTGTATCTACAATCCCTGTTGTATCCAAGCAATGCTATGAGTTCATGTCACACCCTAACATGGGGCCAATGTGTCATGTGAGAGGTGGGACTTTAGATTTTTGCCTGTTTGATCCCCTGGGAAAGTGGAGGCCCTGCTGTCTGACAGTCTGTCAGCGTCTTGTAATGAGACCCTTCACCAACAGATTCACAAAGTCAAAGGATACTTTGACCACCCTTTCAGGGGGGGCTCAACAGAGCAAAGACCGCTTAGTGAGTCCTGCCGAGGCGTTTTCCACTGCTGGAAACTGCAAGGACTCACTTTAACAGTTTATGGAGTAACACTCTATATTAAAACACACTGTGACAAATTGATAAGGTTCAAAGGTTGTTGGTGATAGTATCTACTGCAAAAATATGTTTTAAAGCAGACTGCTGATACATATATTAAGCAAGCACAAGCTCTAATACAAAGCAATGTACTAATATGTTGTAGCATAAGCACAAGCAAAAGTTCTAGTCCTAAAAGCAGCATTTAACACTCATAGAGTATAATTGTCACCCAAGGCATCCCTCTGGGCAGGAGGAAGGTGGACTTGGCCTGTCGACGGATCCCAGCAGTTTTGATGGAGATCTTCTCCCACTTTCCCCCTATCCTCAACTTACTTTTATGCTGTTTTCCTTATGTTTGGGTAGAGTTTGAGTGGCTCTAGTCATAAATACTTATTATTTCTGATTGGTGTACCTAGTGGGAGGGTGGTTGTGGCTTGACACCCGAGGAGGGAGTTCAACATGGTTGTTAGCTTCAGTAGCAGAACATCTTGATTCTCCTTTGGCAGGCAGGTACTTTTCAGTCTCAGTACCACAATGTCTCCCCATTCTGCTGGGATTTCACTGGAGGGAGCTCATGTAGTCTCCACTTCATTCTACACTCCCTTCTGCTTCTCTGAGCAGGTGATAATCCTTGTATTGAGGAGCATGTCGACCTCAGTCCATCCACAGAGTTGCAGCTGCTTTTTACCCTAAAAGTCTGAATCCCCTCTAGCTTTAACTCTATCCATCATCCCACATAATATGTGGTCAATGTACACCCTACAGGACCAAGTTTAAAGTGCAAAACTTGGAGCTTACTTTTCTTCCAGGATAGATAGCCTGATATATAAAATTACACAACATCTAAATCCATAGGAAGCTGGGCTCCTTCAGTGTCAATACTTGTGGAAATACATACTTTTCTTATCTCTCTTTTTATTATTTTTAAATTGCATTATAAAAGATTATAACATGATCTAAAATGGAAAAATCTTCTAGATGGACACAGCCATTTGCAGAGTTTTGCTGTGCCACTAATTGAGATGAAAATTTTCTTATGCTATTTTTTTTTAATATTTCACCAATAGCCTTGCAGTAAATCAAAATATTCCTCTTAAGGAGGAAGAAGTATTGGATTTACATTGTTTTTGTACTGCTATGATAAAATAGAGGTAGATCAAGAGGGCCTGAGGAGAGAAAGTGTGAGAGAAATGTACTGTCAGATTCTTCAGGTTTCTTGCTAGTTATGATCCCTGGCTCTGAGCCATACTGGGCTATAACAGCTGAGAAGTGGGCTATTCATCCTGTGTTAGGTAGGTCTCTGAGTAGTTTCCATCAAGGGAGTGATTTATACTATGGACTTGAAAAGTCTAAACTCATGAAGGCAGACTTTTTGTAAAATGTGTAATTAAAATAACAATACAAGATCTGTCTTGTGCTTGCCAAATACTCTATTTTCATTTTATTGTATTTTTTCTGCTGACAGTATGCCTACAGAAGAAAGCAATATTTCCTGTAACTATGGGAAGAGGTTAATCATAGTCTGCTCTTTGTCACATTAAATAAAAATTAATAACCTATTGAGATTTTCTATTAAATAAAGCACCAACAGGGAAATATTTTCCTTTGAGTATAAAAACAAATTATAAAATTCCAATAGGTTAAATGTTATAACTCTATAACAATTTTTCTCACAAAGAAGTGCATATTTTCTCAAAAATACCTATATTTAAGTATTCAATTATCTATAAGAGTTCTGATTTTTCCTCCTCCAACTGCATCGGGAGGAAAGTAGCTCTGTCAGTCCAGCACTTGGGGACTTTATTCCATAGATAAATGGGTAGTATATTAAAGAAAAATAGTAGCTTATTTCAGTTTGACAACTGAAATATTTAGATTCAGATAGACTTAATAGAAATATATTTGCTTTTTTCCTCCTGACTGAAACAGAGAAGAAAAAAAGAATCTAAAAATTTCCTGTGGGAAAAAATGAATTATTTTTTCTATAAATGAAATTACATTTTTATGTTCTTGACCAACTGAACTTTTTGGTTTACCGTGAGAGATGCTGTGGTGTTGGCTGCTTTTTTACGAAGTAGTGCAATATATTGCTTTCTGACGGCTTTTCCACAGAGGGGAAAAATAACTTATTATTGCTTCAGATAACTGAGTTCTCTTGGAGAGCAGTAGTAGAGGTCAGTGTTTTTGCCACAAAAACACTGGGCTCCAGTTCCTCAACAAATATTGGGTGAGTGAGGTTTTTCACTATTGAGTCTTTTTGCAGCATAGAGGTTTCAATGGGCCTCAGATTATAGGCTCATATTTTCAGAAATTCATTATTCCCCTAAACCATTTCAGTCCCTACAACAAATAGTTACAATGACTCCTTGTACTAATTTTCTAACATCCTTAGAATAATGATTTTAAATAGAATTTTAACATTCTGAGCATCTCTGTAGTCTTCCTGACTTGAATAACTCCCCTTGAAATTTCAAAAATCCATGCTTATGTTTTCTTGTTATTGAAACAGTAAAACTAATAATTCATGGGCTTCTTCAGAAATGACATGGGGGTTTGTGACCTCGTGTTTTTTTCCCTAGTTTTCCTTCTCTAGGCCATTTATCATTTAAAAAATATTCTATATTCCAAAAACTTAGTTATGATTAATTTCAATTGCAATAGTAAGTGTACAATACTTCCACAGATAGATCTCAAGCGTTTAAAAATTGAGCTTTAGATTCTAAAGACAGCTATCGACCAAACATTTTTGTGATAAATTATTTATTGGCATCTGTAGTAGGCCTCTGGTAGAATGGAGTTATGTAGGACACTATTTTACTCCCGTAACTTGTTTTTCCTTTTCATTTAATACATCTTCCATCTCCTGCAATACACGACAGGTTTCCTAGAAACAAAAGACTATTAAACAACATGAATTAGCCTTGTTGCCTATAGGGAATCCTTTGGAAAAATAGTATAGGAATATTTATTGTGGCTGCTGGGGGCAAATGAGAGAGTTTCGACTTGAGTCTCAAACTTGTTAATGGACAGTTTTTATTATATTTCCTTGGCTGTATGTTTTGGAGTTCTTGTGAAGTAAAAGTCCTGTATTGTCTGGAGAAATGCAAGGCAAAGATGGAGATGTGCTAAGGTGGAATGCGCAGAAGAAAGAACTGCTGAAGTTTATCTACCTAGTCTCGATAGCACACTGCAAGTAATTTTTTTTCCTGGGGAGAGGAGGCCCAGAATATGAAAATTTGAATGAATTTTTGCATGACAAGAAAAATGCCTGCCCTTGAAGTAGAGGACAGTTTTCCCTTCACTGTATTACAAGTGCCTTCTCTCCATCAGGAAGACTCTGAAGGTTCTCAGTACAATGTCTAGAAAATGTTACTAACACGAAGTGCTTTGTTCTGTGGAAAAGCTGACCAATTTGAAACTGAAATGAAAACAACTGAAGGACTGTGGGACTCTAAAATGAATGGCTAGCATTAGGGAAATTATAAGTAACCAGAATGTGAGTGTTATCCAGTGTCAATCAGCTTACACAGAGGGAATATTATCACTGAAATCTATTACATGAATGGGAAGTGTTAAAGCAGTTGACACAAGTAATTTCCGAATAAGACTTTGTGCTTATCAGAAATTAATAGATTTTTTTTTTTTTTCAGAATGGCTATAGCTGGCCTATGCATTCAGAAAGAAAACTCCTCCTAGAGAGCTTCTGATATTTGATCCATCTTTTAGAGGAGAAAAATTCCAATCAAACAAGCATGGAAGAAAGGTCTAGACTGTCAGTGCTAAGGATGAAAGTGAAACTTCAGTCCTGCAAATATGTGGGTGCATTTACCTTTGAACTCCAGTGCAGTTCCATTTATGTATGTATATAGTCTTGATGCACGATGGTATGTCAAACCTTTGAATGGTCCATTCTCCTAAGCAAAATACTTACTCATTTTCCACACAGCTCCAGATAGCCAGTAATGTCACCTTGAAAACTTTGGTAGCTTGGTGAATATAACAAAACTGAGTGTGTGGAATTGTATAAGTACATATGTATGCATACACATTAGTACATATATAAAGCTAGGAAATGGCTTCTCATTTTCTTAAATTACAGCAGTAAAGGGAAGGGTAAAGGTCAAACTTTTGGAGGATTGGGGAAAAAAATGTATCACAAACAAAGTCTGCAGTGAGAAGAGAATAATCCTATTTCTGATATGTCCCCCTCACAGGATACAAAAGATTCTTGTTTACCTGCTTGTTTCTAGTCTTGCTTTTTTTCTTTTTTTTTTCTTTTATTTTTAATGCAATATGTCTCCTAGGCTTTACCTGGGGGATTGTGTTTCTGAATGCTTTCTATCCTGTCACTGAATACCTGTCTTTCAGCATAGTTTGGCTTTTGAATTTTCTTGTTTGTCTGGTAGCTGTTAAACTGCTTCATTAAGAATTTCATCTTGAAGGGTCACTTGCTGTCTGTCTCCATGTAATTGGATTTAGAAGCTGGTATTTAAAACATGTATGTGTTCCACTGTTCCTCTCAAACAACCTAGTTTTTGATGCAATAAGTAACGATCATCTGGATCTTCTTGTAGAAATGGATAAAAAAATCAATTACTGCGAGTTTTCAAAATGTTGATCAGATTACTGACAGTGATAATAGTTTGAATATTTTAAGCACTTAGGCTGCAGGCATTTTTCCACTGTAATTTTTTCTTGCAGCCTAAATACAGGAACTAAGGAGCCCTTCCTATTCACCTGAATGACTGAGGCTTCTGGGGCCCAAAAAGTTTTGAGGTGATTGTGGTACGTTTCTTGCATATTTTACCTCAGGAAGAAATTTTTCAGAAGGATCGACCAGATTTTGGTAGTTGACACTACCAGCTATAGAGGGTATGAGGCAGGAAGACAGATGAGACTGGATGGCTTCTTGGTAGGCATATGTTTCTGCTACAGACAAGGCAGCCAGCGGTAGAAATCTGGGTTAATGGTGCAAAGGAATGACAAATTAGATCGTGTCTCAACAAGATTTTCATTCAGAGGTTTTCTTTTCAATGTCAACATAAAATGCTTCTTACAATTGTTAAGATACTGGTAACATTCTCCATTCCTACCTTAAAAGCAGAGTTTCTCTTCATGATGAAATATGCATTGGTTTGATTTTCTTTGAATGCAGAGCTGCCATCTACAGTTCTAATACTCTACAGTCATCAGTCTGACTTTCTGTGAATATGCATCTTCTCTGCAGGCACCCACAGTGGTAATTCATCTGATTTCTCCAGTCTCAGAGTTCTTCCATTCACTTCAGGAATTGAAATGCTTTCTGTGTATGTTTCGTTCTTCCCTTAATAACCCATGGAGAGGCAGGTCCTTAAAGGCACCCTTTCCAGGTGATTCCAACCGTTCTAGCCTTTCTGGGACCTGCAGCTTGTTATGAGGCTTTATATTCGTTGTTCACATAGGTGCCCAGTATATCATGCCAGGATCACCACCTTTGTAAGGGATTGACAGCTGTAATAGAGGTGTAGGGGATATCCACAGCCATGGAGACCAGTTGGAGTACATTAATAACTCTCAAATGATCTCTCAAGTGCAGATATGTGAGTGACTGAAGCTCTTGTAATCCTCATGCACCTGCCAGGACTAGAGATGCTTCTGGGATCTGTCTCAACTGAAGTTTTTTAGCTGACTGTCTAGGTATCTTAGCACTTTCTGGGATATTTCAGTGTTGGCTGTTGTAGTGTGACATGACACCTTTTAGCTATGCAGCTCTGAATACATGTGACTTGAACAGAACGCAGCAGTACTGATTGTTGTAATTTATTTTACCTTTGAGATGCCTTATGTCTTTCTGCCCCTTATAATGTACTGATGGAATTTGCTTTTGTTATTTTTTTACTTGCCTACACTGATTTCAAAGTTAGGTTTTTCAAATGAAGTTAAACCTGTCTTTATGATACACTTTTTATACAGTTGGTAATAGTCCACTTGTAATGGGTGAGCTCAGAAATTACATGACACCTAGTCATTTTCCTCTGTCTGGTCTGACTGTCTGGTTTACTGTCAAGAAACTGTCTTACCTTTTTCCTTGGCCATTTTTATGTCTCAGAATACTCTCAAATTTTCTGAATAATTTTTTGCCTTGCAGTTTGCAATATCATGCATGGTTTATAGCTCTTCAGGCTGTTGGGTTAACTTTCCTAGTAGACCATGACCATCACTTGACTTTCACAATCCTCCAAGTACTGCATCCACCTTCTCTCCATCAATGTAGATGAAGGTGTTGTGGATGATGTCGGGTAGGTATCGTGTTGGCCTGTTAAGGAGGTTGCTCTGTCTGCTACAATGAAGAACAACCCTGCCTGGAAAGGGCTTATTCAAAGAGCTGATGTTAAGAATATATTTATAAAAATAATAATCAGGGTAGGATGAATAGCCCTTATGCAAATGGGGGTCCTGGCCTTAGAAGTACTTCAAAGTGCTCCAAAGAGCTCCAAAGTACTGACAATAAGTCAGTAGTACTTTTCAAAGGCGGAACAATTTAGAGACATTCCCTACCTGAGGAGTTTGTCAAATACGTTCCTGCAAACACTTCCATATGCTGGTTTTTCCCAAGGAATTCCCAACTGGCTTAGCATTCAGAGCAAAGCAACACTCATGCTCAAAGAAAACAAATACATAGGGAAGAAAGATGTTTTCATTAGATTTCACTAGCACTGTCTGATATCACCAGATTTCTGTATCTGAACTGACAGAGATGATTTAGAGTGCAAATAAACTATTAGCATAATTAGATTAGACATACCATGGTACAATTAGAATTGTCTCTGCCAGACCATTCTTCATTAACAGAAGTTGTTCAGTGCATACTGTCTGCTTCCTAGACTAATTAGTTACATCTATTGATGCTTGGATTGCTTAATTATCTTTGCTGTTCACCATTAACATCTTGCTGAACTGGGACATACTGTCACTCAGAAAGAGGCTGTGGAATTGACCCACGTCCAGGAGAGATGGGGTCCAGACATCCACCAGGCTGAAATGACAGTAAGGGTAGAAAAGACCTTAGAACAGGGAAAACATAAATGGAAGGAGTTAATAATAAGAAGAGGAAGATATCAGCTAAACTGCTGCTTGGAGACAGATCTCGCTGCTTACAAAGAGAACTGAGAAAATGGATCTCAGATAAAGGAGAGTTACTGGGTTTGGGGAGAAGGAAAAGATGAAGGACAGGAGAGGAGTCCTTTTATGAATCTTTTTCTTTTTAATAACAAAATGTCATGCTCTTGTAGTAATCTTCTGATGTGCTAATTCAAAGATCTCCACAGGCTTTGGCTTTTAAGCCTTTAAATTAAAGCTGATCACATAGTAGATGTTTTGCTTTGGTTGAAAAAAAAAAAAGTAAATTTGAAGTCTGTTTAGGGAAAGAACCTCAAACAACTGCATCTTTGGAGATGTCAGTTGAAATGTTTGTTAAGCTTCCCTTTAGAAAAAGGCAATTTGGGAATGAAAAATACCATTTCAAAACAAAAATAAAATTTGACATTAAATGAAATGTCAAAACACAATGAGTCAATATTTCTAAAATATCTCCTTTTCTCAACAGTCTTCAACTGAAGCTGTTTTCCAAATGTGAAATGAAGGCAATTTCCAGCTCCTTCCATCCAGACTGACGTCATGCTACATTTATTTTATGACCTACTATTTGCTGACTGTTTTGGCCAGTACTAGTCTTGTTTTTCTGTGAGGGAGGCTTGCAACATCACTTTTCCCAGTGTTTTGAGGTAGCTCTACCTCCAGGAGAAACTGCTTTCTTGTGCTTGCTGAGAGGAGAGAAACTCAGCACAGGGTGAAGCACAGTGGCCTTGGCTGACAATGCAGCTGTCTAGTTAAGATGAGCACATTGGAAAGGGATTGTGTCACATTATCACCAGAATATGCAGTCTTTAGTCTTACAAAAAAACAAACCAAACCAAACCAAAAACCCCGCAAAACCCAGCCAACAAAACCCCAACCGAACAACCCCCCAAAAAAACAAATAAAAAAGCATATTCTTCTGTTTAGCTGTGGTGAAAATGCTAGCATCACCTTTCACCTTAATGACTAAGTGTTCAGCCGTGCACTGTTATCACTTCTGAACTCCCCTCTGACCTTTCCAGTAAACAAAACTGTTGGCAGTTCCTTATTGAATTAGAAGGAAAAGAAGAGACTGGTAGCATCTGTATTTTTCTGAGATTAAAAACCCAACCAAACTCAAAGGTGACTATATTATCTTGTAACTTCTAATACACACTACTAAAGGTAGAAACATTAATTTCTTCAGTTTGTTTAATCACAATGCAGTTTTATCAGGCTTTTTCTCATAAATAAAACCTGAACTCTTGATGATCTGGTCTTGTAAAAATTCCTAACTTCTTTGGTAACTATAAGACAAATGAATACCTGTTTCAATTATTTTGCTAGTCAGAATTTTAGTGGGTTTAAATCTTTTCTTGGACTTAATGTGTCATTCAGAGAAATTTTTTTTTCTTTGAATAATTCGGACAGCTGTATTGATATAAAAATGAATTTCAGTGAATTTAAAAATTGAAGCAATTTTGCCATGGTATGCTGAGCACCAGGGCATATTCTGTTCTGTTGTATTCTACTTCAATATATCTCTCAATTCTGTCCAATAAATGGATAAAATTTATGTTTTCTTGTAATATAAAAGGGTGGATTCATACGGAACTTAAATGGGGTGCAAAGAGGCAGACTTAAAATTTCATCAAGCAGTTTTATTCAATAAAAGATTGCTCAAGGACTTTGGGCATGGATTTATTTATTCTTTTAGCATACCATCATAATTACATTTAGTGCTAAATCACTAATGACAGTTTGAGATATTATTCATATCGCTTTTCTCTTCTTCTATCAACTCAACAGCTTCAAGGAGATGATGTTCTTACTTTTCAAACCTGACATTTCAGCCCTAATTAGGTGTGCTTGTGCTGTTAGTTTGTTCGCAACCCTTCTACAGGCAAGTTGTGTGAAGATTTTGGACTCCTTTACTTCAAATAATTTCGTGGGTTTGTGGTTTCATTGCAAGAGTTTGAGTGTGAACTGTGAGTTAAAGTGTTAAGCTTGTTTTCTGTAGTGCTTTGCTCTGCATTTTTTCCACAGTCTCTTCATTTTATTGGACTTGAATATTGTATGTGCCACACTTGAAAATGCTGTTATTAGAGCTACACTATCTAGACAATAAGCAGATATTTTTCATGCAACTTTTAAAATGAGATTAGTAAATCAATTTCAAAGTGGGTTTTACAAAGCTGGGATTTGTTTGCAGCAGTCACTTCAAACAATAAAATATCTATTTTATAATATATAGTACATTTAAACCTTTATATAATTTATGGGTATACTGTTAGTTCATTAGAAGTCTGAAGTATTTTTTCTTCATATTCATGGTTTAACTGTCCATTGAATAAAATGCACACTAATTTTTATTTTTTTTTTTGTTTGGGTTAGGTTGTTGTTTTTTTAATGCTAGAATATCCTTAAAGAATAAAAGATATATAACTACTTGCCTGATTTTCTGTATCTTGCAGCAGGGATTATATTATCTCACATGAATTGTAGAGCACTCTCTTTCTACATAAGTAGACATTTATTAGGTCCTTGAGCTGATTGACAGTGGCATATCCTTAAAAATAAAAACAACTGTAACGGTTTTGGATAGTTCAGTATAAAATACTCACATTAGAATGTCAAAATTTTGTCTAAAAGGAGACAGTGAAAAATTTTTGAATTGGTTCTAGATTTTATCTGAAAAATGTCTTTGTAACATACTACTTCTGCCCTAGCCATGTAGTCATGGTGAAAATTCATGGAAGAATTTGTCTCCTTTGAGGAACTTAATACTTGTATACCTTCCTGTACTTATTGTGCAGCTATCTGAACCATTTATGAGAAAGATGTTGTCTACTTCTAATTTTTGGAGGATCTTTTTCTAGGAAGAAATACCTAATCTGAAAATTGTCTTGCAAAAAGCTACATTTTTGATTTATTTTTTTTTTTTACCTCTTTTAAAGTACTGCATCTTGTTTGACCATGGTTATTAAATTCCACTGCTAAGAAACTAATTGCTCAAAAAACCCCCGAAGAACCTCTGGTTCCTCATTTTAAAAATATGAAAGGAAACATTTACGGCACAAGAATAAGTGCTTTGTGTTTATACCTCTGTGGGTTTTATTTTGTTATAGTTTTTTTTGTTTGTTTTAGTTTTTTCCCTGTTATTAGTCTTGCCCAACTACATTTCTGTCATGAAAGCCAATGGCCCAAATGCTTTACTGAAATCAAGCTTACTACATAGTGTTCAACAGATTTAGGCTTTACAAAGTCAGCTTAAAAAGTTGTTACCCACCAGGTCAGTGATTGTTGGGTCAGAATCACCTTTTGGGGGTGTGTGTGTGTGCAGGGGAAAGGGATGGGTTGAACCTCATGGAGGTAGCGTGGTGTGGTATCCCTCATAGCAGGCTCTGGAGCCCACACAGGGAAACCCTGGGCAGCTGCCAGTCACAAACAGCCCGGGAAAACTGTAACACCCCACAGCTCCTGGAGCCCCTACCCAGCTCCCATCGGCAGGGACAGTGAGAACACTGCCCCTCACTCTGCCCTGGGACCACAGAGTGGCTGGGGGGTCAGAGGCCCCTCCTAGGAGGGTTTGGCTACAGAGACCAGAGCAGATAAAACCAGACGTTTTGGGGCGCCATGTGTCCCAGCCCTGCCATCTAGATGTGTGAGAGCTGGTCTTCTACAGAAGTTCGATGATAGCTATCTGTCCTTTCTCCTTCTCTCACTCCATCCATTTCATTTTCTTTACTCCTTTTCTTGATACTTCAGGTGGCTTGGAGCTGGAGGTCAGCTGGAGCTCACTTAAATGTGGTGAATTAATTGAAAATTGACTTGGGTGTTGTTGGTTAATATG
>JAWWMO010000083.1:21587292-21623916 GCA_035047845.1 Dendrocincla fuliginosa | reverse complement strand
AAGAATGTTATACTAGTTTTATTGTTGCTACAAGTCAAGCTAGTTCTTAGTGCTGCTGCAGGTAAATCTTATCAATAGTACTTTTATATTTATACAGCTCTTAAACAAGTCTCCTTGAATAAACAACGATTTTTTGTTCTTCAGGCAGATTCTCAAGGTCTCTGCAGAATTTAGGACTATTTAACTTTGCCAAATCATCTTTTGCATAAGTAAGCTTGTCTGCAATGTGTAAAATGAACTTTCCACTGGAATAAGAGACAGAACTACAAGTAAGCAAGAATAGAGATTTTATTTTTCAAAACCAATGACAGTGATATCTCATGGTTTTTTCCCTATTTTGTTTATTCTCTAGAGCCTCCTGAAACATCTCTGGCAGGCATGGTGCACTGATAAACAGATGTGGTTAAGCAATGGAACTAAGAGCCGTGGAAAGCCAAGACAGCTCTTAATAGCCCCACTGACCAGCTTGGTCAGCATCATTAAACATCCACAGGCTTATCAGTGGTCCTTGCTCATGCTAGCTATGGTGCAATAAAAGATTATCTCATTTTCTAATCCTATGTCTAAGCAGTACAACTAACCTTTAGTGTGTCAGGATGGACCATGAAGAGACCTTACAGTGTACAGGAGAAGAATTGGTGATGCTTTTGAGCTAATACAAAATAAAGAGTTAAACTCTGAGACTCTGAGACAGCTATTTGCTAATTAGTAGTATTGCTGAAGTTCTATTTAATCACTTCAGCAACAGGGGAGCAAAATGTACCTGAAGTACCAAGGTATAGTTCAGTGAGTGCACTCATTACCATTATGCTTTGATATGCAGATCAAAGACTTCTTGCATCTAGAAATGCAAGCTGCCGTTGAAGTCCATACTAAACACCTGCTTGATCATGTGCAACTGATTGTGTTATGTGTTTCATGTCTTTGAGGAGTGCATTTAAGGACCAGCTTGCTCAGTGTTTATTGGTATGATGATATGAATAATTACTATAGTATTCAAGTCAGTAACATTAGTACTTCTTAGGAGTATCAAAGAAAAAACTATATGATGAGCAGAGAATATGTATGGCTTTACACTTTAACCATCTACACAGAAAATCGAATCTATGTGGTAATATCACACACATTATTCTCTTAAAAGAAATGGAGTAGTTTCTGCTATGTATTTACCATATATTTACCCTGTTTGTGTGCAAAGACGCCCTAGGCATCTTTCAAATTAAAGAAAAGTTAATGAGCATAAAATGTGTTGATGGTTTGTACACCAGCATGTTACAGCTTCAGCAACAATAATTGGGCTAACTTTGATTACAGGTCTTTTAGGAAATAAGATTGTATTTTATTAGAGACTTCAGCTAGTTTCTTACTTAGGCCCACGTTTCAGGAAAGAAACAGTCACATAATTGGCTTACTTTCTAGGCTTGTCTTCATTACCACAGACCCCCATGAAAGCCTTCAGGAATATTAAACAGAGAAACTTTTCTTTTTGGTCGTTACACTGAGTAATCAAAACCAGTGTGTGGAAAAGCATGCTTTGCTCTCAGTTATTTAAATGGTCTTTCCTAGAGTCTGCACGTGTGTCTGTGAGAATGTTCCATCTGTTCCAAAATAGTCCTGGTAGTCCTGGTTGCCAAGGGACCAATCAGGTGCAGGTTTATTGTAAATGCCAATGGTTATATCAGCTTGTCTTTTTCCTGATCCATACCTTGCCCATATTCTCAGGCTATGGCCAGATCACACTTTGTGCCAGAAAGTGTTGTCGTCTTGCCCAGAAGGTTCCCTTTAATGGGTCATGAAGATCCATCAGAAAGTTTTGTCATCTATGGTTTATATAAGGTTTTAGGAATTGGGTTGGATATCTTTTGCTAAATCTGCTTAATTGTTTAAATGCTCAAAGAAATTGAGATCGAGATGGATGATCATTGTCATTCTTGCCTTTGGAGAAAGCTTCTGTTTCTGTCATTTCAGCTGAAGGAAGGGCTCACTTTGCAAACCCCCAAACTCTTCAGTGCTTTTGGAGAACTGCTGCTTAAATACCATCTCGGTCTTTCAGCAGCTGTAGGGCTGAGCCCCTCAGTTGGCATCAGGCATGTGCTCCTTGTTAAGCCCGAGGAAGTTCCTTTCCATGCTTCACTGGCCCCTTTCAGTAGGTTGCACATTTTTCAGTTGCAAACTCAGCTCAGTAATTCCTGCCTGGCCAGAAAGGAGGAAACCCCAGACCTGCAACTCATTTGGCAGTGCTCCTGACCAGATATAGGCTGCTTAAGACCGTCATTTTAGTTCAGGCCCCATGTCCTGCTAGAACCCATGGGGACTGCAGGCAGGGACAGGGCAGAGTGACTGCCAGTTCAAGGTGGCACACATGTGTCAGCCTATGAGTGTGCTCTGTAAACACTTCAGAGTGATCCCTGATGCATTTCAGCATAAATTATGCCTTCTGGAGTGAACTGCTTTCCTCTTACAGAAGTAACAGAGAGCTCCTTTTCTTCCAGCATTATGGCTCTGGGACTGTCACGTGTGAATAGTTAATACACATAGAAAAACCTTCTGTCCTGGCCCAGGGCAGGACTTTTAGGCAGCCTAGTAATGTGAAGTTGCAAGCGCATAGTTTACATCACCTGTGGAAATCCTGTTACAGAACTGATTTAAGAAAGTGCTGGTAAATGACTTTGAGGTACTCAGTGGATTGTGATATATGCTTACCCGGCGACAGGAGAAATAGAAAGCTGATGAGCTGTGCTTAGGCTGAATCTGCTGAGCTCACACAGTAACAAAAAAGAAATCTCAGCCCTGTCAGAAAAGGATTATTTCAAGTAGCTAAGGCTTCTATTTTATGTTTTATTTTTGCATATAATCCTATGAAAACCTCCTATCCTAGCAACAAATGTCACTTACTGGAATCAGGTATGCCTCTATTTCTACCCATGAATAGTGCAAGAATGCCACAACCACACAGTGAGCTCTAGAACGTACCGCAAGAAAGTCAGGTGGTGGTTGCATCTTGTCCTCTGAAGTCACAAATAGCAATTTATTTGTTGTTCCTTAATAGGCAAGCTCTTCATTATGAATGCATCTGTCAATATTTGAAAGCTGCCTAGAGGTGGCCACTTAAAGCAGGTCTAATCAGCAATTGGATACTTGTTTTTTCTTCTGGTAGAGTGAGAGCATGGCTTATGGTCCCTATAGGGTATGGTGCTGAGCTTTGCTGTCCGTCTGGTCAGCACACAGGAGTTCTATCATGCATTGTATAACTGGGTTTCAAATGCATGATTTGCACATAGGACAGCTCTTTATGTCTATATGGTCCTTCTGGTGAGCAGGTGTGACCAATCTTCACTCTTAGAGCCAGAGGAGAGAAGACTGTAGGGCAAGAGACGTGTCTAACAGGGGAGGAGAGTGCTTGGGGAATGCTTTCTTTGATCATCATCTCTGCCTAAATCTGGTGTAATATGATCAGCACAGGGGAAGAGCATTTTCTGTAGTATTGAAACTTTTCAGTTAAAGTGTTTTCCTAGTGTTTGAAGAACAGATAAAATGCCTAGATGAATGTGGCACCACCCAGGCAAGGCATTTTTCTTTCTCTTTCTCCTTTGGCCTGACCATCTCCTTCTGTCTTCATCCAGTGTCCTCTCTTCCCCTAATGCTCTCACAGTCACTGTATAACATCTGCTTTCTCATGTTTCCTTCTGCATGCCATCGAGTGCTTTAAAAGATGTCTTAACCCTTTCTTTCCTGAGCATTATTCTGTGGAAAACAGGCTAGTGAGAGATAATCATACAGTGCTGCTTCAAATTAAAAGCACTTATCTTTCTCTCTAATAAATATTCAGTGCCAAACCAAGGGTTAAGGAGATTGATACACAAAGATGGAGCCAACCTGACATGTTGGATAAAATAATTTTACCATTACAAGAGAAAAAGTACTGACTTTATAATTTTTAGCTGTATCCAGAAGGGATTGCACCTTTCTACAATGCCAAGATTAAGGCTTTTGAAGAATAATTAAATTTCACTCATAGACGTTAGTTTTCTATTTAGCGTATTTTCTTCATCCACGTTATCACCATTTTACCTGTAGTAAGCAGATTAATATGTCAAAAGACATATTCAATCATGCATTTCTTAAAGCAGTATAAAATGGATTATTTACTAAAAATACATGCACTTATGCAATTAATTTGCTTTGAATAGTCTATATAAATAACTTGTAGATTGGCTATGCGTTGACCTTTAAAAAGCTGAATTTAGTTTCAACTACAGCATCCCTGAAGACTGAACAAATTGATATAGAACTAAACCTGAATAAACATCAGAATAAGTAGACATTGAGATGATTTACTGGTATGGTCAAAGCCAGATGAAAATTTCAGTGTGTGGAAAGGAGAGTTAAGATAAAGCAGTTTTGAACTGATGTTTGAAATAATTGGAGTAAATTAAAGCAATGAAGACTAGTGTTAGGTACCAGCTTCAGTTTAGCTAGGTTCAGTTGTCATTGAAAATTATGGTTTTAATCAGCAATCCTAAATGATTCAGTAATTTATTTCCATTCATGGTGGACATTTGTCTGCTGACTGACACTTTTACTGACTGTCCCAGATAAGACCAAGGATTGAGTGAACTCTAGAGGCTGAACGACATCATTACTAGTGATCTCTTTAGTCAGAATTAAGATAAATTTCAGGTTCAGAAGTGAGATAAATTTCAGTTTTCCCATTTAAAAGTGAGAAGAAATTTTTCTGAATCAGACTGACCAATATGCAATGGCTGTGTCCAGGATATCTGACAAACTCATCTTTCGTCAGAAAGCATTAATGTCAGTAGCCTAAAATATTTCTCTGGAAGCACCGCAGATTCAGTGAGCCCTCAGCAAATGCAAGACAAGGTCTGGGGATCCAGCTTGGTATGACTATCTTGTGAATTAAGCAGATCCAGGATCCTTTAATGGCATAAATAAATTAAATTTAAAGTCAAGCTCAGATTATTTGTTATCCCTTCCTGAAGTGAGTGTAATTGTTCCCTTCACTGCTAGCTTTGAGCCTCTCAGGAAGAGTACTGTCCTTGTAGTGGTGGTTGCATTTTCCTGAGGATAATGTTTGGGAAAGTGCCAATTAGAGTTAAAAGCACACCATGAATGTCTCCAACTGTTTATCAATACAAACATTTGGGTTTCTGTAGCACTGGCTGGCACTGTTTTATTTACTGTTATGGAAATAATCTGTCTGTTGCCACAAGAAGCATCATGTTGCTGCTCCAGCACACAGGTGGATTTTTGAGCAAAACTGCTTCAACTTAGGCTCCTGTGATGGGTTCAGACAGGCAGGAGGTTTGAGGTTTGCTGTCCTGCAGACCTTTGTCAGGTCACAAGCTGGCCATGTGTGCACAGTAGATGTTTACTTCCTGGGCTCCCTTTACAGTCAGCTAGGGTCTTAGAGCACTTGAACTGTGGCTTACAGGGCTTAATTCTCACCACTGGCTACAAAGAGAGAGTGGGTGACCACCAGCACTTGCTGTGGGATGCTATGATTGTCACTCCAGGTCCTGTGCTCTCTGAGCACTACTCAGCAGCTGAGATCCAGGAGGTCTTTCAGTTCACAGGAAGTTTGTGAAGATTTCCATTTCATGTAGACATGTAATTAAACTAGTTTTTGAGAAAAATTAAATTCTATGTGAACTAAAACACCATCTTTTTGGACAGAACGATATTACATCTTATATCTTTGATGATGACTAATCATAGCACAAGACTGGAGGTTAAGTTCTGTTTATTTTTCATCAATCAGTCTTTGAAACAGCCAGTATATCAGAAATTAAAAAGATACAATGATTTTAACTAGGCTCTGCTCCTTTGTCTTTGTATCTCTTGCCCTACTGTTCTAATGTTTGCATTTTAGTGTAGTTTCATGTGCAATGGTGACCTTCTATAGAGGATTTTCTACTTTTTTTTTTTTTTTAAATAGCACAGCATTGAACACATGAATTTAGCAATGACTTACATTACAGGTGAATTTAGGCACGTTGCACCAGTTTGTTCAAAGCACCAAAGTACCAGGCGTTCAGAAACCAGGAATGTCACTATATTCACTATTTTGTATCATATCTACAGAGTTCAGAAGTCAATCTGAGCCTCCTGCAGGACACTCTTACTGTCAAGAAATTAAAAATGTTCTCAATGAGATTAAATATTTACTATTAGTAAGAGTAATATTTGCAGTCATATAACTGGTGCTACAAAAGGAACTGTAAACCTGTATATATCTCTTGCCTAACAATTAAATTTTGTCAGGAATAAATGATAAGGTGAAGGACAAATTATTTCACATTTTTCTCTTTAGGGAAATCATGCATATGTTCTTCAAACTTCTAGTACATTTGGAGATAGGACACCAAAGATGAATTATGCCCCTATACACATTCACATTTGCCTTCATGCTGAATGTCATGTGCACCCTAGTTCCCTTATCTCAGAAAGGATGTGTTGGAACTGGTGCAGGTTCAGACAAGGGCAACAAGCACAGTCAAATATGTGGCTTGTCTCTCATATAAAAAATAATTAAGCAGGCTGGGGCTCCTCAGTATGGAAGAGATGACTTAGGATATAAAATAGACAACTGCAAAATTATGGACGGCATAAAGTGAGAGGAGAAAGATTAATTTTTCCAATAAAAAATACAGGAAAAAAACCCACAACCCAGTAGAAATTGGGTTCAAAGCAAGAAAAAGCAGATAATTTTCCAGTCAGCAGATAGCAGCCCTGTGTGAATATTTGCAAAAGACCTTGTGAACACAAGACTCTTGAATGCATGTAAAGAGTGACAGAAAAAGTGCTTAAATAAAAGATCCATTGCAGTTTGCCAAAGAGCCATGGTATGTCAAGTTTAGGAAACACCCTGAGTGAAAAGAGTTTGAGCCTATGAGAGTATTAGGAATGGATGTTACATGCTTTTCTTGTTTGTATACCTCCCTAGCTATGCCCTTCAGCCAGGTAAATTCTTGCTCTAAACCAGAAAATTCTTATGTTCTTATTCTGGTTTTGATCACAAAGGATAATTGATATCTTTCTCTACATGAAGCTGTGGATTCAAAACAACAAATAAGATATGCATTGATTTTTATCACAAAAATGAAAAGTTGACCTAAGCAGACTGAAATAAACATCTTAGTGATGCTTATAGTTTCTTCTGGCTCCTGCTATTTCCCACACAGTAGATGGGGGTTGCAGCCACTGCTTAGCAGAATATTGAGGAATACCTTTAGTGCAGGTAGCTCGGTGTGTGGCTTCAGTGCAAGCTGCAGATTGAGCTCTGGGTGGTGGGAGCTTGAGGCAAGAGGCCATCATGAACTGGCACCAGCTCTTTGTAGAACAAAGGGCACAGGGACCTGTGCCACCAGCCAGCGGGAGCCATGAATCAGCTATCCCAGACTACCACATGCTTTGACTGTGAGGGTATAAAAGCCTGGACAGACCTTTGTTCAGGGCTACTCCTCCTCGGCAGCCAGCTGAGGTGTGACTGTTGCTGCACCATGGTAAAATCACTTAAAGGAACCAGAGGTCTGAGACTCTCCTATGGAAAACCAAGGGTCGAGCTGGTAATGAGAGCTTGTCTGACTGTGAGAGTAGGACGATTAGGGAGTCAAGCAAGCGCCTGTTTGCTCTCTGGAGCAGTCTGTTGTGAAGCAGCTTCAGTCCCAGCAGTTAAAAACCTCTGGTGATGGGAGTGTGATTGTCAGAGTCCCCCCTAAATGGTCAGACAGGGAACTTTCTTTAACTTCCTAACCAGGCTCTGGTTACATTTATTGTGAATAGTATACAGAAAATTTTTTTACTCTTTTACAGAGAAGATATCAAATCAAGAGTTATGCCAGCTCCTCAAAGTGAAATCTGACATTGATTATTTTAGTTAACTCCATAAATTACTAGAGACAGTCTTGGACTCATTGCATCCAATGAGACAACTTTGGCTTCAAAATACAACAGTGGTTAAAAGTGGTTAGTGGTTAGTTGTTAAAAGAGGTATAAGTCAAATAAGAATAAATCTTTTGCTTTGGAAAAATATCAGGTCTCCTATTTATGGCTAATGAACCTGTTGGTTTCAATGGCTGTTGAAAAAAGAAATGTAACAGACCATGCAGATAAAGAGAGAAAGGGGAAATCTATAACAGGTGCAGGTGGTTCACTTTCAAATGTCTGTAGATAATAAACTTATTGAACTTTTTTAGGCATTCCAGTGTATATCTCTGAATCCTTAGAAATGATCTGAACAGACAGCTTAAGTGTCACTAACACCATTAGGGTTTTAATCATTATTAATTCTTCCATATTAACTTCCAAGTAGTAAGAGATGCAGCTTTACTAACCAATTTTATTCTTACAATATTTCAAGAGGTTGCTGGTGCTAGCATATTTGAGTTTTACATGTGCCTCAGCATTTCTGCAGGTTAATAATGTCCTGAAGGCTACAGGATTTCCTTTTGGTTTCCAAAATTACATATGCATTATTGCAAATGAGTTCACCCACAGAGGAATTCATAATGAAAATATCAGAGGGAATTAAAGTACTTCTTATAATACTTGAGCTTGCTCTATTAATCGGGGGGCAAAATGAGTTGACTCATTATGTTCCCAGACAGTATCAGGGACCAAATGGGAAGCCCTGTCTCAGCTTGATTTTTTTTCTCACAGTAAGTATTTTTTGCTGGGGAAGTGGGTCAAGTCCAGGGCCAGCAAATCCATAGTGGGTAATTCAAGTCCCCAAGTAATGTTTTAATTCAAGTTTTAATCTTTATGCACAGAGACAGCAGGTCACTGTTAACTAGCAAGAGAAGCAGAAAGATTAAGAATGTACACAGTGTGTTGCTTTGAGAGGAGAGGGAAGAAGAATAAATGTCTTTTATTGTAGAATCATTTGGTTTTAAATAGCTGTCTTCTCATACCTATATGCATGACTTGATTGGAAATTTGTTGATGTCTGAAAGGTGTCTGGAACCCATCAGGCAGCTTAATATTTATAATAAGAGTAATTGTGATTGTCAAGGATATGAACAAAGCAGCATCTTTAAGCCAGCTGATCCACCCGGAAAAAAACAGACTAGATTTCAAATCAGAAGTAGGAACAACAAACTTGGAGTTGTTATTTATTCATGCACCTTACAGGTTTTATAGGGAGATTTGAGTTGTTTATTTGTAATGAAGAAACACCTAGATATCTTGCATGCATCTTTCTGAGGAACTAAGTTAATTAACCTCTTCAAATAATGTATTTGGCTTTAAGTAGACTGCTCTCATGCTTAAAACACCTCTTATATATTCATGATTACTTGGGCATATTTACACTGGATATTGTAAGAAGACACAGTTCTGCTCTTGCTGTCCTCCAGGTGGATATGAATTCATTTTATCCCTTCTACAAGATGGAAAATGTGTGTAATTATTTTAGATTACATTGACTATGTATATATACCACACTGGAAAACTGGATTTGTTTGTCTATAATATGGCCTGCACTAGTGTGGATATACAACACTATCTCAGTGTGGTTTGGAGCTCAGTGAGCTTTCATCTGAGTACAAAAAACCATAAATATGTATCCGAAAGATTTCCTTGTATGTGAAAATGACAGTTCTGAGAAGTGTTGGAATTGGGCTAGTGGAAGTCTATGTTCCCTGGATGGCAAAGCTGAATCCATGCTTATGTTCAACAACAGGCTCTGTTCATGCTGCTCTTCTTGGAGTTGTGTGCTCTTTCAACAAGGGACCAGATAGAGGATGGGTGAGGCTGTAGCTTCTTTTCCTGCCCTGAAACTTCTAACTTATGTCTACAGGACACTTTCCTCAAAAATAACATAGAGCTACAGTTAAGTCTATCAGGCATATTCTTTCATATAAACCCATTTTTTTTCTACTGGGACTATCCCACTTTTTAGTCAGCATGTTCCTTGAAAATGGCCTGGTTTTGAAAGACTTCCCTAGGAAGAAGGGCCTTTGTGGGCTGTGATTTCTGAGGCTGCAGTATCCACAGCCACAGAACAATGTGCCAGCTGTCTCATCAGGGAGGCCAGGGCTTGCAGATCCCAAAACATGGAGGTCCAGTTCCCGCAGAAATCCATGTTTTAAGAGGTTTTTGGCTCTCCTTGGTTTTGTGTGGGCATCCTACAGATCTGAGGAAATGATCCATTTTATTTTGAAATGAAGAGATGGATGTTCCCCATGAAAATATTTGTATACATTTTCCTATCTGCAGTATTTTTAAATTAAAATTAAATTTAATTGAAATTGTAGAGTTAGAGTTTTTTCCAAATTTCGGCCAAATCTGTTGAAATTCTTCCACTCTGATCTATATAAGAACAACAAGTGGAGTTAATGATGGTACACACACCTCCTTCTGAGGCTAGTACAAAATTGAGAGCCATTTGGTTTTCCAAAGTCACATGAGACAAACCATGAACTTCTTGCAAGGCCATAATTGCATCCAGAGTATAATTTTCAATATGTTCAATAACTGCTGAAATATTGTTTATCTTCTCCAATTCAATCACCTCAAAGAAGGAATAAGAGCTCAAACCACACTGTGAAAAGTTGTGGGACGTTCCAAGAGAGGGTTGTTGGATCTTTTGAACCTTCTCACCTAAGTTCTTATCCACTCACTTTGTTCTTCAATTTGATCAAATATCATTATTTTTGGGATTACAGCCCCAAGAGCACTGCTCGATCTTCATCAAGGGGCAAAACTTTCCATGCTTCATTTTTACATATCCAATACCATACTGAACACTGTGGGGGAATCATTCTTCAAGGGGTCTGTGCCAAATTTATTACCATCTCTGGTGCTAGCCTTATTTTAGATTCCATTTTATGACAATATGAAGGGAGAATGATCTTTCCAGTGGCATTTAGAATCATGCAGGGTACTGCATAATTTTCTTGATCTGGAATTAGGCTGCTTAGAGTTATAGGCAAGTAAGCTTTAGTGACTTGTGTCCAAGTTCCGGAGTTGAGACCACTTGAGTTGCTATTGCTTCTAGTGGCCTTACTAATGTTTGTCTCATTCATTAAGACACTAATAAAAGGCCAGTTGTTATCCTCATCAATTGTTGGCATTTGAGTACAAATCCAACAGTCATTTTTGCGAAGAATATTAGATACGTTTCGGACCAGAGCTACATGCAAATTTTGGTTCCAAACCTGAATCATGGTTACCAGCTGTGTAGGGAATAAACACAGAAAGAACAGTCTAAACCACATCATCTTTCTCCATATCAGTCTCTATTTTTGCAGTAGTTCCAGGAGCAGAAACCTTCTTAACTCTGGAGTAGTGAATCCAGGGTCCTTTGCCTGCAACCTTGACCCTGGTGAGGGTGGTTAGCAGAACCTGGAACAGTCCCCTACATCTGGCTTGTAGAGGATTGTTGTGCCACCATTTAATAAAGACCTGGTCTCCAGGCTGGAATTGAGGAGCAGGAGTGTCTAATCCTATCAGTCTGGATTAACAGGATGATTTTCTGGAGTTTCTGCAAAGTAGATCCTAGAGACATTAAATATTTCTGTAAATCCATTTCCCCCCTCACGTGGATGTCTAGTGGAAGACGAGGGATCTGATACACCATACCATATAATATTTCATAGGGACTTACATTATTTCTCCACCTTGGCTGTATGTGAATTCTAAGTGAAGCTATAGGCAAAGCCTGGATCCATGACATAGATGTCTCTTGACAGATTTTCTTATTTGTGTTTTGAGAGTACCATTCATACATTCAACTCTGTCACTCACCTGAGATCTATAAGGAATGTGCAGATCCCAAACAATCCCCAGAATACGACTAACTTCCCCCACTACTTTTGCAACAAAGTGTGGTCCTCTGTCTGATGGCATTCTCAAAGGAATGCCAAATCTTGGAATTATATCATTGAGGAAGATTTTTACCACTTCTTTTGCCGTGTTAGTGTGACAGGTGTAAGTTTCAGGCCATCCACTGAAGGTATCAACCAATACCAGTAGGTACCTGTATCCTTCTTTATGTGGTAGCTCAGTAAAATCTATTTGTCAATAATCTCTAGGAAGGTCTCTAGCCTTGGTTACCCCTAGCACTACTCTTTTGCTTGTATCAGGATTGGTACGACAACAGATTTCGCATTTGCTTACTACAGACTGCACAGTTTCTGTCATTCCTATCCCTATTACTATTTTCTTCAGATGTTTAAAAAGATTTTCAATTCCCCAATGAGTAGCCTCCTGTTCCTGCAGAGCTAACTTTTGAAGAACTAGGGGCGGAACTACAACCTGTCCTGTGGGTGTAACAGCCCATACCCCCTTTTTGATTTTAGCCTCAAGGGATTCACTTAACTGGTGGTCTCTCTGATCATATTTTGGGGTAAACCCTGACAGGTCAATTTCCTTTTGGGGTATTACTCCTAGGATGCTGTTCTCTGCATCCTCTTTTGCCATTTGATTGCAAAATGATTCCCTAATTCATGAGCTGTTTTCCCCTTCTGATGAGCTCTGCAGTGCATAGCAGCCAGATAGATTCATAGATTTCCAAATACTCTGCAGGAGTGCATGGATTTGTTCAGCGTGTTTGATTCTATTGCCCTGACCAATTTGTTACTTTTGGGATAGCATTCCTTACACCATACACCACACAATGCTGATAGGTTTTCAACCTCTCCATTGGTGCTGGCACATTGGGATCCCATTTTGGATCCTGTAAAGGGAAAATATCAGCTTGTCCTTGAAGGGTTCCAGCCATTATTTGTGCCTGAATCTGTGTTCCAGCAGTTCATTGAGCCATCTCTTTCTCTGTTTTATCAAGTAATATATCCATTACAACCTCTAAATCATCCCAGTCTGGTTCTGTGATTGAATAACCCTTTCAACATAATCAGCCACCTTATATGCATTTTCTCTATATGGTCCAACCAAAGCCTTTCATTCTTTCAATTCAACTAGAGAAAAGGGAACTTTTATTAAAACAGGACCCTGGTTACCCATGGCCTGACTCAAGGGAGCTTCTATAGCACCTTCTCCCTTTTTTAGTTTTGGTACTTTGAGTACCTTTTCCACCTCTGGTGTTTCAAGCCACAGGGTTAGGGGCTGCCATGGCCTTTTGTGTAGGGGTGCTTACTAATTTTATAACACTACTTAATTACCACAACTAAATGTAGCCTCTTTATGTCAGTCATGTGCAAACTTTGAAGATTCAGTTACAAATCTGTGGCCAAACACATGGATAGCTGTCAATAACAGAACAGATTGTGCCTGCCAGCTTGGGCATTGCCAGCTGCACTGCTGAACATCCACAAAACCCAACCCAAGCCAAACAAAGCCAACATTCTCCAAGCATTGTCTTCCTCTTTGGAATCCTCCAGGGCATGGATGGCAAAGGAATCAAGGCTTCTGTTTAAATTCTCAGAGTAAAATAAAAATAGTCAGGGCCACACTTAGAATGGACAGTTACTCCGCAAAATAGTTGTTGAACTCTTGGAAGGTCTGAAAGTGTAGCTAAGACTGGAAGTGGAGCTGAGAAGAGGCAAGGCAAGGGCAAGGTATCCAGTTACAAAAAATACAGAAGGATTTGAGGCTTAATCTTACTGTAAATCTATGGTAGTCAGGTGAAAATTCTAGGAGGTTTTCAAAGGTTTTTTCCCCTAGAATTATAAACAAAATAACAGTTATCCTGAAAAAAACCCAGAAAATTAAAATGGATCTTGGTTATTTTCCCTTCAGGCTAGTGCCATTTTTGCTAAGCTGTCCAGTGGTGCCAGAGTGTGTAACATCTTAGTCATCAGCAATCTGGCAGGTATTTTGTCCCTTATATTGATCCAACAGCTATATGCCAGGCTGTTTGCACCATCTGTCACACTGGAGTCAGCAGAGGGGACAAAAGGTGGACAGCTGGTACTATCAGTCTGCAATACCATTTTAAGGGAGAAATACCAGAACCCGTGTCAAAAGGCGAAGAAAACAGAGAGCTTCAGTGGTGAAAACACTAAAGCAAGTACATTTTAGATGAAGTAGCTCATCTTTCCTATTACACTCACTATGGTTATTAGAAACACACTTCTCAGAATGAGAAAGGTTACAGGACGCCTAAACTGAATATAATCAGTCTTCATTATGCATACTTTTGGTTTTCCAAGGAAAGCAAAGTTGCCTGAGTGACTTGTGATAAAAAGCCAATCCATAATGAATCCCGCAGCTGCAGAGAACTGGAATAAAACTGCAGTAGAATTTCCGGATTGATTTTTGCCATGGAATCATAGTTACCAAGGAAGCATTCATCAAAAGCTGGCCAGAAGCTGACCTCCATTGCTGTGCTCCTCTTTGCAGGTTTGTCTTTGGTAAAAAGCTATTTCACAGTCTTATGAATAAGTTGGCAAGAGAGTAATGCATAGCCCAAAGCAGGATGTTTGGAGAGATTTTTCATATGTCCAAAGGCAAGTCAACCAATATTCCACTACACAATGCGTCAGTCAGGCCATCAGGCAGTGCTTCAATGAGTCAAATGTGCAAATCTGCCAAGGAGACATTAGGAAATGCATAGAACTACATCTTATAGGTTTTGGTAGAGAGCATACTGCAGCAAATGTGATTCAGGACATACAGCACCATTTTGGAGTTTACAGCCAGTCTATGCCTTCTGGATTGAAAGTGCTGCCAACATAACATATGCAGCTGAGAATTGTGCTTATATTCCTGTACTTGTTTTGCAAAGTGTTGCAATTTGGTTTTGACAGACTTGAATGATAACTGCAGCACTGAAAATAGAATCATGGCTCATCAGAAGATACTCACTTTGCATATTTCACTGAGGCCAGTGTAATGCAGAGTGAAGACCAGAAAGAAAATAACCTGTTAAAGATCAACTGAAGCAAAACAGTCTGCTTATGGTGTTTAAAGAGGAAGGCTTTGCTATTGTACACAAGAATAGTGAAAGCCAGGGATTTCTGCTCTGGGAAAATTGTTGAAATTTATTCCATGTTATGAAAAAAGCAAAATTGATCAAAATATAACTTTAAATAGTCATTTGACTAGAAAACTAATTTTGGAGATTTTTTCCTAATCTGATGACTTTATGTATAATTACATAATCCATGAACATTTTAGGAATTATATGACTGGAACATGAATTACTTTTAACAACAATCTGTAAAAATAGCATTAAGCCATCTTGTTAAAAATACTACTTTCTTTCTAGAAAAATCAATGCATTCTCACTACCTTGGACTTCAGGAAAGCAGAATTTGGTCTCCTCATGGGTGTGCTTGGGGATAAAGACCTGGAGGGAAGAGGGGCTCAAGAAAGCTGGTTAATATTCATGGTTCACTTCCTCCAAGCTTAAGATCAGTGCATTCCTATGAGGAAAAAATCAAGCAAAGACGAAGGAGACCTGCATGGGTGAACAAAGAGCTTCTGGCATAAGGAAGTGTACAGAATGTGGAAAAATAGACAGGCCCCCTGAAAGGAATATAGGAACATTGTCAAAGTAACCAAGGATGCAAAGAGGAAGGTTAAGGTCCATTTGAAGCTAAATTTGGCAAGGGATGTCAAGGACATTAAGAAGGGCTTCTTCAAATACATCAGTAGAAAGAGGAAGACTAGGGAAAATGGGGGGCCACTACTGAATGAGGTGGGTGCCCTGGTGACAGGGTACAGGAAAGGTGGAATTACTGAACACCTTCTTTGCTTCAGTCTTTACTGCTAAGGCCAGACCTCAGGAATCCCAGATCTCAGAAACAAGAAAGTCTGGAAAAAGAAGATTTTCCCTTGGTGGAGAAGAATCAGGTTAAAGATAATTCGGACAAATTTGATACCCGCAAAGTCATGGGTCCTGATGGAATGCATCCACAAGTGCTGAGGGAGCTGTTTTTGTTAAGCCTCTCTCTATCATCTTTGAAAGGTCCTGGAAAGTAGGAGAGGTGCCTGAGGACTGGAGGAAATGTAATGCCACTCCAGTCTTCAAAAAGGGCAAGAAGGAAGATTCAAAATTACAAGACAGTCAGCCTCACCTCTGTCCCTGGTAAGGTGATGAAACAGCTCATTCTTGATATCATCTTTGTGCCATTGGTGCCAAGAGGACCAGTGGTATCCTGAGGACCATTAGGAAGAACACTGTTTGCAGGTGGAGGCAGGTGACACTGCCACCCTGCTCTGCTCTGGCGAGCTCTACCTGAATGCTGGGTCCAGTTCTAGACTCCCCATTACAAGAGAGGCACAGCCATACTTGAGAGGGTTCAGCAGATGGCTATGAAGAAAATTCAGGAACTAGAGCACCTCAGTTATGAGAAAAGGCTGAGGGAGATGGGTTGTTTTGGCTTCGAGAAGAGATGTCTGGAAGGAGACCTTACCAAAGTACACAAGTAAAGGAAGGTGTCAAGAGGATGGAGCCAGGCTCTTCTCAGTGGTTCCCAGCAACCGGACAATGGACAGTGAGCACAAAATGAAACACAGGAAGTTCTATCTGAATGTGAGGAAAAAAGGGTTTACTTTGAGGGTGACAGAGCAGTGGAACAGATTGTCAGAGAGGTTACAGAGTCTCCTCTGGAGTTATTAAAAACCCACTTGAATGTGATCCACAGCAACCAGCTCTGCTTTAGCAGGAGGTCAGAAGTCCCTTCCAATCCCAACCATTTTATGATTCTGTGAAGGATGCTGTGATTTTGATAAAAATAGTATTTTCTGGTAAAGGAACAACTAATGAAGTAGTTTTGACCAGCTGTGAAAATAATCCATAAAATTTTCAAAGTCACACGGGAAACAGGGATTTTATACTATGTAATTGACATTTGGAGTGACACAAAGCTGCCTTACAGGCTCTGATACGTTTGCAAGCTTCTTCAAAAACCTTCATAAGGTAGCAATGACAAAATAAGTGAGGATACCATAATGAAATTTACCCTCAGCTGTTATAATCAAAGCAGAGAAAATGCAATCCAAACTTTTTAATGCTATTGCATACAGCAATTCTGTGTAACAGAAGCTGAGCTTTGATTAATCAGACCTCTGACCTCTCTGTTATCTCTCTGCAGTAGCCACGTCCAGAGTTTGATTCAGCTCAAGCCTTCTTTTGCCTAAATTAAAAGACAATAGACAACAGTCTTCTGAAAATACTCTTGTTAAGATCAACCTTATGTCAAAACTACTTGATGACAACTTCTGTCAAAAGTTCTCGTATCACAGAGATATTATCCAAATCTAAATAGTTGTTAAAGAGGAGAATGATACCCTCAGTATCCTCAGTCTTCACATATTTCCTCATTTAATAGAATATTAAAAGTGCATAGTTGAGCCTGTGATAATTTTCCTTTGTTAAGAAAATGTAAAAGAAACAAAAGAAAAAAGTGAGAAATACTGCAATCCTCTTCTGTTGCCAGTTGAACACCTTTATTCTAGACATTGCTGTTTTTGCATGACTCCTTATTACTCCACCTTCACTGATGTCTGCGGTTTTATGGAGGTGCTTTAGGTCTGCTAGCCACAGCAGAGGCAAGTGATAAGGCTGAGACCTGCGTGGCCATATGTTGTAAAACAATTTAATATATAATTTCATTAATTGTAGATTAAATTCTCAGGTTTTAAAGTAAATATTATCCCTGATCTTCTTTCAGGTTTGGCCTTGGTAAAAATGGCTATGGCACTCCGGAATTTAACTGTGAAGCAAGAAATGAGCTTTTAAGACTATTTTCCACTGTTTGCAGGAAGATCATTCAAAGTACCTATGAACTCAGAAAAATCTGGAATTTGGAGGCAAAGCACATCTTTTCTGCCCATCTTTTTATTCGCCAGCAGTGAGTGATGGCTCTGTATTTTAAGGGGTAAGAATCTATCTCTTACATGATCCTGGGCTGGAAAGAAATAAGTTTCTTGTGCAGCAAAGTTCATTTAATTTTTAAACAGCTTTCTTTTGGGAGGGTCTTTGGAAAGTAGTTCTGTCTTTTCTGCTTTTCCTTCTGCCTTTGGGCATTGTTGTAGTAAGACTGATGTATCAGGTGTAAATGCAGATGCTGTGAAAAATAATATCTAAATGGTATCCAAAATTTTGTGCATTAGATTTCAATAAAAATATTATTATGAAGTATTACACTTTTGTGAGTATACTTTACTTACTAATCTTATTCCATATTTTATCAACATCCAGAATAATTCATCATCCAAAGTAATACCTGCTTTCTTCAGTTTGAGTCTCAGAATAGATGAACATGATATTAAAATGAAACTCAATTATGGTGACCTTGATATCCAAATGAACTGTATAATATAAAGAATATGAATACTCCAGTGTTTCAAAATTACCAGAAGAGGTCTACTATTTTATATGATAGATGAGTTATTAAAGAAGTCAGGTGAAGAACTGAGAAAACTTTTGGTTAAATTAAATAGAGAGGTTCATTAATAATTTATTTATTATAGAGAGAAAATCATAACTAAGAATTGTCAGGAAATGGAGAATGACTTAGGTCAAACTCTTCACAAGTTATCATTTTTTCCTAACAGAAATGAATTTGAAACTAAGACAGTTCATAAACTGTTGTTTCAGGGGAGAGTTTAAATCAGAATGCTAAAAGCAGTAATTGCCACAGCCTAGAAAATTATATATATTAAATTAAAAAGAATTCAAAGCCTTATTCAGTATCCTAGAGAATTTCAGTATCCTAGAGCATAAAGGATTGCTGCTTGCTGATACATTTGGTAAGTGCCAAAACTGCTGTGCATAGCACAGGGTCTGTATGAACTGATTCTGCTCTGAGATGTTGCCAGTCATGAAGGTACCACTGCCCAGGCAGTAGTCAAGCCCTTGCAGTACTGTAAGAGCACAGCAATCCATGAAAGGGGTAACTTACAGGTAAAGAGAGTCTATTTTTTCAAATTTGCACAGGCAGCCCCATGCAAAAATCTGTATTCAGAAGGATTAACAGTGACTTTCTTTGTTGAGGAAAAATCCTACTCAAGACAAAGAGGCCTGGAGTTTTCATAGGAGTGATCAGCTGCTGGTGAGAAGAGACTTAGAATATCTTTCAGAGATTGCTTGATGAGAACAATATTTTTCTTCCTGGGTTCATTTGCTTTTTTTGTAGAACACAGAAATGCTATTTACTTTGTCAAAAGAAAGAAAATGTCAAAGCTTTCAGCTCTTGGCCTTTCAGCAGGTGAGCTCACCAGTGTTTAGAGGTCAGTGAGCTGAACGTTGGCAGGGATATTAATATTTTATAATGCTCTGAATCAGCATAATTTATCTCATAGCTAGGTCATGCCACGGTCCTGTGCCTTTTAAGCCCTGAAACATCACCAGCAGTTATAAGTGCTGCTCGTATTGAAGGCAGAAGGGCTCTGAAAGTAATTTCAACTCAAAACAAGCTCTTGTCCCTGAATACTGTAAAATGAAAAGGGAACTCATTTTTTTTAATCCTTTTTTTTGCAGAACAAAGAAGGAAGGTCAATAAATAAATGGGATGTGGCCTTTTTAGCCACCAGCGTGCTTGTTGCAAGTGTGGGTAGAGTCCTTCCCAAATCTTCATTTGCGAAGCCCAGCCATGATGATGATGATGACTTTTAATGTATTTCAGACTAAGTGGGAGGAAGTACAAGCAAAGCTCTTGAAGATATGCGTATGGTTACTTAACTTCAGCTTGTGGTTAGTAGTATTCTTTACTGTGTTTGTTTCCCAGTCTTATTTGGCACATGTTCCTCATGTAAAGTCTTTTGAAAAATCCCACCAATGCTCATAGGTAACCATTTCTGAGAGGCATGACAGCAACATCCACTTCATAGCTTGAGTTATCATACAACTGGCTGGGGCGAGAGGCAGGAAAGCCCCACTTTCTAGCTTCCCACAGCATCCTGCAGTAACTCTGGATGGCTCTGGGTTGTGCTGCAGAGTGGGATCTCACTTCTAGTTTCTCAAGACATTATGATTCCCTAAATTTGGGAATTGCTGATTGATGTACTTACCCAAAAGCATGAATAGGAGTTATCTCTAGCATCTCATATAAACAGTCTTATCTGCAAAGGCACCCCAGTTCAGAACCGCTTTAATCCTGCTATGCCAATCTTCAGTGTACCCACTCAGTGTTGGAAATCTTAGTGGTAATTTGGGGATGTAGAGAAGCAGATCACGTATATCTTACCCTGTGCCTTGTACCATGGTCTGACCATGTGTTTTCAGCAGTGATAGGACCCATTGGCCACCTTACCTCATTTGTTATACTAGTCTATAAATCTCTAGTTTTCACTTCAAGATTTCCTATTTTACAGTCATAAATGTGCCTGCACACTGTAGACCCTTGTTGGAATACTGTCAATTATGGTAGCAGTATAAAAACATTGATGGTATAAGAACATGCTGCTCAGACTTTTTTAGTACTAAATTCACATGTGTTGCCTCACCTCTTCTATTTAGAAAGCATAAATTCTGTTGCATGAAAGTTCATATTCATGGACCATTAGCTTTGTTTATCACTTAGGCTAATTAGTATAGATTCATAGAATAATTTAGATTGAAAAAGACCTTTAAGATCATCATCCAACCATAAACCCAACACTGCCAATTCCAACTTTAAACCATGTTCCTATGTATAAAATCACTTAGGTTGGAGAAGGCCTTTAAGATCATTATCTTCAACAGGAAACTAACATTTCCTCCCTTCTTTAAATGGCTTGGACAAATAGAGGTACAAATTTCTCACTAGTTTGTATTAAAGCATCTGGCAGAGCTCCACTTTCCTTTCTATAGTAACAGAATAATTTGAATATGAATGCAAATACTCAGATTTCATATACACATTGTCAGGTACATGCTGTCAGAATTCCACAATACACAGCCTGAAATACATTGAAAATGCAGGCTCAATAAGTCACTTTCTTTTCAAAGAGCTATCCCAGTGTTTTCCCTGATATTCTGAGCATAAAGTTTGTCCTGTTCACATTGATGTAAGAATCAAGATCTGTTGACTTTGCCTTTTGGCTTCTAAGTTCAGTGATTATGATTGAATTCATAACAATGTCCTTTGCTACTTTCTTAGTAGGCCTGGAAAGGGGCAGGGAAACTTGTTTATATGCTGGGGTTTTTTTCTGTGCACAGAAGGTCCCAATATGAAAGTGGACAAGTTTGCACAGGAGTATGAGTTGTCAAGAAAGCAGGAGTTAACATCAAAACCTAAATCAATGCAGCTTGTTTCAGGCAAACTCAGTAAATATTTATATTGTGCAGTTTTGTAGTCAAGAATAATTTTTACAATCTGGCAATGGCTAAATTAGGCAGTTTTCCATTACTGCCTAGAAAAGTAAAAGCATAATTGTCACTTGCATCTGGTAAAATGGATTCTGCATTGCGATATTTAACACATAGTGAATAAACAAACTAAAATCAATATAAAGTAGACTGAAACTTTGTGCTTTCCCTCTCATTTTCTTATTGTTGCCTAGGAGCACTAGGTAATTGACGCTAGTATTTATTGAAGAGGTTTGGATACCAAGCTCTTCTTGCATAACATTTCTCTATAAAATCTGCATATTCCAATTGAAGTCCATAACGTGTGTATCAACTCAAGTGCAGCAGGTTTGCTATAAGTAAGTAAGTAAGAGGGACTGTACCTTTTTAGAGGCACAGGTTGCTACCTTTAGGAATTCTATAGGCCAATATGAAAATATAATTCTGAAATATCAGGAATGCAGCAACCTTGTTCCAGAGGGAGCACGTTTTTAGCCTGTGGCTTCAGACAACAGAGGTTTTGGGTAGCTGTCAGGTAATTTGACGTGCGTTGTTTGTAAGGGGGTTCCCCCTCACCTGAGGTTCCAGACTTGTGGGTAGTAGAAATGGTGGTAAAGGAGGGCTAACTCTAACCTGCAGGCCATCAGCTGGTCACCTCTGTGTAAGCTGCTCACTGCGTGTTGGTGTACAAAGAGGGTACCCTTTGAAAATGCATCATCACTAGTTTTAACAATCACTGAAAAGATTTTGAGGAAAGAAGACAAAGTAAAGTCCCCACAAATGCTTCCTCCCAAATTAACACTTTGGGCAGTTTTAACACCCAGATGTCATTGATATCACAGAGTTTCTCTTTGCTCAGACATGGAATAGCTATAGTGACATTGTGTATATGTATTAAAGCTGAAAGAACAATTTGAAGGGAATAATTTATTTGATGTATTGATCTGCCCTCTCACCTTTTTTTTTCTGCCTTGCCCATTTAGACAAAAAGGTCTTTGGTCATATCCTGACCCTGGCAAAGTCAATAATAAAATGCTGATAGACTTCACCAGAGCCTGGATCTTAGCCTGGGGGTTTTCACTTAGCAGTTCTATGAACCCTTGATATTTACAAAGCAAAATGGACCAATTATTTAAACAAGGATACAAGGAATGAACAAATAGTTTTGTGAGCACTGAAGAAGAAATACTTATTCTGGGCTCTGGGTCAATTCTCCAGTGTCTAACAAGATGTGAGTGCATACCTCAGGCTTTGCCTCAAGCTTCATTTTGATAGACTGCTTTCATGAGGCTATTGAGAAGATAATA
Source organism: Dendrocincla fuliginosa (assembly GCA_035047845.1). NCBI lineage: Eukaryota > Metazoa > Chordata > Aves > Passeriformes > Dendrocolaptidae > Dendrocincla > Dendrocincla fuliginosa. Next base: position 21,601,410 of record JAWWMO010000083.1, on the reverse strand, counting down.
CTTCAGAGACCTTTGCCCCTTTGTCAAATCTGGTTTTAGTTAAGCAACAGGAATGAAAATTACTGAATGGGACTGAAGGGAGGAGACACAGAAGGTGATTGCATAAGCCACATATTCTAGAAGAACATTTTAAAAGTAATAATTTGAAAGGAATTTTAATTGGCTCCCCATTATTTCTGTTGTACTTTACAGCTTTGTAGTGTTAGTTGCTACAGGGAATTTTAATAGATCCTTCCTTTTCACTAAATGCAGTTTTCTAAAGCGTGCCATAATGAAATCTAATAAGCATATATGTTTCTTCAGTCTTAGGATTCCTTTAAAATAAATTAGTTTGAGGTTTGTCATAAATTATCAGAAACCAAAGAAAAGGAGTGAGGGAAAAAAAGCAATTCTTTCCAATTCCTGTTGCTTGTCCTCTACATGCACCAAATGATAAAACAGAGATGATAGCTCTGTTTTACATAGATACCCATACAACTAAGCATGAATCAAAGGAAATGGCTAAATTTGCAGAAAGATATGATCTTTTTAGACTTTAGGAGAAAATATTCTGGAGTGCTACCACTCAAGTTAATGAAGCATATACTCAATGCCTTTCCAGAGAACCTTAAAATGCAACATGAGAAAAAAAGCAACAAATTAAAGGTTATTTGAAAAAGAACAGCCATAACACACATGGATAATGACTTGCCTTAAGATCTCAGGTTTAAAGCCCTGTAGAAATGGTGAAAGCAATGGTGAACTAGCAGAAGTTCACCAACTACTCCTATCTCTTAGCCAAATTGCACCCATGTCATCCAAAAATGACTAAACTGTTACCTTCTTGTAAATTTGTAATCTGTCTACAAAAAACCTGAGAAGTTTTCAAAACTTGAGCACTGATTACCTGTGTAGGTTTTGAGAACTCTCAATTTCTGATAATGTCAGTAAGTGTATTCAGCAGAATAGGGTACTGGAAAGTCAGAAAAAGCTGCCAGGCATCTTGGAAAGTCCAGGAATTTTCTGTACTATCGATATTCCTAATTTTCTGAAAAGAATTTTGTTTTCTGGGTATGATTTTGTATTTTATACCTTGACAGCCAAAACGTGGATGCAATTTCAAACTGTTATATACAGTGACATGGTATTTAAGAGCTCTAAGGTATTGATCAGAACACAAAGGAGAATAAATGACAGACTCAGTAATAGATTTAAGTGATGGACTCCAGCTTTATGGCTTTAACAAAGCAGCTGGGCAATAAATGTCTAAATCACACTTACATTGGTGCCAGTTAGAAGTCAGTGCATGGTTAGAAGATTCCAGATCAAGAAGCCAGTGATCTGTGGCAGAATTCCCTCTTTAACCTGTACAAGGACATAATCTTTTCCCCTTGTGAACTGATAGAAAGGTTATCAAGAGAGGATTCTTCTAAAGTGTCATTTTTTAATGCTGCTAGGTGGGTATGGATTCCACCAGCCTAAGTATAGAAATCTCAGTGAGTTTCCCAAGTTGGTGGTAAATGTAAGAAATCAAAGACAGAATGGAAACACCCTCAAGACTCTCCTGTTCTCAACTGGCCATATAGGAATTTGGAGGAACTGGTAGCCTAAACTGGGCACTTCAGTTAAGTATCTGAAATTAGACAGGATTAATCTAGCTGTGGTCCATCAGCTAAATCTATCTCATTTGCCCTTAAGAAAAGATTGAGAGATTCTAGACAAATTTGTCTTGCCATTTTGAGTATGGAAGCTTCTTATTTCACTGTGCTTGTATTAGAGGGAGGGGGGAAAGAAATGGAAGTCAGAGGGTGACAGAAATACCTTTCAGATATCCAAAGAATCTGAAAGTGCCTTCTACTGCTAAGGTTTGAAAGACTGTCCAAAAGTGAACACTAGAATTTGTCTTGTCTCAGACCTAATCTGCTCCAGTTATTGTGGTTTTTGATTAAGAATTGAAGCAGAAGTGTTTAGCCCATGCCTCATTCTCTGCTAAAGTCATTCTCTCACTCCCACTGATGACAAAAGGAGCACTGAGGATAGGAGACAAGTGAATAGAGATAATAATTGAAAACAAGTGAAAAAGTGTATGTATACTTTTCGACAATCTGCTTCCATATATCATAAATTTATGGTGTACAGCCTCATAAATCCTTCCACCATACATCATTGTGGAACCCTTCATATGTTTTAAATTCAGAGGGCAATTACTCAAAGGGGGCCCTCCCTTGGTGGCTTCAGAAGCAATTAATCCATGGTGTGGTCTCTGCTGTATCACAGGCAGAATGTCCAGGTCTTCTACTCCAGTGTAATTCATCTGGGCCAGCTGCAGATCCAGAGTGCCTGCATATTCAGAATGAGTTTTTCTCTTTGTATTTACAGCAATCCCAAGGGATGTGCTTAGCTTGGACCCTCACCATCTTTGCGAGACAAGTTGATGCCCTAGTGGGATCTGACTCCCACCACCAAAGAATTCAAACTCAAATCATTCTGGGGTCCAAATATCTCAGGTGCCTCTGAAACAGTCTTACAAGAACCCATAAAAAAATGCAGGTAGCTCAGATGGTTAATGTCATCATACCCTTGTCATACTGATTCCAGCCTTATGTTTATTCCTGGCATCCAGGATCCTGTACTTGAAAAAGGCCTTGTCAGCTTTCAGAGGACAAACGTGTCCATGGCTATATTCCTTCAGCGTGACTCCGTCCCTCTGTCTTTGCTGGTTCATTTGTGAGCATGTTAATTGCAGTGACACCGCTTATGGCATAAATTGCCTGTTCAGTCATTTCAATGCATGCCTGGAGCTGCTCCTCTGCTTCCTGAAGAATGAGGTTGCTAATTCCAAGAGCCATCAAAAAGGCTGCAGCAAATGCTGCTTTAATCGGTTGATTCCCATCCCTACAAAGGTGACTTCTGAGTACATATCTGAGTACATATCCTACAACCTGAAAGCAATATGGGTTTGGAATACACATCACCTTTCTTGTCTTGACACCACCAGCAGCTTTAGTAAGAATAACTGGTTTTAGTCAGATCTCCCTGATCCTGTCACAGCTCAAAATCACGCATGAAGTGGATTCAGCGTGAACTCCTTATCGCTCTTCTTTGTTGTCTCAAGCTTATAGATAATAAAAAATGCTGGAATATGACTCGCAGTCTGCTACATTTTGATAAGTTTCACCAAATGTTTTTGGAAATCTTAGTTATTCAGGATTTTCTGCAATATAAAAAAGACATTAAGGTGTTAGAGAGCATACAAAGGACTACCATTTGACTACCATTGAAGGGTCTGGAGGGGAAGCTTTCTGAGGAGCAGTTACTTGGTCTGTTCATCCTGGAGAAGAAAAGATTGAGGGGAGACCTCATCGCAGTCTTCACCATCTTCATGAGGGGAAGCAGAGGGGAAGGTACTGATCTCTTCACTCTCATGACCAGTGACAGGACTTGAGGAAATAGCATGAAGCTGAGTCGGGGAAGGTTAAGGCTGGATATCAGGAAAATGTTTTTCACCCAGAGGATGGGAACTGGAACAGGCTCCCCAGGGAAGTGGTCACAGCGTCAAGGCTGCCAGAGTTCAAGAAGTGTTTGGACAATACTCTCAGACACTGAGACTCTTGTAGGGTCCTGCACAGGGCCAGGAGTTGGACTCAATGATCTGATACCCTTTTCAATGCAGTATATTCTGTGAGTCTATGATCTAGTCCTGGCAGTTTTCCAGACCATTATTTGAACCGAAGGAAATCCAAATATAAAATGGTTGATGAAGTTTTGCTTTTCTGTTCACAGAGATTTATGAACAATAAATAGCAAAACTATTCAAGATATCTTAGAATTATTGGTGAATTAGAAATATGCTTTATGCTTGCATCAATTGAAATTGTATGGTCCTTCCTGGTGGTGCGTTAAGTGCCATATTTCAGTTTCTCCTCATGACAGCTGGTTGTAGTACATCTAGTGATAGCTGGATTTGTATGTGTATCTCTGTGAATTCCGAGATGGGATTATAAACGTTTTTTTTTCCAGAACAACCTCTTTGAGCTTCATCCTGAAGATTTCTGGTAAACAGCTTTGGTGACCAGAATTTGTGGCAAAGGAGATGAGTGGGAATGGCATACAACCCTGCACTCTCCTTGATTTCCAAACCCAAAACTTACTGTATTCTCAACATATTTAGGAAAGTTAATGAAAATATAGTTCTGTACTTGTGGGATGAGTTGAAATAAAAGTCTCCACAATATTTTAAGAGGCAATTTTAGCCCTAATGGAGCCAGTCAATAGATGTACCAGTCTCACTAGATTTGCTTCAGTTCCCACTTCAGTCAATGGAGAAAATCCCACTGGCTTTAAGTAGGAATTAGATTAGAAGGACTTATGAACCATTAGGAATATGAGTTTCTTGGAATTATCCCGTTTTTGAGGAAATCAAATCTCTGTACCTTGTGCCCAGATTGCATATTGAGAAAGAGGCAGAAAAAGCCAAACTTCCACTTAACTCAGTCTGTGTGTAGTGCAATGTGTGGAGAGACAGAAAAATGCCTTCCACTGCAAGAAGCTGGTAAAATCAATAGTCCTATCCTCATCATTAGAGAGTAGTAAGTCTGGGGAGCAAGAATTAAACATGTACAGTGCTTTCAAATTATGTGTATTTTAACCAATTTTCTTGTAGTCTTTATGGATACCTATATCGGGTCTGTGATCCTGAGACAAGTAGCTCTGTCTGAACTTTCTTTTTTTTTCCTAAAAAGGAGAAGAAAAATGTGTGTACAGACATGCTTTACAAAATGGATATTTCCATGGTAAAGCAACCTGTACTGTAATAACTGGAGCAAGAAGGCACCTTTTCTTCTCACCTTTGCTCCACCAAGGCTGTGTATGAGCTTCTTTTCTCTCTTGCCTCTAACACAACCTCTTAATTTTGCCAACTGTTCATTTATGAATGAGTTCTGCACACAAAGTTCAGACTATTTTCAAGCTCCTTGATGGCTCAGAGGCAATCAAATCCATCTTTAAATGAAAATGATGAACATAAGTCCAATAACTCCTATATATTTTTTCTGATATCAACTTCTCTTTTGCCTGCCTTGCCTAGAAGCCTGCATGCTCCATGTCAGTGAAAGAGCTCATACTTCACTCAGCAACACTCAGCAATCTCAGAGACTTTGATTTAAGACAAGAATTCTACTGCTGCCTATTTTTATAGCAGAGGTTTATATATATGTGTTCTGCAGTTCAGTGAGGTTAGAGGTGTGCCATGCTGTAGAAGCATCAGTGATTTTTGTTCTCTCTAGTTTCACTAGAAAGGTCTTAATACTTTGTATTGAAATTTTACCATTATTCAAAAAAACTTTTGATACTTTAACAAATACATTTTTATTTTGCAAACAACTCAGCATATGACCTGTCATTACACAGGTATAATACAGCATGAAGGAAACATGAGGCCCTTTGCCCAAATTATAGAGAGCAGCTGCAATCTTGTTGCCTCTCTTTTACATCTCAGCCAGATTCATCTTTGTTACCAGAACTTCTATTGAGAAGTCATCAGTCTTGGAGTGAATGATAAAATAGGAACTGATTCCTTTTGGAGTAAGACTCTAAAAAGTCTTTAGTGTTATACTCAGTTGTACACAAATGAGTTCACATGGAGATTAGAGTGCCAGCAAAGAAGGATAATGTGGACAGAACTGTAGGTCTTTGTGTGCTTTGGAAGTTGTGACTTGACTATAATATTACACAGTCCTTAAAAGATATTAAAAATGAATAGTCTAAGGGCAGTCAGTTACGTACCCAGAAAGATTCAGTGTCTTCAAAATTATAGTGTTATGCATGTTAACCAAACCAGTCATCAGATGAGATAACTGGATGAGAATTCCTGAAGTGTTTTATAATGGCTGTGGATTACAAAGTAAATCATACATACACATTTTACAGTTAAAAATAAATTAAGCTTATGTGTCTTCAGAAACTACTACTGTTGTAGTTTGGGGGGAGGTGTGTCCCCCAGTATCACTCTTAAATCCAAACATGAATAAAAATGTATAAAATATAGAAACATCGCAATGAAATCGCAATGAGTGTTTTCAAGCTGCTGCATTTGATAGCTAATTTAAATATTGTAACTCTTAATGTTTTGTTTGTATTATATTTTTTTACAAAATACATAAAGCAATAGTTAACTCTAAAACATCTGATGCATCAGGAAAATTGTGAAAATTAGAACCTCGACCCCAGAATTTTCTTGTGAACATGGAGCAGGATATAGTGTTTGGATGCTCAGTTGCATTCTGTAATTTTGTAACATGTAACTGCAGTGAGGTACCTCTGCTCCCTGCAAGTCATTGGAAGAATTAAGACAGTCCTGGAACTGTAGCATAAAACAGAAGATGTGATTGAGCACCAACAGAATTAGGTTTGGAATGGTCTTGGGCACCCCATCCTTTAAGTGTGGAGTGGTTGTATGGAGTCAAATCACAGAGTGACAGAATATGCTGACATGGCAAGGACCCACAAGAATCACTGAGTCCAACCCTTAGTCCTGCACAGGATCATCACCAAGAATCACACCATGTGCCTAAGAGTATTGTCCAAACACTTCTTAAAACTCTGTCAGGGTTGGTGCTGTGACCACTTCCCTGTTCCAGTGCCCAGACACCTTCTGGGGGAAGAGTCTTTTTCTAACATCTCACCTAAACCTCCCCGGCACAACTTCAGGCCATTTCCTTGGGTTCTGTCACAGGTCACCACTAAGAAATCAGTCCCTGTCCATCTTCTTCCCTTGCGTGGCTGGCGATGCTTTGCCTGATGCCCGCCAGGACAGGGCTGGCCCTCCTGGCTGCCAGGGCACTGCTGACTCATATTCAACCTGCCATCGACCAGGATCCCAGGTCCTTTTCCACGGTATTGCTTTCCACCACCTCATTCCTTGTCTGTATGAACATCCAGGGTTATCACATCCCAGGTGCAGAATCTGGCACTTTGCCTTGTTGATCTTCATGTAGTTGGTGATTGCCTGGTTCTCTAATTTGTCAAGGTCTCTCTGCAGGGCCTCCCTGCCTTCCAGGGAGTCAGCAGCTCCTCCCAGTTTTGTGTCATCCACAAACTTGCTGAGTATCCCTTCCAGTCCTGTGTCCAAGTCATTTATGAAGATGTTGAGCAGCACAGGGCCCAAGATGGAGGAGCCCTGTGGAACCCCACCAGTGACAGGTCTCCAGTTTGATGTTACCCCATTCACTATTTCCTGTAACTATCTTCTGAACCTTCTTCTTCAAAAAGGAGATGAGAAAAACCTCACTTTTGTTTGAAAATTATCAACTGGAAAAACTTTGTTTTTGAGATAAAGCTTTTAGTTTTCAGACTTCAATGCCAGGACTGTTTATCCATTTCTTATGACTGTTTAGGCACAGTGCATAGGGAAGAAAACAGAACAAGATGTCTCTTTCTTATAAACCAAAGGTCTAGTCACCCATACTCAGTGTTTTCGTGCTTTTCCTTTCTTTTGTGCAATGACCCTTGTCTTTCTTCCTGTGGCACGGCTCCATGCTGCAGGAAAGGGTAGAAAGTGCATTTCCACTGCCTTACTGATCCAACTGTGTTTAAACAGGAAGGTATGAACCTGAAACTGAAGGAAGATCAAGTCTGTCATATTCTTAAGAAGTCTCATAAACCACTGAATAGCTCAGTAAAACTGAGCCAATGTCCTTCCCTGCATTTCATATGAAGCTCTCTTTTGCACACAGTATTAAGTGTCAGCAGCAGCTCTTAAGCCTGCTTTGAGGAAACACACTTAATAACATTTAGAAATCTACCTCATGGACGTGGTAACCTTGAGAATCCTTCCTGGGATGTGATATCACAGAATCACAGGATGGTTGAGGTTGGAAGGGACCTTTTCTCTAACCCTCCTGCTCAAGCAAGGTCACCAAGAGCAGGCCTCTCAGATGCTGTCTGTGACAAGAGCAGAGGTTTGTTAATGTAATAAGAGTCCTGTCTTCATATAGAAACCGGACTTTTTAAATTTCACTGAAGAAAAAAAATCAATTGTCTGAGGAGCCATTCAGGGTTTTTGAGGATTAAAGTTTTAGTTGTGTACTTAGGGACTGTCTGGGCGTATCCTCACTTTTGGTGGATTGCTCTAGTGTATGTGATTTTTCAGATTAGATAAAATGGATATCCAGAAGGTTAATGTCTACAAACCCCCAAGGGGTATTTCGCAGGCTGAAAACCATTCAGTTTTATAGGGAGGGGACCCTACTGGTATTACTTTATCAGATGTCACAAGTGTTGGATCCTGTAGGGAAGGATTTAGTCCCTTCAATCAGGTGTACAGACATTCTGCTATGAAGACTATACTGGTAAGGGCTGAAACAACTAATGAAGATGCACTTTTGGAATCTTTCTATATTAAATGTCTGCCCAGGGAAAGGGGAGATGGGAGTTGTTGTGGATATTACCCTGAAGCACAGCGGAGGATTTAATGGATGATTTTCTTTCACCCTGGGAGAAGTCCAATGCTGCTCATTTATTTTTTCCTACTGTAAAGATTTCTATAATCTTAGTTCTTTGGATCCTGGCCCACTCAGCACTCCTTTTGCTTTAAAGATGGCCTGTCTGGTGTTTATTTTGCCTTTTGACAGCACAAGTTTAAAATTTGGAAAAGATTGGGTAGCAGGAATAGCAAATACCCTGATTACATAAATCAAAAAAAGTGTAAAGCTGAAGTTCCCTGCACCTTGTAATTTAGCCATTTCCAACCTAGTTAGGTAAGAATCCCTGTAATGCAGTGCTGGACTTTGAGTACAATATTATTTTTGTTAGCCGTGGTTTCACCCTATGGCACTTGTGGCAATCATTTTAGCATGCTTGTTTCCTGAACACGTACTCCCTGTAATGCAGTCAGTGGCAGAAGCAGGTTAGTGAAAAGGCTGTTATTTTTCCACCATGAATAAATACTCCATCCTACTTGGTAGATGGCTTTTCCCCTGCAAGTTCAATAAATATTTATGTCAGCCCTGCTGTCAAGTAGCACTCAGTAACAGACAGTTGCTAAATTAAAATACTTTCCTTGTCAGTAATGGAAAGCTAATAATGCAATTGCCATATGCAAGCCTTGGAGAAGATTTGCCTTATAATTATCATTAAAGGTTGAACTGCAACTTTAAGAACAATAAAACACAGGGGCAAACTGTGTTACCATGAAGTGGATTGAGGTAACACTGAGACAATGTAAAGGAATCAGGTTCCCTTCCTTGGTAGTGCTGTTTCACAGAGACAGCTGCCAAGTGAACTTCAAGCAAAAAGTTGCAGAAATGTTGGGAGATGGTGCTGCAGACTATGACCTGCTCACAGAGGTGTTCCCTCATCATTGTGTCGTAGCAGCTGTAGTTGTAGGTTCCAGAACAGACAGATGTGTGCTAGTAGGCAAAAAGTGCAAGAAAACTGCTACACATGCAACCAGACCTACCTTTTGCTTTCATCCATCCTTCAGCTTCTCTCAGTCGTTATTGTTGTATCCTCAGTAGAATGGACAGATGGAGAATTACTGCTCCTTTTTGCAGCTACAGTTTAGGAAAGAAATCTTGGAACTATCACTGACAGATCTATGAAATCATTGTTTTGATGTGCAGCAGCAGCTAAAAAAGCCAACACAATATTGGACACCAGCAGAAATGGTATTGAGAACAAGCATCAGCATTTTGCCATGACATAAAATACTCAGGCACCATCTTTGGTGCTGTGTGCAGTTCTAGTCTCTGCATCTCAAGGACATGGGTGGATTTAGAGAAGCTACAGAGAAAGGCAAATAAAATTATCAACATGATGGTGCAATGCTTTGTGTAGAGAAACTGAAAAGACTAGGAGTTTACCTGAAGGGAATGAATATAGGAAATACAGAAACATTTTTTACTAAACTCCATGTGACCATATTTAGGCTGGACACAATGAAAATGGAGAAGGTACTTCTCCAAACACTTGATTATGGACTTTGCAAACTTCACAGAATGATATGTCACAAATCGCTGAGGTTGGAAGGGCTCTCTGGAGGTCAGTCTCCCAAGCTCAGAGCAGGGGTAACTAAAGCTGCATGCTCAGGGCCATGTCCATCTGGGTTGCTTATGTCCATGGACTCCACAAACTCTCTGGTCAACATGTGCCAGTACTTGACCACCCTTATACTAAAAATGTTTTTTCTTGTGCTTACACGGAATTTCCTGTATTTCAGTTTGTGCCCATTGGCTCTTGTCCTGTCACTGGGCACCATTGAGTAGAGTCTGATTCCATCTTCTTTGCCTACCGCTATCAGATGTTCATACAGATGGTGAAGATCCCCCCCAAGTCTCTTCATCAGGCTGAATAGATGCAGCTCCCTCAGCCTCTCCTTGTATGAGAAATGCTCCTCTCTTAGTCATCTCCATGATCCTTTGCTGCACTAGTTCCAGTATGTCCATGTCTCTCTTGCCATGGGGAGCCCAGAATTGGACACAGCACTTCAGGTGTGTCTCACCAGTGCTTAGTAGAGGAGGACTATCACCCTCAGCCCAGGAAGCTGATGCTGCAAGGGCACATTTGTGGCTCATGTTCAGCTTGATGTCACCAGGATCCCCAAGTATTTTTCTGCCAAGATGCTTTCTAAGTGAATGGGTGACAACATATACTCATGCACAGAGCTATTTTTCTCCAGGCACAGGACTTTGCATTTCCTGCCTGTCAAGGTGCCTCCAAATGGCAGCCCAGCCATCTGGTGTATCGACCACTCCTCCCAGATTTATCATCTGCAAAACTGCTGAGAGTGCACTATCCAGGTCACTAATAAACATATTAAGCTCTATTTGCCCTAGTATTGATCCCTGGCATACACAGCTGGTGTCTGGCCTCCAAATAGACATGTGCTCTTTGCAGGAGACTGAAGGTAGTCAAGTATCAGCAGATCCCTAAGGTTCCTGTTAAAAAAAGAATTAGACAACTTAATGGACAACAGCTTCCTAAGCAGATACTAACATGCCAAGTCCAGCAATTAAGCATACTGGGAAGAAGGTCGGATGGCAGAGGCTGGCCAGCCTTTGGGGAAAACTCTGGCAGTATGAGAGATAGTACTTGTACATAGGTCATTAGTGTGGTTGAATATCATCTTTCTCTCTTTTCCTGCTGCCATTCCAGGCCAGGGTGTGTATGGTAACAGTTCAGAAAGAGAAAGCCCACTGTTGTGTTAACTGTGGGATCTAGTGCTTTCTTCTTTTTCTCTCTCCAACCATTTCTCTTCAGCTTTACTGATTCCAGGTTTCATTGGTTTCTTGACATCTGTCTGGAACTAGTAGCACAGCTGCATATACCCTTCTAGACCAAGTAAGCTCTCTTCTCGCACAGCTGACGAATTGAGACACCTTGGCATACTCACTGGCCCTCTATACTCTGCCTGTACAGAGAAATAGCTTTCTTCTAGGAAAAACTATCCCAGGATTTCCCTGTATTTTTGGCAAGGACCATACTACTGGAAAAGTATGTCTTACCTATTGTTACAACCCATCTCTGAAGGTGGAGTAATTGAGGTTCTTATTAATAGATCTTTGAGGGCAGATTAGAGTAAAATGATAGTGAATATATACATATTTGTGTTTAGATACATGCATACATACATATATATATATGGGAGATTTATTTTAGAACAATTTGGCTGCAATGGAAGAGAGGTATGTATTTTGGATACTATTATTATCTAGGGTAATACAGCAATATACACATACAATGATCACTTAAGAAAATATCACTTCAGAAAATACATAAGGAAAAGAAAGGGAAAAAAAAGGATAAGAGTAGATAGTGGGGAGGAAAGATCACCACCCATGATCCAACAACGGGACTTAATCATTGCAATTTCAATGTCCATTGGTTGAGGTGATGGTCACAGTTTTGATCTTTCAGGGGTGGGGGAACTCCACAAAACAAAAAGTTCAATGGGTTAATATATCCTCAGGTTCAGCTGAGAAGGCACCATTACTTCCCCTGAAGGGACAGTTTTACACTGTCTGATGTAACACTGTGGATCATGCACAGTCCTCTCATGGAAGGCCCCAGAAATGAGTCTGAGGGTGTTTCAGTGGTCATTGGTGGTTGCACTTGGAGTGGTCTTTGTTTGACCAATGATGTGTGTATGAGCAGTTGCTTCCTTTCACACAGTTTGCCACAGAGGAAACTTTGTCTGGATGTATTAACCAGAATGTGTCTGGAATTAGTGCCTTTCTGTTGCAAATTCCTCCCTTCTGTGCTTATCTCAAGTTTTCCTCTATTGTGTCTTATGGCAAGTTTCTTCTGTGGCCTTGACAGTGTTTAAGACAGGCAATTGTTCCCTTTAAGTCCTCACACCTATACTGTGAAAATTTTGAATAGGGAGGCTGTGCATGAACATGACAATGCTGTCAAAGGTCATCCCATGTGGAGGTGTGGATAGTGCATTGTCAGATGTGGAGGGTGGCACACTGAAGAACAGCACCCCTGTATGGGGACATTCTTGAGAGTCCCAGAAAAGCCACTTTAATGTTTATCAGTGGGGGTACTCATCATGCTGCATGCCCTAGGCAGAGTAGCTAGTCAAAAAATTTGTCATTGAAAGCATAGAAATAAATGCATACATAATACCAACAAGAACTTTGTTGCCTTAATTGGGTTAGGGATTAGTCATCTTGAGAAAGGAAAAGTTACACAGTCAAAAAGCTAGTGATATATAAATACACACATGCATATACACACACACACCTACTCTCAGTCACACAGAGATGCATACATATGTGCATACACATCAGCACCTCCCAAAAAGTAACATATGGTTTGCTGCATTTCCAGGGTTGGAGGACTGAAGCTCAGACCATGCTAGAGGTGGTTGCATTGGTTGATATTAAAAAGTCAGCACTTAGCAGATAAATGTGGCAGATGAAAGGGCACTTTCCCTTCCTCCCACACACATGCTGGAAAGAGAAGATAATTTATAATACTCTGCAAAATGTTGATTTTGAAGTGCTACATACTGTGGGTAAAAATAAGTGACTATTTATTACTTTTGTGTTACTGTGGGTGCTTAGCTCTTGATTCTTTTGATCTCTTTCTACTCAAAGTAAGAAAGAAATCCTGCCTCGTTGTTTATGGTGCCAGGCTAACTCCCAGAATCACATTTTTGAAATGATGTTTGTTGCCCCTTGAAGGAGAAAAATCCTATCTCAGATACATAATTTGTATAGTAATATTGTCTCATCTTGAGAAAGCCAGGCATTCGAACCCTCTAAATATATTTTATGTGGATGCAAGTTCCCTGGACTTAACAGGGAGGCTGAGTCCTGTTAGTCCCTCTGACCACTGGAGATAATTTTTTTTTTAAAGTGAAAATAATTGAACAACTTGTGCATTAGCACTACTGCAAGCTGCTGTGAACATTGTACAGTATTTGTTACAGTACATTGAATCCTGCTGAAAAGTATGTGTTCCAAGTCATGTTTTGTTGTGGTGTTACAGAAATGGCAGAGATACAAGGGTGACAGGAATCAAAATCCAGTGAGTTTCTGAAAAAGGTATTCATGATAAGAGATACTTTCACAACAACCTGTGTATGTTTACTATACGAGACATAACATATTTGTCAGTGCTCTAAAAGGATCGTTCACCATCTGGCGCCACTCCCTTTTGGATCGACAAGACATCGCAGAACATCTGGGAAGACTTGGACAGGGCACACTGATGCTTTTAATTGTTGAGACACTCCCTTCTCACAGCCGACAGAGCCTGCAGGATTGCAGGGCTCTGGAAATGAGCAAAGCCTGTCCCAGTCAACACAACTTCTCAGGACCCCCAGCTAAGCTGTACCTCAGTTGTTGTGTCCTTTCCTTGTCCTGAGGTCTGCAGCTTCTTTCTACAGATTTCTAGTGTCATTCTGCTCATATGGAAACCAGGACCCCAACACTTCCCAGGAGCAGATGTGCTCAGCCCTATTTTGCCTTCGTGATGAGTTCAGTGGGAGCAGAGACTCTTTCTTTTATACACAGGGCAAGGATTCAACTTATCCTAGTCCAAGATAGCTGCTCCATAGCCATGTTGATTGTGGTGTTCATAGGGGTTCAGCCAAAACAAATGGTGCCTTTCCCCAAAATAGAAAGAAAGAAA
>JAWWMO010000083.1:21557890-21587192 GCA_035047845.1 Dendrocincla fuliginosa | reverse complement strand
AAAACACATTGCTGAGGAAACTTGAAGGGTTATATTCTAGAAATTCTCTTTCAGTTCATAGTCTCAAAGGTTGTGTGTGAAAGTGTGTGTACTAAACGAGATAAAACAAATTGTTCCGTCCTCTGTATTTATTATGCATCTAGTATTTATTTAAAAATATGTTAAGAGACTCTTGCTGTATAACCAACTGCTACATTGGGGTATGAACCAGAATGTGATTTCCCATTCACAAAGAGAGTTTTCTGCTCTCCTTTATTTGATTTCTAATTTGTGTTAAGACATTTGTGAATATGATATCTCAGCCCAGACAGAAGAATTCTTATTCTGAAGAGAGTGGAAACTGCTGAATATTTCAGTTTAGCATCCATTTACTAAACCAAATAACTTCTTGGAGATGTGTGTGGGGGGGAAGGGGGGAGGACGGGGAGGGAAAGGGGGGGGGGGTGAGAAATAAGGTTCATTTTGTAGCTCTGTATTCCTATTTCAAGTGAAAGGAAAATATTTAATCAAATACAGTCTAAACTTCTAAACATTTATTTTGCACCACAGTAACAGAGTCCAAAGACTTCGATTAAGCTTTTCATACCCAGAATGACATCTTCCCATGTGCCCTCCTACCAGCACCCTAAATTTGCAGGCAACTTCACTTACTTTTAAATGTGAATGTTGAACGACCTTTTTGCAGACTACATCCTCTTTGGAAGTTGCAGGCAAATCTCTCAGGATTTTGTCTTCTGCCAACAATGAGGAGAAAAAAAATATCAATCACTCAAAGGATAAAAAGCTGCAGTTCTCAGGCTTTCATTCATAGTATACTCACTCAAGAAAAACAAGTTGTATACACATGTCTAGTAAATACCCCATAGAACTACTAGCCAGATAACAAAACTAAATTGATCTGGCTGTTATGAGACTTTCAGAATTTGATCCATCATACCCATTCTAGCTAAGGTTAAGAAAAAAACCCCACAAAACCAAAGACTTCCAAAGCCTCATGTTCTTTTAGACACAGAGCAGCTTTCCTCCTGCATTTTTACATTTTAATCAGCTTCATGCAGCATGTTCAATCCTCCATGAAGGCAATTCAATTCCCAGAGCCAATAGCTTTATCATATTTTTTCGCTAACTTAAAAAAGAAATCACTTCCAAGTGGTAGCAGAAAGTGATTGAAAAACTAGAACTTATTTACTTAAGATGTCCCTCTATACATAAGACCTTTCAATTATTTTACAAGTGGCATAGGGAGCTATAACTGGGATAGTCTGTTGAGGCAACTTCTCAATACAGGAGATAAGTAATTTAGGAGACTACTTGTTTCTGCTAGCTAATGGCTATATGATACCACCATATAAACCTGGGTTTCCAAAACACAGAGTCAAACGTCTCTCAGTTACAAAGGTGTGAACACTTGATTTTAAAGGATTCTTCCAAACACATTATAGTGTAATAAGTTTAGTTACTGAGCACCTATATCCTCCATGCTATTATGTTCAAGTCTATAGAGACTAAAATCCACCTACATACCATCCACGGCAGGTACAAGACGAACACTTTTCTAGCATACAACCAGCCCAATCTGGGCCCATATTTTCTCCTGTTTTCTGTCATCTGTACTAGATACCATCTCTTCTCCTGGCTTAACCTACCACTGCTCCCATGTGTGTGGGAAGAGACATTTTGGCACGATGGCCATGCACCAGTTGACACAGTGGCAGTTTGTCCAAAAAAGGAATAATTAGCTCCTTAATTTATTCTGCCGTTGAACACTTGTGTTGGGGAAGAAAAACAATTACTAATAGAAGGAGACCTGAAGGGATTGTCCAGCAAGCCCTGGGCAGCAGATACTGAAAGGGTTTCCTCCCTTTGATAAGACAGGAGCCTGCCACGAGAGATTACTTTGAAGACCAGGACTGTTTCCAGCTATCTATGTATATTAGCTCTGTCTTCCCTTGCAAGATATGGAAGGACTTTTACGAGATGTTGCAAGACCTGCAGAAGCCCTTTGTTCCGCCCAGGTGGTCTTGGTGTGGAGAAGTGCTTACTCATATGAGGAAATATAGTGACTGGATTACCTAAGCCCTAGTTAACATAACTCATCCCTCTCATTAACATGTCCTACCTCCTCATTAACATGTCCTACCTCTTCATTAACATATCCCGTTCCTGGGTTCTATATATTGTAGTGTGAGTCATCAATAAATTGTCTCAGTTTCTACTCCCAGACTGGGAACATCTAGATTATTGGCTGACCAACATACTTGTGATGAACAGAATCATGGAATATCTCCAGGGGACGCTGTCACACCTGGAGGGGGTGGGGCAGTGACTCAGAGCTACCAGGGGGTGCTGTCGGGCCCCGCCAAGGCGCAGATGGGGCGGGAGTGGCACTGGTTCCCAAAACTGCCGTGGGAAGGGCGGCCACAGGGACGGGATGGGACCTTTCCTGTGGGCGGTGTGAGAGCCCTCTCCTACTGTCCTTTGTCCCAAAGCTCGGGGGGTGAGGGGTGAGCCACTCCTGTGCAGGTGGCATCAGCCCTCAAGGATTCTGCAGCAAATCCAGGTAGTGGTGATGGTTCTCTCAGAACAGCACAGGGCATGTGGAGCCAGGGGCTGAGCCAGGGGAGCCCCCTCCAAGTGCTTCCACCAGTCCAGCAAATGGTGGCTGGCACACAAAGCAGCCAGAGAAGAGAAGTATGGCAAAAACCTGGAAATCTCTCTCCCCACCCCCCTGCACCAATCCTCTCCCAAGCCATCGTGTTGGAAAGCAAAGCTATCAGCCATCCCTTTGTTTCACCTTTAGACACTCAGCTGGCTCTGGGAGCAGGTAGTGGGGGGTTGGGCTTCAACAAGCCATTTGTCCTGCCTCCAACTCCCAAACCACAGTGTTGGTAAAGGACAGAAAAAAAAATTCCATGAAAGATTTTGAAAGTATTAACAATATTTTAAAACAGTTGCCTATAGAGTCAATGGCAATTTGGTCCCACTGACTCCAAAGGGAAAGTGGTGATAAACCTTAGGATTTGCCTTGAACAAGGCAAATGATCAAGGCTTGTGGCAATATAGAGATCAAATTTAATCAGTAAATTGGGTAGTTTTTGCAAAAACTTTTAATAAAAAAGCCCTGTAAGTGAGTGTTATGGGTGCTATAGTGTGAGACATTAAAGATACA
The DNA here is from genome assembly GCA_035047845.1 of Dendrocincla fuliginosa. Taxonomy (NCBI): domain Eukaryota; kingdom Metazoa; phylum Chordata; class Aves; order Passeriformes; family Dendrocolaptidae; genus Dendrocincla; species Dendrocincla fuliginosa. The sequence continues at coordinate 21,584,023 of JAWWMO010000083.1, read as the reverse complement.
GCTGAAATAGTTTGCATTTTTAAAGTATGATAGGAGCAATTCTAATAGCAATATATTATTTTGAAAAAAAACAACAACCCAACATAAAGCATAACTTCAAAGTAGTTTAACTATAAATTTGTGTTTGTGTCATCCGTTAAATAATTTGGCAAAGATTTCTAATTGAAAATTTCTTATCATAATTGGTTTAAAAGCTTGGTGAAAAATATTCTTCCTTTCTGTACATCTAAAAGTTTGCTGTTACAGAAATAGGCTTCTTATTGTATACCCAATCCCCGAAATATTTATTGCTGCAGCAAAATGACTGAGAATGATATGTTTAGTACTGTGAAGTTTTCAGGAGGATTCAGTGTTGAGAATGGTCACTGGGGGTGGAATGGCAGAAAAGGGCTGAGCTGACCTAACAGCTGCTTGCAACAGAGAGCTAACTAGTTGTGATCCTGCTTCTTCTCACCTTGCCACTTCTTCTCTTTGGCCCATTCCATGTTTAGGCAGGTTATTCCTCTTGATTGTGCTCTTGCATGCACATGGCCTTTGATGAGCTAATTCAGCTTGTTCAGCTGGTTCTTGTTCTGATGAGATGGTGAGCTGAAGGGTAGTCAAACTAAGGCCAGGGCTGACAGAGTTTGGGAACAAGGTGCTGGGGTGGGAGTGAGGGCATGAAAGGGCCGGGAGGGAAGTAGGAGGGAGTAGGGAGTTGCTGTATCTGAATTTATCCTGGCTCATTGCTGTGGTGTCAGTCACCTTTCTATGTGAGAAAGTTGGAGCAGAAAAGACAGACAGGCACATATTTTTCTTTAAAATTCTTTTTGATCCAGCTGTATAGGAAAAGAAAGCACTTTACATTCAATTGCTGCAACAAAAAAAAATTATGGGGGATGGCAAATGAGGAAGGAGGCTTGTTCTGGGAGGGCAGAGGTGCAGATCAGGCTTTGAATCCATAATGAGGGCAGCTAGTATGTGAGTGATTCCTCTTTTGTTCCTCCATCATTCTAGGTCTTGTCAGTGTTGTGACTGCACCTTCCTGTTCTGCCTTCTCTGTTCCACCACATATGGGAGATTTTATATGTGTTGGACATGGTTGTATACTGCAACCTTGCTCCACTCAGCTTTCAAGGTTGCTTTCTCCTAACAAGTGACATTTGTGTTTTGTGTTTACAGCTCCAGGTCATCCAGAATTGTCCTGTGCCTGTATCACCAAGGCTTCTGATGCTTGTGCTGTAATAGACCCTGGCTAAAAATGACAGGACAATTCCTTCTGGCAACAGTGACCTGTTGGACCTTCACTCTATTGAACTCACTAACCTGTGTTTTTGCTGATGTAAATGAATGTAATGATGAGGGGTTTTTTTTGTGAGACCTAATGCAGTAGATCAGTATCTATTCCAATGCAGAACAGAAAGAAGTGGAAATCTTTCCTTTGAATTCAGTTGTTTTTATATTAAGTCCTTATTGACATTTTAAAATAAGTAACATGCTGGTAGATATTTGTAAGTGAACATATGACAAGTTGCTGAACAATGCAAAACTGCAAATAAGTAAATATTAACATTCAGAGATCGAAAATAATCTTTGGTAGGAGACTACTGTAGTATGAAAGAACATTTAGGCATTTGATTCCCTTGAAATGTTCCTTGACCACCAAGAAAAAAATATGAACTTTGGGAATGTTTTGAGGGCAATGTTTCTTTAAATAAATATGGTAGAAGGAATGAAGATGGCTGAGTTTAACACAGTTGTGGAAAGAGATGTAGTAACTGTGGGGCTTCAAGTTTGCCTTTAATATTTTTGAAATGGTGGAGTTGTTTCAGAGCTGTCCAAGATAAAGGGTATAAAAAACCCTCAGAATTTGAAGTTAACTTCAAATGTACACAAAAAAAGTGTGTGAAAATTAGACAGCAGTGAGCCATATGATATTCAGACCTTCACCTCTGACACATCACCTTCATCCACTTAACAATCTCTTCTCTTTCCTGCAGAGAAAGCTTAAAGTATGAACACCATCTACTCTCCGACCAAGTGCATCTTAGAATCAAATTATGTCTTACATTGTTTTAGTTCCAACTTTTCTGAAGTCTGCCATCAATATATAAATATTCAATTCCACATCCCTATTCTTTCTCTACAAGCTGAAAATAAGAGTCAATGAAAAATTATTTAGGTTCTTCACCAGGATTTTATTTCAAGGCTTTCCCTAAAGTGAAATAATGTTATGTACTTTTTCTTTTTTGTATTTTTCAAATCTGCTAGAGAACAGGGAGAGAAAGAGTTTTGTAGTGAAAGTACCTGTTCTTCGTACCTTTGTCACTTTTTTAATGAAGAAAACCATCACAGACCTGTTATGATTGCCTGATTATGCTGCTTTATGACTCATTGGCTAAAATTTTAAACCTCTACAGATGCAAACCTAAAATAGAAATTCAAAGTCTTAAATGACAAATTTTACTTCTTTTGTTTGTCACTTCTACTCAACAAGTTGGCTCAAGAATGCAGTAACTTAAAAAAGTAGGGGTTATCTTTTCTTCTTTGGGATATCAATTCAAAGTTGAGAAGTGGAAACAGAGAAGAAAATAAACTGTGGATTTTTTTTTTTTATTATGTTTCTAGCAAGAAAATTTGAACTCTCCTGGCCTTGGTTTCCTAGCTTGATCAATCACTATTTTCAAAACTCCTTTTGGGGAACACTCATGCTCAAACTGTTTACCAACAGCTGACATGTGTGGTTCAATTGTGCCCTGTTGACTTCAGCGAGATTTCTGGGTAGCCACCACATCCTGAAGAAGCTGACTTTAGGCTGTGAGTAATGTGGTAATGTGTCACTGCCTTTTGAGAGTAGAGCAGGCTATGGTGGTGTGTGTCAGGGTCACTAAAGCACCCTGCTGAAATCAGTGGCATGTCACAGACAGTTGTATGTAGTTGTTTACACTGTATGTCAAGATAAAGACTTCTTAAAAATTGTAAATGATGCAAAGCATACCAGAGGCAATGTTTGGAAAAGAGTAAGTATCCAAAACAAAGGCTAGAAGTGAGGAAAACCAAACTAAAAGAAATGAGGGAGCACTAAAAACAAACAAAATCACCTTCAGCTGAAATGCAGTAGCAGAGTCCTGGAAAACAGTAAGGTCAAGATGTGACATCCAGATGTGGGCAGATGGAGTCTTTGAAAAAGAAGATTTAGAACAGTTAGCATTTCACTCCTATTGCTGGACCTGGATTTACAGGTCCCTTTAACAGTCTGCACCTAAGCCAAGATGAATAACAGTGAAGAATACTGCCTCCTCTAGAAAAGCAAAGTAACTAAAATATATAGGTTCCAAATTAAACTGCAAATGGAAGGAAAGTTCTTTGGAATGTTTTTGACTGTCATTAACTTAGCAAATCAGGCATGAGATCATGCTGTTTTGTCACATTTCATTATTGAGATTTGATTTTGATTGAAATCAGTCTAAATCAATAGATTGAACCTGGGCAAATGGAAATATTGAAAAACACTTTAAAAGGCTAGAAAACAAGAGGTAGATACTTTAGACATTGTCTAAGGAAACATGAAACTGCAAGAGTGGAAAGATTTGAGGAAGGCAAATATATCAAAGAAATGCTATAGAGCAAATGTCTACAAAGTTGTAAAGTTGTAACAAGAGCATGAAAGTGGAAAGTTACATGGATACTAACATGTCTCCAACCGGAAAACATTAAACCAACTGTAAGGTAGATTAGTGTTTTGCAGGAGTATGCAATCAGAACCAGCAAAATCAAAATGGAACAATCTGCAAGCACACTGATAGTGCCTAATGCATATTTATCAGGATGGCAACACAAACAGGAGTGAAGAAGAATTCTATAAAGAAGCAAAGTGCAAAAGTCGATAGAGGAAAATGTACCACTTCAGTGGAGTGATGGAACTACTATGAATTTTTAACTGGGGGCTAATGCTTGGGTAAATGTTATATCTGAAAATATTGTAGATTATTAGGGTGAGAAACTTAAATATGTGGAATGAGAACCCCTACAACTGAGGGCTCACAGAGAAGAGCTAACTTCTCTGTTCTGTTCTGTCAACTTCTGTGTGTGAATTTGTACAGAAACCTGTAAGAAAAAGTGAGTCTCTTTATTTAAAATGAACCAATAATGAGTCTAACAAATGGCAAATCCTTGGTTTGCTTAAGACAGTGCCTAAAGGCCAGTTGGGCATCAACAAATGCAAAGGAAATGTTGAATAAATCAGTATGTCAGAGGAGTAAGGGAGACAAATATGTATGTTTGCAAGGAGTATATTTAAATGTTGACTTACTTTTCTCTGAGATTGCACATTCTATTTAAAACGCAGTATGCCATGTATTAAATTTGCATTTGTTGAACTTAGAAACCCATAGATTTTATTTGTTTGTTGGTCAAAAGGTTTGTATGAGATTCTGGATTTCAACATATATCAAGTCCCAAATCTAATCAACACAATGTCTGGTAGAGAATGCTGACATCACTACAAAGACTGCTAAATGCAGGTTAAGGACTGTAAAACAAATCCAGTAGCACTGGACTTGACAGAAGATTTTTTAAAAAGTGAACTGGTACTGACTGAACACTCACTGAGAAGAAAGATGTGAAAAAGTATTTTCATTCTGTCCCGAAGTGCAGCAGAAATTATTTAGCTCAGAAAGATAAAGTAGAAGAGGTCATGATAACCCATATATAGCAGGTATAGCTCAGTCATGCTATGGGTACAGTGGTTTGTAGATGCAGTTTTTATACATAAAGACATTGTTTGGGCGTACAAGGCTGCAGCTGGCAGGAAGATTGCTCCTTGTTCTTATGTGAGCTCCCAACTTTTGTGCAACTGGCTTTAGGACAAGAGGGAACAGCTATAATTCATTCCTCTGGAAAGAGGAAAATGAAGGATGAAGAAAGAGTCAAAACATCCTCAGGTAAATTGGAAATGAAGGATTTTGCTGAGCCCCTAATGTACAGGATTGAAGCTGCAAGTAGACAGAAATTGGGATATTTCTCTGTATTGTGTTCCGAACACCTAGAGCTCCCAAAAGCCTCTCACAATACATGTAATGCAGGCAACATGGTTGTTCATAAAGATTATGCAGGAATGTAAGATGGATTGTGCCGTCTCCTTGCACAATCTCCTATTATGGCAAAAAGGAATTTTGAGAGTGTCACATTGAGATCTAAGCAGACAGATGTGATCTGAGCATCCTGAGCCCAGGAGACAGGGACTGTCCACAGGCAGATGCAACACAGGGCAGCCACACAGCCTGGACAGATGCTTGTGCCTGAAAACCACTTTCCAGCTATCAGCCAAATATGACCACTTTTCTGAGAGACACAAAACACCACACTTCAAATTATTGTTTCTTCAATAAGTCATAAATTTTGCTAGCTTGAAAAGAAGTTTCTCTTGACATAAAACAACACTGGAAATTGTACAAACTGCAGCAAAACTTCACTCTAAATCCACTGTAATTTTAATTGCTGCTGTTACTATTTGTGCCATGCCACAAACAAACAAGTATATGTGTTTGTGTGTACCTGTTTGTCTGTATATGTTTATCTATATTGATACATCTTATTTTTTATTCTTAGGAAAGTATGTCAATAAAAGTGTAAATACACTCTGACAAAGAAAATCTCCCCACAGATCTGTTTTGCTTTGTGACATAACTTTTACAAGATCTTTTACAGAATCCTTAATAACTCTACAAAATCTCCATGTAAGTTTAGCTTGCAGGAGACGTTGAAGGACTGTTAACTAGGACATGAAAAGCCACTGAGTCAAAAACTTTGGAGCTTTATGATTTTTCTTGTCTCTGCAGCAAAGGGCATGTTTTGGCAATTTTTCTTGCCCAGTGTGCCCTACTAGAAAATTTTGTGTGGTATTTGTATGCACATGTTTTGTTGTTCATGGCTTTTTTGTGTGTTTCTGTGGAACAATGCTAGTTCATGGCCAGCACTGAGAGGAACAGTCTCAAGTGAAAGATTGCAATATCAGTAATCAGGGTTTTAAATTGAGTAGGAGGAAATATTTTTGGTGTACGTGATTTGCAGCCACAAATGGTATTGAGTATTCTAAAAATGCTCTGCCAGGAAGTCTGATTATTAAGTGTAGATATTTGAGAATGGATATTTAGGGATATTTGAGATTATGAATCTGACTCCTCTGAAAGTGTTCTGCCTCAAGTATTGGATTTATTCACTTTTAATGATTACTTTTTGGTTTATCACTCCTCAACAATTCTCCTGACACACTTACTTAATATTATTTTAAGACATACAGCATGGATCAAATATTAAGACCTCAAGTTATTTCTAAATAGCATCCAGTATTGCAGCACTATATCTTCAAACCCAGAAATAAGATGTAATCCACAATAAATAGTGTTCATGATTGAATGCTTAAAACTGATGTATGTGCTTAAAACAGTCTGTTCAGCATAAACAATATTTCTTTAAATGTTACAAGCTCAAGCCATATTTTCACCTTTAGGTACCGAGAATAGCTTTGGAAACTTTATCATCACTAAAACTGCATTTTTTAAAAAATAGTTACACATGAATTTATGAGACACCAATATTAGAAGTTTAGGTAATGGCCAAGCAAAAGCTCTGGCACTGATACTTAAATTGTCTGTAGACAAAACAGTCTGTAGAGCTGAAGAGCAAAAATTTGCATATAGAATACCTTGCCATGATGTGGGAAAGCATTTTCTGTGTCTGAATATTACTGGGAATGTTTAAATGTGGGCTTTACCTATGAAACACCCCAAACTTCAAGTTTGTTTGTTTCCACAAGAGCCTAAAGAAGTTTCAGGTTATCTTTTATTCTCCTCTGTTGCATTTCTTTCTTGTGACATTGTTAGCAGATATTTCATCTGCTGATGAACTTCTGCATGCAGCGAGGTTGGCTGAGAACAAGGTATGAATGTCCTGCTAGGATTGCTCCCTCTGAACCTGCCTTCTGTGAGGCTAGATGAACATCAGTGCTAGTGCACTAGACAGGAGAGGAATATATGTCTGGGGAGAAAGAAATGTAGTTGACTTGTTCCACACTTCAGGGGAGCTCAAACAGTGGTGGCATTGTAGCATTAGAAACAGGTTTTCTAACAGGCTTAATGCTGCAACTGTGAGCATCAGAGGAGCTTTGTGAAAGAAAGACAAAGAATAGCCATTTCTCAAGAAGGTTTTCAATTTTTAAATGCTTTCCTTCCTTCTTTCACTATTTGTTGTGAGCCCAAAGTGGTGTAAATTTGCTGACCCTTATAATTATCATGATTTGAAGTTCTTCCTTTTAAATGTCTACTTGGGTGGAGTTGCATTGGTTGGAAAAAAACAACAAAAGTCTGTTTCTTAGGCTTTGTTGGTGTTTGGGTTTTTTTGTTTGGCTTTTTTAACTCTGTTTTGTTTGTTTGTGTGATTTTTTTTCTCTTTTCCTCAGGTACCTAAGTACCCAGGAAACTGACTGGGAGGGTTGTTTAGATGGATCTACCAGCTCAAGAAAATGTTAATGCATATACTTTAATTCATCTCTACTTTAGAATTTGGCCTTTAACCCTTACATGAAATTCCATCCTTAAATACAGAACAAGCAAATAGCTTTATCTTAAACAGAGTTTTTTCCCTAAATTGCAATCATTAATCAGTTGACAAATAATTGAGAAAAGTGCTTTTCCCAATTTTTAAAAGATAGTCAATATATTTTAATTCCTCCAGGAAGCTAGAAATGTCATCAAGCATGGAAACTAGAACTTCAGACAGAAATAGTAAGAAATGTTAGAATTATGTGAAAGTTACATATGGGCTAAGAGCCTTTCCATGTCTCATTTCATCCAACACAAATTAAAATGAATGAGAAATGCAGTACTTCTGGAGCACAGTTTTTGTGAAGTAAATGCCAACAGCTTCTTAACTGGAGTGGCACAGCATTAATGTGACTGTGGTACTACTGAATATGCCACTAACATGTGGTAGAGGTTTGGTACATCTTTAAACAAGTCAGGAAAAAGAAAGCCTCTCATTTTTCTCTGTTCTAATTATCTTCGTTCCAGTGGATTAGAAAATGGAAAATGTAGAAGTAAAGCTGAAGATGGTTCAGAGCTCAATCGCCTGCCAAGTTAAGTCTGACAAATGGCAAGTGTGTGTAATTAATAGTGTCATCTTCCCCTGGACCAAAGGGTGACTGCGGTAGCTATAGATTGTAATTGTCATCGTTGTCACATAAAATGTGCTATTATTAACTTCAGGCTGAATTTTATTGCTGAGAATGCTCATAAATTGAATGGTCAGTCATTTAAATTGCCAAGTAGAGAGCTCTGCCATTTGCTCTAAAGCTACTTTCTAAGGCAATGTATTTGACTTTAGACCTCTGGAAACTATCTACATTCCTTAAAGAGATGTTAGACAGGTTGTTACCTGCAAGAGAGGATGCTCTGACAGATGTGCTGTATTCCGTTCATGTTTTAATCATCCCTACAGTCTAATTTGTATTTTTTTTTTGTTGAAAGGCAAGTACTGCACATGCTATGTTGGCAACTTAAAAATTGCAACTTACTATCTTGTTAGTGCAGCAGAGAGAATGACTGAGGATGGACTTGAAATATGGATGAATTAAGAGTAGTTGTTTAAGATGAAAAGATGAAAATGAATGAAAAGAAAGTGATGCATTCAAAGTAAGAACCTTGAGATCACGGAGTTTTTCAGCAGAATCCAAAGTCTTTCATTCTAGAGGTAAAACACATTTTTTACCATGTGTTTAACAGCAGTGATTTCAAGTCTTTTCCTCCTGATGACTGGATAAATGCAAATTTTCAGGAAGACTGGCTCAGAACTGCTGTGAAAATAACACCCAACTAAAATACGAAGGCTTGATGAAGTGAACAGGACCGAGGACAGAAAGAGAACTGCAGCAGCCATCAAATCCTGTTTCTTGCTATTAGAGACAAGTAATTCATATAGTACCTTTCATAAACTGGCTGTATCTTAAAATTAGTTTAAGTATTTGTCCTCTCTATACAGTTATTGTTTCAAAACATGACTGGTATAATGGTCAGAAAACACATCTTTACCCATCATTTATTCTTTTGCTAGCCTTGTCCTTTACTTTTATATGTCTTATGCCCAGCTAGTATTATCTCAACAAGTACATTTATAAGGCACACATTTAACACACCCAGTTAAATAAGACAAATATTTTGCTTTAGTGTTCATATTTGATCTTCTTGACCTCTTTCATGTTATAATATGCGGTCGGATGGCTGGCATAGGCCATATAACCACTCCCAGCAGCTTTGGTGACTCTAAATAACCTCAAGATGATGGCAGCGACGATCCATTTGGAGGAAGGCAGCAGGCACACAAATTGCCTACTGCTGATCTGGGAAGGTAGTGATGAAAAAAAACAACACAGGACTCTTTCAAGGTCCTGTAATTGAAATGAGCACACTTTAATTCCTTGAGCGAGGATCCATTGGAGGGCAAGTCTTGTGCCAGCAGCTGTGGTAAGTCCAGCTCCAATAGCATATCTTAAGGTTGCTGCTGTCAAATAGCTAATGATCGGATCTTGGGATCAAGCTCGTGATCCACTGTGTGGTGAGACACCACCTGTCCCAGCCCCTGCTTCTTAGTGCTCCCTCAATGCTCTTAGCTGAGTGTCCCACAGAGCTTGAAGTGTTTACTTTGACAAAATTGGAGTGTCCAAAGCAGGCCGGCTGCTGGCATACTGCAGCTAGGAATAACGGAATAGGAATCCAGCTCTATTTTGCTGGTTTTCAGAAACCGGGCCATGATTAAGAGGGATGGCTGGGGGCATTCCTATTGTACTGCTAGAGGTGAAATTCTTGCAAGACAGTCTAGAGTGAAAGCATTTGCCAGGAATGTTTTCATTAATCAAGAATGAAAGTCAAAAGTTCTAAGATGATGATACCATTGTAGTTCCAACCATAAACAATGCCATTACATGGAAGCCGTATAACTATAACAATATTGTGTTCAAGCTACTAAGTTCTGCAACCTTTTTTCTCCAGCAGATTTTCCTTTAGACTTTTCTGGAGTTTTTCCTCTAGGAGGATTTTTGTTTGTTTCTTTTTTGCTGGTTTTTTTCCCTTGCAACGCAAATTTTTGTTAGTACGTATACTCCTTGCCTATATATTAAGCCTAAGTTTTTACATCACAGGAGCATAGTACTGGAAAGGATCAGCTGTCCACATGGGTTGTTAGAGTCAATTCCCTGTTATTACAGGCAATATATAGTAGAACCTGCATTCAAGTTTAGCAGAACATCCACTCCAACCTTCATACAGCCAAAGGCCACTCAGTAATTGCCTTTCGTATGATAGTAGAAGACAAAAAGCTAAAACCATAATAAGCCTCAGGAAGAGAATAGAGGAAAACAAATGTGTCACTTGTACTGTGTGTCCTTGCAATGGTAAGAAATTAAGTAGATTTTTTTCCCCCAGATGATCACAAAAAGTGAAATGAACTACACTGCAGAAGAAAGACAAAGTAAGCACTGGAGTAGCAAGAGGGCAATTTCTTAAATCAGTGTTTCCTGTTGAAAGAAGAGCTGTTTCTTGCTGTGTAAAATACATTCAGCACCCATGAGTGAAAGAACAGCTACATTGAAAGTTTGGAAGTACCCTGTTACTGCTGAAAAATTGTTAATAGCTCCTTTTTTGTGTCTGTTAGAAAGATTATTTGCTAGCCCAAGTGTAGCAATGTAAATTTTGGCCAGGTATCAAATGAAAATTGCAGTCAAAGTGCTTGGGTAATAGGGAAAAATTTTATTCTATATCTTTGCTGATGTTTGTTTTCAGTCAGAAGCAGGCTTTCAAATCAAATGTCAATAGCACAATGATATTTTAACAAGGTTGCTGACTGATGTACTGTGATTACCTTACATGTCAACCATATCTGTGCAAAAGGATTATTACTTCTCTAGTCAGTGCATCCTCTCGTGCCTTCTGCTTAGTCAAAGTGCAGTGATGGTATAACAGTTTCCAGAACATATCAGGATGAAAAGATAAACTAAAAGTATTATATTGATTTTGGGGCCTTCTTCTCTTTCAGAGAATCTCCAAACTCCTTAAGTGTGTATGGTGGTTTCTTGGTTTTGATTTTTTTATGCCCCAAAGCAAACGCCTTGACTAGTACAAAGATAAGGAAAATAGTGAAAAATCAGCTTCATCATCACATTAAGTAGTTGTTAAACAAAATGTTGCTGCAATAAGACTTGTTTAATAGGACTGAATGGAGACCAGTACAAGCACACAACTAAGAACTGCTTGATGGAGAAAGGTCATAGGGATAGTCCCAACTGCAGTATTTAAGGAGGTGTTTCAACATAAACTGATATGAATTATAAAACTTCTTTTGATTCTTGCCAAATCCAATGTTCTAAACTTACGTAAATCACCAGAACCCTGAGATCTCTTTAATGCCTCCACCAGTGTGACAATAGTTATTCTCAGACTTCCACTAAAAGTATTATCTGAGTAAAATGATGGCTTGCTTGCAGTCAGCTCCCATACCTCCCACAGCTTCATTGTGGCAAGCATAGCTGTAGGGGAAATGACTAAAACTTCACTGGCACAAATGGAGTTACAACTGCTGGCATTAGGGCTTAATTTGTCACTCTTGGTTTTAATCTCAGGAAGCATGCAAGAATTAAATGGTACCAATCTTTCATATGACAGGAATAAGATGATCAGAATATATTCACCCTCGGTCCCACGGCCAAATCAGAGCTCAGCCCTGGCTCCTGAAATGATCTTGAGGAAGGCTTTGATTATGGGTATATTGTTTCACATTTTCCTATGTATTCTTAGCCCAGACTTCATTTTCTAGGTCACATCTAGGCATGACACCTATTAAGTTTGTGGTGAAAAAAGGAACTGATCATCAAAAGACTGTATAATTTCAGTCTATTTTTGAGGAAATCTGTGGAGTTCCAAATAGGCCTGTTGTATAAGAGTACCAACAGAAAAGGATCTGCAAAGTGCTGCCATCACCATCAAAAAGATGCCTTTATCTTGCAGCTTCTATTCCCTATGTCTGAGGGAGGCTGGTGGTACATGAGATGACATTGTCACAATTGTATTGCTGCAGTGCTACAAGAACAAGAGTACTGTGCCAGGTCATAAGGGACTGCACAGGAGATAATGAAGGTTTAGGATTTCCACATATTGTATGGCTTCTCAGTGAAGATCTTTCCCTAGAGCCTGGGTTTGATATTGGGAGAGTTGTGCTATAGAGTGTTCTGGCAATGGTCGTGTTGTCCGCACACACAGCCAAATGAAACACAGTTACAGCTACTACAGGCACTGAAACAGTCTTTTCGTGTGACCTGTGAGCACAGTGCTCACCGTCAAACTAGTCTGACATGAACTCAGACCTGTTTAATCTTACATAGTCCTTGTTAATGTTTCTAGTTTCATTTCCTAAACTGAAAAAGCTGCCTATAAATACTACATATACACTATATAGAGTATATATATACTATATATATATATATATACACCTAATTCAACACATATGCATGTATAGAGATATATATATATATACTCTCACACTATATTTGGGCTGTATTCTATTGGTAAAATTCTGAAGTACTGTTTCTTATAAGCAAAATAGCTAGTGTCACTGTGATCTCTTAGTGTTTGGGCTATCTGAACAGTCTGCTCTTATTCTGCGCAAACACACCTCTACAGCAGTTTCGTGTACTGTTGGACACTGTTGTCTTCCTACCCAAATATCAAGACCCCTAATGCCTTTTTTTCAAGAGCCATCCATTACAGGTACTACAAATAATGTAGTGTGGACAGTAACACCAGTTTGGCTTTGTGCTGTAGTTACTTTCTACTTTTGCAGTTATGGTCACTAATGCTTCTATCTATTAACAATATTAATTGAGCTGATTTCATTTGCTCTTTTGGGAGGTTAATTCTGCTTCCCTGGCTTTTGAGGATTGCTCTTGGATTTTTGGAGAGAAAGAGAGCTATTTAGGTGTTTGGAGACTGCTTAGTGACTCAATGTCTAAAGGCTTGGAGAGTAGGGGCTCTCCTATGTTTTGAAAAGCCTGGATGTTTCTGTCATCATCTGTATATTTAGGAACTGACACAAAAGTTGTTAGTGTAGAGAGAAGTCCTAGATGGGTGCAAAATTAAGATGTGGAGAGGAACAGGACCACTGCATCCATTCTTCAAAGTGGGAAAGTAAGAGGAGTAAGGTTGTTACCTGTGGGTAATGAATAGACTGTATCCAGATAAATGTCTTCTGGCTTACTTTGCAGAAATGGTAGAAGGATGTTTTGTATCTATTTAAGGATTGAATTGTATTTATTGAATACTTTCATCCAAGCTGTACAGAAATGATTCAAAAATCATGTTGCTCCCTGAGTAAAATCAAATTTAAAGGAGTATGTGACATGAGCTATGCTGTCTAGTTAAATTAGAAAAGGGCTGAGAAATATCTTTAGTGGATCCCCTTGAAAAATGTTCTTTCTCTGTCACTTGGTGGCTGAATATCATGGGATAATTCTGCATTTAGATTAATTGAAATGGTGGACCTAGCAATGATTTGCTCTCCATCTTTTTTTAAAAAATATAATATTAAGGACTGTAGCTTTTGAGGATATTAAGTATAACTGATCTTCTCCTTCCTGTATGAGTGGAACTCATCTCTGTTGCTTATGGGAGTCTATCTGTTGCTTATGCAAAACATGGTAATTATTCTGTGCCAGATGAAGCATTATACAGGGGAAGGAGTGTGAGCATCTACAGAATGAAAACACTTATCTAGGTAATAAGAGATTCTTTTCACTTGGTCAAAGGAAAGATTTGAACTCAGATCACCCTCAGTTAGGGAAATAACCAGTAATGAAAGAGCTTGATGAGGAACGGCAGATTCAAATCAGTCTTTTTTAAAAAGAATAAAAAGAAATTGCTTCATGTTTTTTCTTTGGGTTTTTTGTTTTGGTGGGTTTTTTTTGTTTGTTTGTTTTTTGTTTGTTTGTTTGTTTTGCTTTGGTGTTTTTTGTTTGTTTTCCTTTTTTTTTTTGTTTAAATATGAGGGAGGACAGGAAACAATATCAAGTGGTTGACTCAATTAATCTTTTGCACTACCTTATCCTACTGCTTTACTCATGTAACGTTCTAGCACTAATCTGCTGTCTCCAGGACATCTTGCACAGGAATGTAAGCCCTTTGAATCTTCTGGCAAGTCCTGACAAGGGCTTCCCATGAAGAAACTGTTAAGCCCCAGAGGCGACAGAGAGGACAGGACACTTTCTGGAAACGTGTAAAAATGGGAAGCAGGAGGCAGTGGGCTGGAGGGATGAAAAGCTTGCATCTGAGCCAGCAACAGTGCTGCAGGTCTGCTCATTGCAGAGAGAGATCCCAACTGGAGAGCTTAATTGTTTTGTTTAGCTGGGTTTGTCATGCCAGTTGTCAGAATAATTCCTTTGTGCATGGCTGGATTGTACATGTGTACGCAACGCCAACTTAGCCTTCCGATATCCTGAGGGGGCCTTTCTTACTGCAAATTATTTTCCATTGAACAGAGGGTGATTGGAAGATTGGTCCTTATTTGTCCATATGGTAGCTGTTGTTCTCTTCCAGTGTGAAACTCTGATGAGGATATTAGACACAGTTGCTCTACACATGCCTAGAAGTATTTCATTCCCTGTGGTTCTCCTATCACTGACTGTTGAAGTGTTATATTTGTTGACAATAATGAACTTTGGTAGATTATATACTGCAAATTATATCCTGCTCACACATACCAAGGTCTGGGTAACATTTCCAAGCCTTGCTTGCTATCTTGTTCCCTTATTTAAATAATTACGGAATATTGGGGTCCTGAATCACCAGTTATGAAATGCAAAAGAAGTCCTTACACATGTTCTAGAAAAACTGGGCCTCAAGATACAAAAGTATTTGGGGATTCTTTTTGCTTTGTTTTGCTTTGTTTTTTCTTCTGTTTGGAATCCTTATGGAATATTATTTTTGTGAAAGATTACTCTTTTTTTCACCTTCCAGAGCCTGTCTTAAATGAGCTGGAAAGAGATTTACATTTCTCTGCATGACTGTAGGATACTGGAGTTTAAACAACAAATGAAAAATTGTCACAGCTTTATTTAAGAGCAGTGAAGTGTTGCTGCCTTACTGTCAGCACATTTTAAAAGGGGAAAGATAGGGAGCTGTGTGATTGCTGTGTTGTTTTTCTAACCTGGAGACTTTCAGCATGAGGGAAATGCTGTAGGATTTATATTGGGTAGCCAACTGATGCTGCCTCAACAAAACAAGGATAAAGCAAATCTGAAAATTGCAGATGTGAAAATGCAACTTTTTGAGAGATCCTATTTCTTTTTTTGCCAATTCCAGATTTCTTTTCAGACTTTAAATGTTTGACTGTGTTTGAGCCTTTTGAAACGCACTCAATTCCCATGAGTCAATAAGCCGTTTTCTCTTTACCACATTCTGCCACAGGCTTTCTTTCTTCTCCTTTCTGTGCTTTGTCTCTATTTTTTCATGGTTTCACTTCACTTCTTTCCTGCATTCTCTGTGTGGTTGTTCTTTTTTCCTCCTTGCATGAACTGTGCAGTTTTAAGTCCGTTTATTTGACTTCCACAATCAGCAAGATACTAGATGGTTCTTCAAAGTAATTCCTGTTGTTTTAGCCAAATGCTAAAGTTCCCCATTGGTGGAAATCATTTTGTTCACTGTATGAGGCAAAAAAACTATCGGTTTGTGGGTACGTGTGAGTATGTAATTAAAAGCCATTTCCCATGCTTTACTTGTGGAGATTCAATTAAGGAAGTACAAACAATCAGAATTTTGGCATCTCATAATTTTGCTTTATTTTACAGTCTTTCCAACCTTAATGTTTCCTTAAATTGAAGTTTGCTTTTTGTGGGGATGTTATAATCTTACATACAATGCATATAGGCAGAAAATATGCAGTGTACAATTATTAGCAAAGAAAGTCAAGCGTCAAATCTTCAGCTTCTATAAAGAGAAAAAAAGTTTCCAAAGAAAAATAAGATCATGTAAAGATTTAATGCATCTCAAAGCCAACGCAATTTGGTTTGATACATGACCCTTTTATTTTGCTGCCGTAAAATGTCTCCCTCCTGCCAAAACCATTTGTTACCTTCTTCCTTGGGGAAATATGCAAAGACATGCAGTTATGCTCAGGCCTCTGCACTGGAAGTTTTTTATTTCAATCCTATCAGCTTCTATTCTCGCCAATCATTTTTCTTTTGTTCTCAGTATCCATTCTTTCCAGTAATTCACTTGAGCTACAATATCTGAGAAAGACTGAGCACCACTGTAATTTAAAGGAAAAGATCTTTTGAGGCTGATTTGGTTTCAAGCAGCTTTTTGTGAGAGAGATTGGTTTGCAGCCTCCAGGCAATTAAATACTCTGACTGAAGATTATTTATCACCAATTATTCCATACAGAAACTACTTTCATTTTTTTTGGAAGAAGACATCAAAAACTAACAACTTCTTCATGAGGGACAATATAAAGCCCAGCTAGACTAGCACACAGCAGTTGCTTGCAGCAACTGTGACAAGAAGTTGGCAGGCTGTAACAGGAGTGACAGAAATCTGTGAAACGCTGACTGGATCAAAGTCCTCAAAGTCAGTGCCATTAGGTTTAGCAGGGCCCAGATTTCTGCCTAGACAAAGATTTAGCTGACCAGAAGTAGCTGGCACACTCCTTGTTATGACTATAGAGTGGAGGAACTACCATGTCTACAGAAGACTTGACAAAAGCTTGGTGGGTGGGACTGGCAAGGATTTTTTTGCTAGATAATCTTCCTGGACTCCAGCAGGTCCAAATACCTTCAATTGCAATAAATTTTCTATCAGCCTTATAACCAAACTTTGTCATTTTGGAAAATCACATGAATATTAGAGTGGAAGAGGATTAGTAAAGATAAAAGTGGTGAGTTTTGAGTTCATGATTAAGTTTAGACTAGTCATGATGGAATTTTCTAGTGCAAAAGCAATCTGTGTTTTTCTTATGGCTGCTGCCATCTACCTACAGAGGGAATACTAATTTTCAGCAGGGAAATTCTGTTCTGTACCTCCCTAATATCACCCCATGATTGTATATTGCTCTAAAATATGCCTACCATGAAATCAAGAGTAATCTGGTTTGATGTCAATTCAGTAGACTAGCATCCGGATGAAATATGATGACCTCGTAAGTGGATACTGCACAAGATCATGTTACAGACCTTAGAGGGCAAAGGCAGGGAGGTTTTTGGCAAATGGATTATGGGCAGAGTCTGTAGCATATTTATTTGGACAGATATTATATATAATTAACATCTTTAATGGAAGATATGAGATCTCATCCCATAGGGTAAGAATGACTTCCACTTGTCACTACAATGAGTGCAGCGTTGTCATGAGTGCTTTCAGCTCTAGACAGGAGCAAGAAAGAGTAATGATCCTGAATGTTATTTTAATGTCAAATGCTTGTTAAAGAGTTATGGTTACACTGTGAGAGGAAAAAGAGTCTATAGGGTAGTCAAGGCAAAACCTTCTCTGAGAAAAGGGTGGGAGCAATAACTCCATTGAGTCCTTTTCTTTCTAAGTCTCTCCTACAGAAAGGAGGAGGATTGAAGGTAGATTGCTTCAGAAATATTTCAGTGTCAACCCATGGGCCTGACCTCCTGGGAAGACAGACTTGGAAATTCTTCAAGGTAACAGGAAACGTTTGAATTATTTCCTAATTAACTCCTCAGGATTTCTGAAACATGTTTCCAGTGTTTTCTTTCTTTATCATTCAAATTAGTACAGAGGTTCTGTTAAACGGTAGTTCTGGCATTGCCTTCCATGACTAGCAGATAGTATGCAAATAAGTGGGAAGTAGGCTGCCAGCAAACTGCTTCTACCCAATTTTGCCACATGAACACCTCCCCTTAGACCAAGATTGATTCAAATTGCAGACAAGATCACCAAGTTGCATCAATCCTATGTGTATTTGCAGAACCATAGCATGCAATAGGCTGGATTTCCTGATGAGGGAACTGTTCAACTAACTGGAGAGAAGTCTGGGTATGAACCATCATGTACCTCACACAGATGAGTGGGGATTGAAGCTCCAGCTGTAGAACAGGTTGAAACAAACTTCATGCTGGTATAGGAGCAGAGTGCCCCTCTCTGCCACCTCTGCAAAATGTTTTGAAGTCCCCAGGTAAGAAGTGATGTATGCACAGAATGTGTTAT
The DNA here is from genome assembly GCA_035047845.1 of Dendrocincla fuliginosa. Taxonomy (NCBI): domain Eukaryota; kingdom Metazoa; phylum Chordata; class Aves; order Passeriformes; family Dendrocolaptidae; genus Dendrocincla; species Dendrocincla fuliginosa. Next base: position 21,565,784 of record JAWWMO010000083.1, on the reverse strand, counting down.
AAAACCAAGACTGCCCAAAGAATGATAATTTATCTCTGTCTAATTGCAATTTGATTAACTGTAGAAAACACGTCTCCCTCTCTGACTTGTAGGTAGAACTAGGAAAAAAATTTCCAATGGAAAAGGCTGTTATCCAAAAAGAGCAATTTCTTTAAAATATGAAGATTTTTCATTTTAATAATTTTCAGTGAAAAAGCCTTCAAGTGTTTTGTTTGGATAATCTTTAAATCTCTTTTATATTTCTGTTTTATATCATAAACTCTAGGCACACATATATAACAGTTTAGAATGTTCTGACAGTTTTGAAAGAAAATGCTCTGATTCTTTTTTGAAATGATTCTTTGAGGGGACAGAAGGAATTTGCATCTCCCACAAATATCTAAATTTAAACTTTTACATTCAGATCTGGGACAAAAACAAATACTGTAATGTCAGAATTTTATACATGATAAGAATTCTTTTTTCTCCCCCAGTACATTCTGCTTAGATTACGTTGCACAGCATGTGCCTTCCTTCCCTAGTCTGCTTTTGTGTTCAAAAAATCAATTTGAACATTCTGAACAGAGAACTGCTGCTGGCCCCAGCCTGAAGGGGTTCAGAGCACCCATCACTCAACCCACAGGACTTGAGTTACAAATTGATACCTGAGTTCAGCAATGAGAGTGAGTTTGAAAATCAGAGCAGAAAAAAAAAAGACCAAAAAGACATTGATTTCTCCCCCCCATTTTTTTTTTTTAAAAAAAAGGTCTTTGTAATTTCATAACTGACTTTTTTTCATTTTCTTTTGTGCTTGTAAAACAAGACAGGTGAGATGCCACCTTCTCTCAACAGCTGCTTTTTGACAGTGTTGGCAACTGATTTTTTCTACAAGTTGCAAACATCCTCAATTGTATTGACCAGAAGAGTGATGTCTTATGCTTGAACTTAAAGAGGAGTTGGACGCAGATTCATGCTGCTGAAACTGCAGACAGCTCCCAAGTGAAGGTGATTTTTAGTATTTCTGTGAATACAGAAACAGCCTTTCCTGTGAGTATTTATGGTCCTTTAAGGTTTGCATTGCACTTCAGATAAATATTCTTAGTTACGACAGGTCTCTTATATCTTTCCATTCTTAATCTTAATTTTGCTATCTCATTGCCTATAGGGTAAGAACATAATCAAACACTAAGGAGGAGGCCATTTAGCATTTTGCCCTCTTTGGGAGGCAGAAATAAGAAACGTTTCTCTACCTCTCATTATATATCTACCCTTCCTTGTACAGTGTGGGGAAATTAGTCACTGTAAACGACTCAGGATTTGGACTAGTGTCCACCAATGCTTCAGCTTCGAACCTGGGAAGAAGTCTCCCTGAAGAGGAACAATTAGCTATAGTTGGGCTTGGAACCATCTATTCACATTTATGTGAAACTCAACTAAATATTGACAGGAAGTTTACATCAATGCCTTCCTACCTCTACCAAGGTGATCTCCCTAACTTACCTTTAAAACTTAGCTTTTTAGATCTTTTTTTTGTCATCTAAAGAGAAATCAAGTCTCACCATGTGGCTAGAAGTACTTGTAGGCTAATTATAGCTGACAAATTTGTGTGAACACAGCTAATGTGCTCACAGAAAGGAGAGGGTTTAATTTTAGCCAGTGATATATGTTGATTTTGGGAGATTAGAGCTGGAAAGGCTGGGATTCATGACTTTGAACAGTAGCTCTTCTTTTGTTATTACCATCAGTCCCCAGTTCAGTGAGGAAATAGCTTTCTAGCATTCACAGAGAGGGTTTGCCTTCCTGGACAACCGAAACCGCTTTCAGTTCGGGTGGGGCTTTGTTTGTTTGTTTATTTTGGGGTGTTGTTTTTGTTGTTCTTATTTTGCTGATGTACAAGTCAGTCCTGAAAGCCATACTTACCTAAAAAAACTGAAAGGAAAAAAGAGCAAACAAACTAAAGAAATCACTCTTGCCTTCTTCCCCAGCCTTGTAAATGAGCCAACTACCAATTTTGCCTTCAGATGGTTTCTGAAGTTCAGCTGATTCTTTCTCTCTTTGCCATCTTGTTCTCATCATTTACTTGCTTGAAGCAGAACCTAAAATTGCAGAAGTTGTCTGCTTTGAAGACATTTCTCTCAAGGATGGATCTTGAGGTCTCTGACACTGAGCAGCAGATTGCTGTTTGTTCTCAGTACATTGGGTTATAAATTCACTGAGAGTGACGTGGAAAATGTGTTCTTGTACATGCACTTCCAGAGTGTTTGAGTTAGGTGTTGTATATTCCCCACTGTCAGCGTGTTGTCAATAACTTCTGGGAAAGCAGTATAAAAATAATCAAACATACATAGCAAGGCAGAGGAGGGAATGGTACAGTTTCTGCACCTCTGAGTTAAAAATGCTTATAAGTAATTGCTTGAAGTGATTAGGAAATGCAGAGAATCTCATAGTGATTGAGATGTTTTTCTTTCTTTCTCTCTTCCCTCCCACCTTTCCCCCTCCCTCCCAGCCTTCCCCATAAACCCAGGGTTGATAGCTTTGATTAGTATAGCATTGTGCCTATCCACAGCAGAAAAATGTTGTTAGCCAAAAAAAATTTCCTGCTGCATGAAAGAGCTTAATGTGCAATAAACTCAGCAGTGCAGATTCAAATTAAAGATTCCTGAAAACTGAAATTTAGCTGGAGAGCTGTTTGATGTGACTATCTGTGTAGACAGAGCCAGAACATCTCTCTTGTTCTTGCCTGACTTTAAAGATAACACATTTTAGAGTTCATGTAACTTCTATTTAGCAATAGGTGAAGATGCAGCTGCTTGCAATAGTCTTTTGCATGTAGAAACTGAGAAAGCAAGAGAAAAAGCAAACTCTCCTTCGGAACTGGCTTTATTTCAAAGCTTCCACAACAGTTAATATAAGATAGTAATAGTAATATACCTAGCTGATGAGATAACCACTTTCTCTTTCTTAATTTTAACTGCAAAAATTACTGACTCTTCTCAATGTGGATTTATGTGTTATAAAACTGGAGCAGCTTTTTAGGCCTTTCTCCATCATTACACAACAGAAAAATGCAATGCCCCAGGATAGCAGTTTCTGAGGGAGAATAGTTGCACAAAAAATACCAGTTCTACCAATGTCACAGGAGAAAAAAGGGGGAGGAAAGCATTCCTCAGTCACTCTAGAAGGGTTTGTAAAGATTCATGGGGCTCAGAGCAATCTGTAGCCTAGGAAATTGGTGTTTGAAGGTGTCACAAACAATAATGCACTACATCTTGCACTACAATGTACAGGTGTCCAAAAACTATTACAATCCAGCCACTGCACAAAAATTGTATGAAAGGGATTGCACGGCCTGTGAGTGGTACCAGAAAACTTTTCTTTATTTTTCTGTCTTTTTGGTAGAACTATGGAAGAGATTTCCACTCTGATAAAGTGCTACCAAGAGACCAAATTAAATTTCCTGCACCCAGATTCGGCAATTGCTCTTGTCAGTAATAACTCTGAGGAAAAGTAGCTGTATATTGAAAGTATGTTCTGAAACTTTTGATAGTTATGGTATCACAGGCTCCTGCAACAGATGGATGATACTGTAAAATTTTGTAGTGCTCTATGGTATTACAAACTTCTAGCTCTTTAAAGAATATAAATGTTATTTCTCTGTCTTAGTTTTTCCAAAATTGTTCTTTCTCAAATCTTTGGCAGAACTTCTTTGTCTGCTTCAATATGGCTACTATGATAGTACAACACTATTGTAGACTGAATAAACTGTCCTTCTAAGGCTGCTTTAATAAAGCATTTATTTTGTTCCCATTGAATGCTGTGGCACCCGTTAGTGTGTTCTCTTTAGGACAGCTAATGTAATGAAATCTAGTGATACAATCTTCTTAAATTGTACGTGCTTCTTAAAGTGAATCACTTTCTTCCAATAATTTTGGTTTTGGCCTGAAGTGAAACTTTTAAACCTAGAAATCATTATATGTAAATATTTAGTCCATAATAAGAGAAATTAAAGTTAGGGTTAAATAAATATGTTTCCACAGTGTTTTAAATACAAAATTGGTCTAATGACAGCAGGAGCTCTCTGGGGTAAATCTTCAGGACTGCCTGAAATCCTCACCTAAAGACCTCCTGCAAGAGTTAGAACTTTTATGGTGAAGGGGATGTCTCAGACCAGCCCATTGTCTCAAGCCAGCTGAGGGTCTTGTCTATGCAGGGACATGATGAGGAGTTTCTGGACACAGGGAGTTGGTGAATTTAATGCACTGAGTGTGCACACAGAGACAGTCCTGGTATCCAGCTACACCAAAATTATAGCTAAGGGTTTTAACTTGAGTTCTCTTCTTTCTGAATTGTAATGTCAGGTCCATTACTGCTGCCACAAAAGTGGCTTTCTGCATTTTGTCTTTGATTTGTTTTGTTCAGACTCTAACACAGCGTATGTCAATGGTCAGTACAGAAGACCTGCTTGACACGCTCAGAGCTATTTACTATTTGCTCTATAAAACACAAGAGAATTTGTGGTTTGCTGTGGCAAGCAACATTAGCCTCTCAGCTGATACCTTAGAAATAAGACTTTCAGTAATTTTTTTAATTAATGGTCAGCAGTTCTATCAGAGTTTTGAGAAGGGGTGTTCCAGTTACAGCAGCTGGGACCAGTTTATCACTGTGAGAGTGTAACCAACACTGTGTATTCTACACCCTCTATGTCAGTTCTGACAAACTATTAATAATGGATCATTTGCAGCAGCTGTCCAGAGCAAACCTGACACCTCAGGCTACAAATTGTGTTAAGGAACCCTGAAAAGCATGGAAATGTTTCTGTCTTCACATCAATGACTTGGCTCTGATTACTCTCCTCCAGGGAAGCATCAGCATCTTCACACCCAGCCTGAGGGGTCATGCCTGCTAAGGGGTAATTAGGGACTGGAAAAATAGGCAGTTGCAATGACCTAGACCATCAAACATTCCAAAAATATCTCATGATTCACAGAGTTAAATCAGCCATTGTGAAATTCCCTGACCTGGGAGGAGGTACTGGGCATTCCCATCTCAACCTGAGCATATGTAATCTTTGGGTTTTGGGACTTCTGGTGCCACTTGTCAGATCCAAAGGAGGACCAAAACCTCAACAAGACTGTGACTGACACTCTCGACAAGACTGAAAGCATTACTTTGACAGAATTGCGATCATCACCCTCACCAAGAGGTTTCTTTTCTCTTTAATTTGCACTCAGGGGGACCACGTGGCACTCAGCACAGGGGCTAACAAACACTATTCTGCTTGTGTCCCAGGGTGCTGGGTTATACATCTGCTTTTTGTGGGTTAAACCAAATTTTTCTCTGTATCATTGTATTTATTGTAATCTTTTTAGTAAATGGCAACTCTGACTTATAATCTCTCTTGAGCTGGGTTCATTTCTATCGCTGGTTTGCCTTTAAACCAGCACAAAGGGGAACAAAAGTTCCATTGTGAATAGCTACAAATTACATTGATCTCCATGTTGCACACAGGAATAGTGAAAGTTACCCCCAGCTTGCCAGGATGGTCAACGTCTTCAGGAATCAGTGTGTCAACCTTAGGAAGTAATTAAATATCTTCAGACTTGGAAGAAAAAAAAAATTGTATTCTTCATTTTTTTGAAAAGTAATTTCATCTGGTTTATGAGAAATAGGTCACCTATAATGTTTGTGGTTTGATACTCTGTGGTAACTGATGCTCACACTTGCTTCAGGAACAGATCTAGGAAGAAGATTGCCCAGCATTTAGAGAGTCCACCACCAAGTTGCTCTTAGCATTGGCTAACACTTCAAACATTGGCACATACCAGCTAGCCTCCAAGGAGCTGGTTCTCAAAGGCTCCACCCTCAATGCTGTATAGACAGGTCAGACTGTGGCAGGAGGACAAAAAGCAGTGTTTGTCACAGCGATGTTTCAATGGAGGGAAGCGTTCTTTTGGACACTTTTTAAGACAAGAGTCACACAAAACCTGACGGGCCTCTTTTCCTCAGCCAGACCTCTCTGCTGATCATTATTGCAGACCAATTTCCCCAGGAAATTCTTCTGTTTTTCTGCTGGTGTCCTTTGCTTGGTTTGGTGTCAGTCTCCTTTGTTGTCTCTAAGACTGACATAAAGCAGACTTGACAAGGCAAAAATCTGCTTCTTACTCTGTATGTGTGTGTGTGTGTGTGCACATGTGTGTGTGCATTACTGGAAATAAAATCTTAGTTTATTTTCTTGCCACTGACATAAAGATGATCTGTACTGATGCATTGAAATTTTTGTTTCCTAAGCCTCCTGGAAAGAAAAAATGTTTACATCTGATAACTTGAACCGTAATCAGCATAAATCTCTTATTTGGAAAAAAATCTGCTATTGTTTCTATGCTACTTGTGTCACATTTTATAATAATTCTTTTAATGGGATTTTGTCTTTCAAGGAGGAACTAAGGAGAGAGTTAAGGATCTTGATTAGAAAACATCTTAAATATTTTCAAGCTGGGAGTCAGTGTGTGTGAGATCTGTTGCCAGCTGCTCAGTATTTATAGCAATTAGAAATTTTACCATAATTAGGACTCATTATTACTTATACCGAAATTGCCAAGCAAAACCATGTCTAGGTCTATGAATTTTTAGTGTTTTGGAAAAAACCTAAAACTATTTAATAAATAAGAACTTTATGAAGGATGCTTATTTTATGCATTGTAGGATTGTATATCTACAACTTACACTGGCTTTGCTTCTTGTTTGGAAGAAAGAGGCCTTCAAAGACAGCATAAATGATCATGTGACAAATAGCAAAATACCTTGATCTCATACCTCTCCTCATTTTCCCAGATCGTTCTCAAGGACATCATGCCCCCTTTTTCATTTCTCAGTACAGTCTTTACGTGAAAACTCTGTATGAGAGAAGAGAGTATGTGAGAGTTTATGGGCATTGTTGGAAACTCAGAAATGTCAGGAGTTCAAAAATAGTATATTTCTATAGGAATTTGGAGTCTGAGTGAATATTTCTTTTGCAAAATTTATCCAGTTCTAACAGGGCTGTATCACAGATTGAAAAAAAAAGCCCAACCCAAAACCCACCTAAAGAAACCTCACAAGAAAATTAGCTTGCATTGGCTTACATTACATTCAACACTGGTAAAGTTTGAATAACACTGGCTTGGTAGTGCCTTGTTATTTTCCCAAAGGAGGTTTTATATTAAATAATCATCTTGCTAAAAGAATACAATTTCCATTCTAGTTGTCTCTAGTTCCCTATAGTATACTATAAAAAGCAGAAGGGTCATTTTCTGCATGCAAACTTCTAATTTTAGTAGGATTCAGAAAGTGCTCCTGAGGGTGGTTTTGAACCTGAACCAACCTGTGGAATGAACTCTGGAAATGTTTCCTTTTGCTTTAAAAAATTACTGTTCAGAGCACAGAAATTGATCCAGAATCTTGTGGGAAGACTCTTAACTCATAATCTGACTTTCCTGTTGATTTCTCTCATATATTCACTGAAGTCCTATGTGAGAATATGACTACCAAGAAGATAATATACTAAAATTCAAATTTAAAAATAGTCTCATATAATGGAAAACATTTTAAAGCAGAATATCAGCAGTGCTAGAGAATGATCTTATTGACAGAAATATGGGAAATCATAGAATCATAGAATGATTTGAGTTGGAAGGGACCTCAAAGGGACCCTTAAGGGGATCTTAAAGTTTCAACTGCCCTTACCATGGGCAGGGACATCTTCCGCTAGATCAGGTGGCTCAAAACCCCATCTAGCTTAGCCTTGAACACTTCCAGGGATGGGGCATCCACAACTTCTCTGGGCAACCTGTATCAGTGTCTCACCATCCTCACCCTAAAGACTTTATTCCCAATATCTAATCTAAACCTATTGTCTTTCAGTTTAAAGCTATTCCTC
>JAWWMO010000083.1:21474544-21557790 GCA_035047845.1 Dendrocincla fuliginosa | reverse complement strand
TCACCATCCTCACCCTAAAGACTTTATTCCCAATATCTAATCTAAACCTATTGTCTTTCAGTTTAAAGCTATTCCTCTCTGTCCTGTCACTACAGACCTGTGTAACAAGTCCCTCTCCAGCAGTCTTACAGGTTGCCTTTAGGTACTGGAAGATACTAACAGTCCTTCCTGGAGCCTTCTCTTCTCCAGGCTGAATAGCCCCAGCTCTCTCAGCCTGTCTTCATAGGAGAGGAGTCAATGTCTGTGCTCCTACCTAGAAGTAATTTTCTGTCCATGAGATATGAAGAAAGAGTCTTGTTCTCTTAGAGGAGGGAGCAGACAGAGGGAGAATCTCTTGTATAGGAGACAGTGATTCTCACTCTTGCAAAAAGGTCATTGGAATCCTGTGCCCCACACAGCACTAATCTAGACATTTCAGTCTGTAGATCTCAGCTTATTTGTATAGCTTCAAACACTACCACAGTGACTGAGTCTACATTATGAACTTCTAGGAATACAGAGAAAAAAATCCTGTAAATAACTCATTGTTCTTATAAGATAGAATAACCTTTTCTTAAAAAAAAAAAAAAAAAAAAAAAGTAAAATTGCATTTTATGGACAGGTTGTAGCTATTGTAACAAAAAGGTTTCTTGGCATGTGTGACATAATGGTCCTTGCTGCTGTGGCAGTGCTTGCAACAGATAGATATTGTAGCATAGTATCACTTGTGGGTACTGGTTTGCTCATAGATCTATAATACTGTAAGAAATCAGACCAAAGGCAATCTTTATATTTGATAATACCATTTCCAAAGGAAAGCCTTTTAAATATTACCTAGGATTTTAATTATGTCTATAAAGATAGCCGTAACAAAATTGCAGAGTAGCACATGGAAAAGAAGAAGTACTCCTCAGGAAAAGTAGCTAGAAACCTATTTAGAATTTACAGTCAGGATTATTTTTAAGAGACCTATTTCTTTGTGTTTCTAGGTGCACCGTATATGTGACATACTTCTGACAATATAAAGGTTTGCTTTATTGATATTCTGTGAACAATATACAGGACACTTGTTATACATACTGTAGTTCCTTTAATATACTCCATTTTTTATGTGATTTATAGCCCAACAGACTACAGAAACAGGCTCTTACCATTTAATAAAATGTATTTTAGTGAGATTTGTCCTTCTGAATAAGTTTTATTGTGAGTAATGTGTAGTTGAGAGTTCAGGTCATAGAGACACTCCTTTTAATAAATGGACTAGTTAACAACTTCTTCTGCCAGTCAGACATGGGAGCACACTTCTGACCAGAGAGTGCTGCAAGATTCATACAAGCAACAACCTATGCAAGCAACTAGCACCTGCATTACCATGATTTATATGTGATAATTTACTGAGCATTTATCCCTGTAATTTTCACCCAATACACATGTGTATACAGATAACGAGATGAACTTTGTTAAAACAGGAAATACCTGTCACAGTGGCCAGTGTTTGAGACCTATTGTTAGGGACTGCCTGAGAGCAGAGGATGCTGGTAAGTCAGGGTGAAGGCCAATAAGAAATTTCCTGCTTCTCCCTGGGTTAAACAGTAGTGCACAAGACTATATGCTATTTTTTCTCACATTTACATTTATGGGCCAAGTAGAGTTGGAATAGCCCAGGAACTGGATATGTAAGATTTACTGTGGACTTCTCTTGCATGAAGGCTGTAATTCTTCTGTGATTATTATATTTTTCCATTTCATGCCTTTCTAGTTATGTTTGGATTCATTAAACATGAAGCCTACACAGCTAAGCCTGAAATGACTGTGTGCTGGAAGTGATGTTGCTAATTGCTAATACTGTGGATAAAGAAAACTGGTAGGCTCACAGGAGGAAAAAAAGAAAATTGGATATTTTAAGTAGACTAATGCAGATTAAAATACAGCTAATAAGCTTCATGTGAAAAGCTTATATTTAAATTACAAATGTCATTTTTTGTGAAAATTAGCATTCCATTTAAAGGCCTGTTTGCTTGTGACTTTCTATAACTAAAAGTGAACTATATTTAGGGTATTCATGAAAAGAGTAGAAGAGAGAAAAAATGCCATGAAACGTTTTTTCTTTGTAAAGAACCTTCACATTTTTATCTATTAAATTATTAGAATTTATATAATTCATATGCTTTTATAAAATGGAAAATTAAAATGTTTCACTTGTTTTTTGGTGATTGGATCTATCTCCATATGGTGTGGGTGACTTTGCAAAATTCTTTTCCCTTTGCATGTGGAAACAAGAGTATTAATTTGACTTATGTCCTTACATATTTTTAATTTTCTTTTTTTTTTTTTTAAATTTTATTAGTTTTATGTAGAATTCTAGATTCTGGTAAACAGCAAGAAGTTAATTACTTCACCTTTATGCTTTGTTGCTTACACAGGAACATGGAAATTGCTTATAAATTTGGTAACATTTGCAGGATTTCAGAAGCAAATCCTCAGAGAAACAAAACACATGATGAAGGGGGCGAGGGGTATACTGAAGAGCAGTAAGAGCAGCTTTTAAAAACATTTTTAAGAACAAGTTTCATATTGTCAAAAAAGCTGTTTCATGCAATACCAAACATTGGTGCTTAGAACAGTTAGAGGGAGAATTTGTGGGAGAAACACAGAAGAGCAATCCTTGAGGACTCACTCTCTGGGAACTGGAGGTTCACATGGACCTCATGGAAATGAACTTTCACAACAGTGCTTTTTAAAACTTCAACATGTGTTTTCCAGACTTTCTCTTAACATACCGTTGGTGGCTTAATATCTTTCAGAATAATGGAGTAAAGGGGAAAGGGGAGGAGAAGGGAAGGGGAAAGGGGAGGAGAAGGGAAGGGAATAATTTTGAGGATGATTGCTTTGCTTATTAACAGTTAATGCTTTGTCTTACTTTCAGAGTACATGTGAGCATCTCAATACATTTTTATTTTCTGACACGCATGCATATACAAAATTAATATATACCTTAGGATACTTGTATGTATTTGCACCAGTCAATTGCAAATGAAAGGCATATTCTCTTTTCTCTTCGTTTATGGTGTTCTGTATGACTACTAGCTGGATGCTTCTCCACTGTAGGGCACAATAAGCTAATAGACATGCCTTCCGAAATTGCTCTGGCTATTCTCTGCTGGCAGATGGCCAATTGGCCAAACAGAGCAATTTCACAGCTGAAAACCTAAGAGTCTGTCAATCTGTAACAAGTTCCTTTGCCCTATTCCATCCCTGTAGATGAGATGAGCCAGGATCAGAAGTCCCACAGTGCATTTAACACTGCTAATGTTGGTACAAGAAACTGAAAGATCTTGGAGACTTCAAAAACACTCTTTTTATCCAGGTACTGGTTGCAGCAGGCTACAAATGCACATAAATCAATTAAAAAAAAAAAGTATTTTTCCCTCTGTAAATACTTAGAGAATCCTGAAGGAGATTTCTGAAACAAATCAGCACAATTTTATGTTTTATGGAGAACTAAAACCAGCTTGTAGTAAGATCATAGTATCAATAGAATAGGTGATGGTAGAAGGCACCTCTCTGATATTCAGTACTATGTGTGACAGTGGTTAACATCCCAAAAGAATGGTTTGATAGGGCTGAAGAACCTAATGTAAAAGACCAAGGGGTCTTTTCCTGGTTTGGGAGGAAAAAAATTCCAAGATGACTCAAGAAAGTACCTCAGAGGGCAAAGAAACCTTTTCTGTAGTTATGTTGAATGTGCAATGTAATTTTAAACATTAGAAATAAACTTGTGCAAAAGTAAGAGGGCAATCTGTTGAAGCAAAAATGAAGATTTATTTGATAATTTTCCTTTCTGAAAATCATGAAAGAGATAATCAAACAGAGAAACTGCAGGAGTGCAATTAGAGTAAACAAAAGGATCCGATGTCTAGAACAGGGAAAACCAAATTGTAAACTTTTAGCAAACGTGGACTCATACCTTTGTGCCCAAAAGTGCTATGTCCTTAGATAGCCAAGGTGAAATGCATCATTGTTCTACATATGTGTATGTGGCCAGAGACACAAACTTACACTGCTGCACTCCCCAAAATGCAAAATTTGCAGAACTCAGGCTGAGATAATAAATTCTGCTGAGGGAAAAAATGGTATTAATTCTGTCCTCATGATCTGATAACGTGGTCACATGGTTTTTTGGATCAACACAAGGTCACGTCCCACCACGTGAGAGCATAGCTGGGTATCTACTGTTGTCTGCAAGGTGCACTTGTCTGTCTGATCAGGGGAGAGTTAACGGGGGTGGAGTGAAACAGTACAGTGTCCAGGCTTACCAGTCCTTCCTTTAAGATCCAAGGGAGCTGCTTGTGAAGCTGGGCTGATCTCACTGAACTTACTGCATAAATGGAAGTGAACATTGCAGTATCCTGTTTAGAAAGCAGTCATTGTAGAAAGTGTCTGTTGCATTTAAAAGAATGATGAAGGGCATCCCACAACTTTTCAGACTTGAGATGATATGTATGTCTCTTCTGTGATTTATACCAGTACATTCATGATTAGTTTTACTCTTGTAATGAGGGCTGCTCCAGGCAATCCACGTTTTAAAGCATAGATAACTCACTATGCACAGCACACACCAAGTATATAAGACACAATTACCATAATTCTACATTTTAGAAAAATCTTACTATTCTCACTGGATACATATGGAGCAATAAAGTGTCTTCCAAAAGTAATTATTCTATTTTCTAGTTGCCTTTTTGCACATTTTTTATGTTAAGGTAAATCATGAGTTTACCATCATTAGAAATGAAAACAAACAAAACTATGAAAGCTGCATCACTTATCTTCAAGGGTAACTAAAAACCCCTCACTAACAGCAATATTCTGTCTTCCAAATTGCTGTCACGATATGTATCTGATCAACTGAAGTTAGATTTGTTAGTGGCATTCTTGCAAAAATGTTTTATATGAAGAGAATTCCCTCTTTCATTTATGTATGAACTCAAGTTACTTCCCCTGTGAAGCTGTCTTTGAAAGTTCTGTCCTCCTCACCATCAGATAACCACAGAAAAAAATGAAATGAACTAGGTTAGTTCTCTTAGCCAAATTTATTCCATGGATGTCACTGCTGAGAGGATCAGGACTTTCTAAATCTTTTATCATTTCTTTGGTTCAGGAAAAGGCACTTTCTCTGCTTCCATACAGCAACAGAGTCCTCATTCTTGAGAAACTGCTCTTTTCTAGCAAACACACAGTGTGATGAAACTGTCAATGCTCAGTAAGTGAGCTTAAAATTTTGTCATAGCTTGTTTCTACATGGAAAGCTAGACAAAGTCTAGTTATCTTTTTAGCCACAGGTCTGTATCAGAATTGCAGTAGGGTAAAGTCAAGTAATGAAGTCAACTGTGATTTTTGACCATCTTTTGATCACCCCGTTTTGACTGAAATTGAATCACCATGGATGTAATTTTTTTAGTGTTAATTACGAAAGGATATAGCAGAATATTTGCAGGACACATCAGAATTACAGGAGTTTATGTCTCACTTCTGTGCGGGGAGACCTGCTCAAAAGTTAGCCTTTTCTTGGAAGTTTTTATATCATTACAACGTTTGTTATTCCGATATGGGTTTATCTTATCTTATGGATGATATTAATCATAAAGGTGTTGCTGAATCTAACACTGGAATCCAAGTGGTCTGTTTTGGGATATATGAAGTATGTGGCATGAACACAACTTTTGTTCTATGGTGAAGAACTGTAGAAGTATTTCATACATATTCTGTTGACTCTACTAGATTTTTCAGCTTACAAGAGGTATAATGAATGTAAAAGAAGCCCTAGGTGAGTAGCATTGCTGATATGCTGCTATAAAGACTCTGAGCTATTATGCAGGATAAAAACAATGACCTGGTTTGTTATTTAGAAAAGAAAATAGAGACTTGATATTTTATTATGGACAGGTTGTTTCCCAGGATTGCTTTGGTTAGTGAGGAAATGCAAGATGAATTTGCAATAGCCATTGCGAGTACTAGACTGAACTCCACAAGACAGATTTATGAACCTGATAAGAATCTGTCACATTGTTTAATATATTAAGTTCTGGGAAATGAAGCTGGCACATACTTTTTACTGAGTTCTGTATTTGATTTCCAGTTTTATATTGTTTCCATTTGTAATCAAATCTGTCTCCATCTTCCCCTTATTCTAAATCCAAGTGCAAAAGAGTTTCTTCCCATGCCATCTCCATCCAACAGCTATTAGGACTGATCCTATTAAGTGTCTCTATGTTCTTTGGCCCTACCTATCCTAAGAGCTGTTCCTTGTCTGAAATTACTTCCCTCTCTGTTTCTCTTTCTTTGCACTGAGAAGGCAAAATAAGTGGACAGCAGCAGGAACTTTCAATGGTTAAATTTGATTCTTATGGAATGTCATTTCCAAGCTTCCAGCATCCACAAGAGCAAGACTCCTCTGATGACTGATGGGGCAAAATTGAAACTCTGGAGAATTAGGAAACTGCACCAAGGGTTGTTCACGCATTAGATGACTCAGTTATCAGTGACAGTTATGCCACACATCCATGAGAAAGTCACTTAGGCAACACGGGGGTCTTGGATGCCTGGAGATATCTCAACTAATGGTGAAGTTAGCAGAAATTAATTAGATACTTTGAGGACCAGGACAGCGCAGTCATTGCAATCTTAATGCAGTGAAGCAGTGGTAGGTAAGACCAAACCATTGCCCGTTCAGTGAAGGTAGACGAAGGTGCATTGTCTGGCTGAGAAGCTGGAGGAGGTGCTGGGTGCTCTCAGATGTGAAAAGCTGAGTCTCTGGTGTCATAAAGAGGCCTGCAGGAGGAAGGTCCTATACATGCTCTGCAGTTCCCAGATTTCTGGATAGAAATAGCACTCAGGAATGTCTTATTTCTTCCTGCAGAGGATTTTGTCCTTTCCCTCTTGACGCACTGTAGAATTGTCTTGGGGATTTTGTTCAAAATTAGAGTGGTTTATGATGAAACATTGACCTCTTTTCTTTTTACGAAAAAAATAAAACCTTTTTGTCTAAAAGACAGTAACATTTTAGTGATTTTTAAGTGAAACTAGATGGTTATCTTATGTTCAAAATAAATTAGAGAAACATTTAAAATTTTATGGTTTTGGCTTGGCACAATTCTATTTTCACTGATTTTAGACACAATGCAGCATCAAATCTATAGGACATGACACTTGGACAGATTTTCTGCTGTAATTTTTCTTTAGAAACAAAGAATACAATTACACTGTTATAAGATAAAAAGGTTAAGTGGAGAAAGTTCATGTCACTTTCAGAGTTGATTGATGCATATCACATTGTCAAATGCTTAACTGTTTTGCTGGAATGTAAATTATTGAATTGCATTTGGATTTACATTGCAATGCAAAGTGCTCTTCCTGCAAACTCTGACATGCAGGTAGCAAAAGAATAAAGCAAGCAATATTTGGCCTATTATGAAATGAAACTCAGTACTGAGGCATGAAAATATTCATCTCCAAAAGAGCTTGATGATGATTCTTGCAGCTCTATGCAAGAATGCTTCAATCTGTAAGCCAGTATTGTCCTAGGATACCAGAAATTCAAATATTCTAGTGTATATTGCTGTGAATAAAACAAATATATGCAAGTGACTAATGACTAACCCTAACTCAACAGCTATTAGGTAGGATTTTTTGAAATGCACTATAAAATAATTAGCAGTGCTAGGACTATCTAAATCATAACTCTGAGTGTGCTATGATAAGTTGAAGCTTTCCTGTGTGAGGCAGGTTTCTTGGTGGGAGATGGAGAAAATGCTGTGAGAAAGGAGAAAAAAAAAAAAGAAACAACTGATGAAGAGATTTATTGAAGAATCAAGAAAAATATTACAGGGGAAAGGAAGAAGGCAAGAAGACTTCTGTTAAAAATATGAAGGAAAAAACATCCTCCACCAAAAAAAGAAGCCCAAGCCCAAAATACATGAAAGAGTAAAGAGAGGCCAATGTGCAGAAGACTGTGTGAGATGATGGGAAGATAAGGGAGAAAGGTCTGCAGACAGAAGGCAGAGCAGAGGGGAAGAACTGAAGATACACACCACTATCAGAGTGGTGTGCTTCTGTCAGTCACATGACACAACAGTTGGGGATGAAATGGTCTGGCAAGAAGGATCTATGTGTTGTGTTGCCAGACTATTGCTGGGGTTATCCCCAAATGACATGGCAGAATGGGAAAGGCAAAAGACTTAGTTTAAAAAACAAAATAATAATAATAAAAGATATGTGATCCTTAGAATAGTTGCAGTGTAAGATCTGACATAAAGAAAAATTGCAGTTCTCAGTCACTAGGATTTAGTGAAAACTTCTTGAACAGTGAGTATTCTAGAAAATAAGGTTCCTAAAATAAGGTTGCTGATAAAAAAGCCATTGAATCATGACTTTGGATCTGCAGAAGTTTTAGGGAGAAAATTACCAAAGGAACTTGTTTAAGGTGAAAGAACATACTTGAGCTTTGGAAAACTTTCTTCCCCCATGGCCCATCACCCCCCCCACCCCGCAAAGTCAGAGTAATAATTTGAGGCTTCTGCTTCTTCTACAGCATTTAAACATGAAAGAGGGGTATCTTCAATAGTGTGACTTCAAAAGTTGTGAGTTTCTCAGCCGGAAAACCTTAGCTAAGCAAGAAAATACAACAATCAGCCTGACCATGACAGTGGGCTTGATAGAGCCCTAAGGGCAATGGTGCCAAAAATGTGTCCTCTCCACTCCTGAAAAATATAGTTCTGTCTCCTTTTCAGTTACAACCCTAGTAAGTGCAGATGCTACAATCTGAATATACCATATGCCCACTGTGAGATGTCTCATTTCTTTCCCAGGAAGTAGCTCCACTTAAACATAATGAAAATGATCAGACTTGTTGAAACCAGAAACACTGGCAGGCACTTTGAGTCCAAATGGTTTAGGTTTACATTTTCCCCCCTGGATAGAAGAGGAAGGTGATGGAGGCTGAAAGATACTGCAAGCAGGAAATGCTAAGACAAGAACACACAACAAATTTTAAAGCAATTTGTGAAGGAGTTTGTGGAACTTGAAAGTAGAGTTATTTTTTGCTGGATCTCATAAAAGTGGTGCTCTCCCCTTTGTAAGCTTTTGTCTAAATATCTCACAGCACAAGGGTTGTTTTCAGCCAAACATTTTCTGACTGTCTTGAAGAGCTACTACAGCATTCAGTATGCCATCTTCCCTCTGAGTCAGAGGCTTCCTGGGTGGTAAGTCTGGCTCACACAATGTTTGTCTGCTGGTCACCTGGGTAACTATCTGAACCACTTTTGATGACACCTGCTTCACAGTCTGTACTCACGGTGTTTAAAAAAAGTGTTGCTGGGTTTTTTTGTTTGTTTGGGTGGTTTTGTTTTTGTTTTTTTGTTTTGCTTTGTTTTTCTCCCCATCACTATTTTGGTTATGCCAGGCTTGTTTTGACCTTATCCCAGTGTATGCCAAGGTGAGAAGTAGTGACTTTGGACACCTCATGTAAACTTCCTGGCAGACCACAGGCATATATTAGGGACCACAGAAAGCATAAAACCTGGTAGAGACCGCACTGATTTAATTTGTATGAGTGTCTTACTTCAGACCTCCTACTGTGCCTTGGCTTGGTTCATACAGTGACTTAGTTGTGCATGAACTAGAACCTTATTTGGGGAAAACTAAACTAGAACTCCACTTCAAGAGAGGGCCCAAATATCATCCAGTCTTTTCTAAATGTATGTGGGTACACGTCTGTCCCGTGGTTGTCTATAAACTGAAGAAAGAGAATGTGCCATACAGGATGTCAAACTAAATGTAGTTTGAAGAAAAAGAATTCAGAACCATTTTCAGTGTAAATGTAGGAGCTTGTGCAAAGCACTTACTAATACAGGCATTGCTGGAGAGTGGACCACAGATGCCACTGGAAGTTGAATTACATGGACCTAGTGAAGCGTCGTTATTTCCAAGCACAGGCAATAAAGGACTCTATTTTTCAGAACAATGTAGTGACCTTCCAGGATTTGGCTTCAGTCCTCTTAGAAATAAAACCCAGGGTGTGTGTGTTTGCAGGACATGGTAGCCAAATGTGACTATGTCACAGTTACCAGGTGACTTCAATGCAATGTTATTCTTATTTGGAGTTCTCAATATAAATTTCTCCTTGACTTTCAATAAATCTGCATCTGTGTACAATGATGTATATGGCTGTCCAGGATGGGATGGTTTTATCAATCAAAGTCTCTAATGTTCTTTCTATCCTGTCCTGGGACTATTCCTACTTCATAATCTACAGCCTTTGCCCTGAATGTGGATGACCTGAATACAAAGCATGTGAATATCAGATACAAGTTGCTGTTGTGCCTAGTTGAGGGATTTGGCTCTCAGTCTGTCTCAGTTATGTGTCCAAACCAGTAGGTTTAAAGTTTCCCTCTTCCTCTCATTTACCACAAAAATAATCCTGAACCCGAGCGGTGTTTTCACTGGGACACTTTCCCATGCAAATTTAGACTCTGACAGGCTAGTTATTTCCCAAGAGGTAGTTCCCACACAACTCTGCTCAGGTCAAACACCTTATATGACTCAACTACTGCTCACATCTCCAGTGCTAAACTAAACCCCAGTAAACCAGCATTTGTCAGTTACAGTATAGTATCTTTAAAAGAATATATTATATTCCTTATCCAGTGTTTTATGCTTTCTCCTGTGGTAATTGAAGTACCTTCATAGCTTTTTATTATTTACTGTTTAATACAATATTGTCACCAACATAGTCCTTTCCTGGATTTGGGATAATTTTACTTTCAAAAACCTTTGCAGATTTTTCATGGTTTTCAATGCTGCCTTTCATAAAATATTCCCTTTGTACTTACTTTCTTAATTAACAAAACTATAGAGATGAATATCTATTTTTCTGGTTGGTCTTTTCTATATTATCTAAACCCAAACACTTCCAGTGGGATTTTTATTTTTACCCTGTAATTGTCATCAAATCTTTGCCTTCTGACCAAAACAGAGGAGCATGGTGAATTATTTCTTCTGAATAGGAAACTGCTGATCTGAGACAGGTAAATCTCTGCCACAACCTGTTTCTGTTTAAAAGACTGTGCATGAATATCTGAATGCAGTGGAAGCTGTTTACTCTTTTCTTGTGTACATTTTGAAAGGCTGTCTTTTGCATGTTCTGCTTCTGCTCCTTGCAGGATTGTAGTTATCAGGGAGCTACGCATTTTCCAGACTGCTGTAGTGGTAGTGTTCCCATCCTGTGACACTATACTGATTGCACTTTCCCACATTCCCAGTATGGCAGCAAGTACCCTTGTCTTGTCAGGGGCAGCCCCTCATGATTGTTTTTTCACTGTCTACTTTATTTTTTTTTCCTATGCCAAGCACAGCAGCACAGAACTATAACCAATAAACCCCTCCAGCCCAGTGTCAGTAGCCACTTTCAAGTCAGGGTTGTTAGTACCATATCAGTGGACTGTTGGATCACTTGACATAGAGAGTAGAAACAGTTCAGGAACTTGTGTGTTACCATCTTTCACATACACAGGCAGTGCCAAATTGCTAAACCAGATTTCCAGCTCATTTCAGTTAGCACAGCTTAGGTTTGGATGGAATTTACTGAATTGAGAGCATTTCCACTACTTTTACTTTTTGCAGTATCAAGGGATGCCTAGGGCTTGTAAATAGACACCTTTCATGCTGAAGAAAACCCGTGCTCATTCAAGATCAATGACTCCTTTGCTGATAGCCATTACACCCTTTCAGAAAAAATTCCTCCAGCTCAATTTTGTGCATCAGCTACATGGAATTCTCACTGTTGACAGCCTATACAATCCAACTGTACAACCAGAGAATTATAACAATAGTAATATTACTCATAAAAAGCACCTAAAATTGACATAAAAACAGTCTATTGACCAGAAATCAATTTAAAAGGCTAGACAGTACAGATGGAATCAAGGAATATCCTTATAGTGTTTAGCTGCACCCAATTTAAGATCATTTCTCAGCTGAGTTGAATGTTACTTATTTTACACAAAGTACTACCTGTGAAAGCTTCCCTTGTTGCATGTTCCTTGGTTATATTTTTTTTCTGTATAAAATTCTGCTCCCTGGCATTCTTTAGATACCATATTTGTTAACAGTGGCCCCAAACTCAAAGCTTGTGGTACCTCTTCTGGTTTGACAGTCTACAGTGGACATGCTTGAGATTTCCAGACATCTCCCTGCCTTGCGTCATGTACTACAGAAGGTCTGGAAACAAAGTCAGAGTTCTCAGATACTTTTCAAAAAGATTTCTGGGTGGAAAAAGAGGACATGTCCAGGGAGACTCAAACTCAAGAGTCCTACACTCTTTGTGGTATTTCTTTTTCAGTCAGGGGATGTGAATTTTCTCTTTGGAAGGATGTTGTCTGGTATGGGAATTGTGACTGTTTCTGTGTTTGAAATTATTTCCCCTGAGGACTTCTAGGTCTACTTTCAAACACATAACACTAGCTAAAAACATGGTCTCCTGGAACCAAAGGCATGTTTCTTTCATGATCTGTATATATCTGCACTCTTCCCAAAGTAGGCAAAGAACTAACTAAAAAACATTCTGCAGGACTGGGCAGATGAGAAGTTTTTATGATCTTGCATTTTGATATAGCACTTTGGCTTACTGCATTTACATTTGAGTGTCTGTTAACAAAATCTCAGAGTCAAGGGTTAGTCAGAAACTTACAAGGATGTTAAAGGGCACAGTCACCTCTGGTAGCTAACTTACTCCACAAAGAGCCAAAAAAAAAGTATGCGTTAATCAGAGTGGTGAAGGGAAGAGCTAACACAGGTATGAGCTAATGTTATTTCTAAGTGTTCTGAATTCAAATCAAGTGTGCAACATCTTTGAGCATTGATTAGATTCCAGTTACAGTGGACTTGAAGAGCTACACCTGTACTATAATTTGTAGCTATCATGTAAATTTTGCCCATAATGTGGTGCTGAAAAGAGCTTTCAGAGCAAATCAGTGCTGTCCCAGGAGAACAGTAAAAGGTACATACTTTTGATGAGGCAGTTTCTTATCTGTTTGTTAGTGCTTCTCACAAATCTGCTATGCAAGTCTAACCTACTTGTGTAATAGTTAGAGGTACTCTACTCCAGCTACAGGGAAGAGAGGTGCCCACTTTTTTTGGTGCATAACCCTGCAGGTTTCCATTAGAGCCATGTGAATGCAACAGCAAGTTCTGATCCCTTAAACTTATTCTGAGGCCCATGTCAGCCTATAAAACATAGGCTAAAGTTGAAAATAAAGTTTTAATTAACAGCTATCATTTCTGAGACTGCTGCTGACTTCGCCTGGCTTGTTAAAATGGATCATTGTTTGTGAAACTGTAATTAAAGTCATTCTGTGTCAGAAAGATTGGATGTGTTCCTTCTTGCTCATTTCTCAATGCAATCCACTGCTGTCTTGCCAATCTCTGCTGATTTTGCCTTGCTCGCCCACACGTGGTCATCATTGCTTTTTGTTATATTCTACATGACAACTACATGCTCGTGTCACCTCATTCCTAACCTTTTCAGTAGAATAAGTTTTGGTTTTTTGCATGTTTTTTTGTTTATTTGGTTTTTTTTGGGGGGGATTAGTTTTTTTTGTTGTTTTGTTTTTTGTTTTGTTTTGTTGTTTTGTTTTGTTTGGGTTTTTTTTTTGTTTTTTCTTTTTTTTAAGGAATTGGGAGGGCCAGGCAGGTATGTCTTACCTTACATAGACGGGAGAGTGTGCTGACTGAATATTAAATAGATTGCACAAACTCTATTCAGGAAACTGCTGTGGTTCTGCTGTAGAATCAGAGGACTTGGAAGTAGAGTCGTAGTGTATGGGTTCCACTAGTCTCCAAACTAAAGTGCCATTCTAAAGACTGGATTGTACTAGGTTACAGGTTACACTGCTACAGACTCACATAGTCCACAAGAGAATACAGATGGCATTTATTTTAGCAGGAAAAAGGTTTTGATTGGTTTAAATAGTTACCCAGGTGAATTAATTTTGACCAACCTTAGGCAAGTGATTAAGAACATCCTGATGAACATTTTGGTGCCAGGAGAGTGGCTACTGTGAGCAGTGTCTCTTGGTTCGTTAGTCTATAGCACGTTGTCGAATGCCAGTTGGACTGATGTTGAATGACATCACACAGAAGAACGGGGCTGGGAGATGACCACCAGCATTTTCCAAAATTGAACAGACTGGCTCATTTTGCATATTGCAGGCTCCTCACTGGCCATTTCTCTGTCTTACCAAAGGGTCATACTTGAAAGAGGCTTTTCTTTATTAGTCAATAACAGTTCAGTATCTTGCATTGATTGTGAAGGTCTCTAAATTAGACATGGCTAACCTATCTTCCTCTTATTTTCTTCATGTAAACTACTTCATGCATCACAAATTACTTGGCCCTGGTTATAAAACTATTTAGGGCATGCAGTGGCTAAATAAAAATGAAATGATATAAAGTTACATTTCTTCCTTGTGTGATAGTGGAAGTGCATAAACAAATTGGTGTCAGGCCACTGTATCTGTGCAATGCGAGCAATGACCTCGATTCAATGGCCCATGAGATTAATAGAAAGACTCCGGTCCCAGTGAGTCTTCAATCAGTCTCATCCTGCAGACAGCCAAATGGTAAAAAGAACTTGGTCATTCCTGATGGTTCACTCTTCTGTAATAAAATAATATTACATATTTTGAGGGAAATAGAAGGCAGAAAAGGGAGGAAGCAGAGGACCATCTGGTTTTACTGTAGGAGAAAGAAAATAGGGGAAGCAGATTATAAAAAAATATGCTGGCAAAAATGAAGTTTCTCCTTATACAAATCGCACTATTTGAACAGCTACCATACATTTCAGTGAATTAAGCTAATTTCATTAATTAACTAATAGTTATACAGTATAAAGATGAAATACTTATATCAGTAGTAAAGACCATTAAAAAAACATTTGCTAAGTTGTTATATTATATGCTGACACTTGTGTGCTGTTTTAAAAAATCATCCTGTCACAGAAGGATGCTAATGACTTAACAACCTAAAGCTTGCCAGTTTAGGAAACCTTAATGTTTAATCTAGATAAATGTGCTTGTTTATGGAGCTGTGTAATCAATGTGTGCAGTAGAATTATGGTGCTACGAAACCATTAGCTCTATTTACATAAATATTGCGTATTATCAATGGAAAAATTCATCACTTTATACAAGAATGTATCACAGAAAGAAATTTAGAATTTTAATGAGAACTTTCTTCTGTATTTTTGTCATATTGGACATTTATGGCATATAGTATAATTTTTCATAAAGCTTCATGAGTCATTGTAGCAAATCATTGATTTCACACAATTCAAAAATTACCAGATATAACACTCCAGCCTTGGGGCTGCAGAATCATGGGCTCAGCCAGGAGTTTTACTTTAATATATGTATATTTATAAGGGTTCCTTAACACCTTGAGAGAATGTCATGAGAATAAGCCACAGACTTGTTCCCAAGGGGCTTCTTTATCAGTTTAGGGGAGAAAAGAAGGGAACCAGGCAAAAGTTCAAAAGGGCAATACACAAGCTAGACAAAATGTTCCACCACAATACCAACTCAGCACATATTAACCAACAACACCCAAGTCAGTATTCAATCAATTCACAACATTTAAGTCAAATCTAATACCTCCAGCTTCAAGCCACCTGAAGCATCAAGAAAGGAGTAAAGAAGAAATAGCAAAGGGAGCAGGAGAGAGAAGGTGAAAGAGGGAGAGACTGCTTACCCCTGAGACTCTGTAGAAGACCAGCTCTCACACATCTAGATGGCAGGGCTGGGACACATGGCACCCCAAAATGTCTGGTTTTATCTGCTCCAGTCTCTACAGCCAAATGCCCCAGGCAGGGCCTCTGAGCCCCCAGCCACTCTGTGGTCCCAGGGCAGGGTGAGGGGCAGTGTTCTCACTGTCCCTGCCAACGGGAGCTGGGTAGGGGCTCCAGGAGCTGTGGGGTGTTGCAGTTTTCCCGGGCTGTTTGTGACTGGCAGCTGCTCCAGGGCTTCACCCACAAGGTGATTCTGACCCAACAATCACTGATCTCATGTGTAACACCAGGCTTGGGAAATTTGAAGTTTCTCAGCCATTACTAGTTTGTGTACTTTGAGAGAAGCTGTTTCTGACTGGATATTTCTCGAAACAGGAGAAGCTCGGTTCCGCATTTGTCACTTGTGAACATATGCAGTAACCATGCGTTTAGAAGAGCTGTTGATATGGGTGTTGGAAGTTTATACGTCTATGAACTGGATCATAGGAATAGAAAATTGCAAACAAGAACAAAGGTAAAAGCTATGACAGGGGAGGGGTTGTGATTTAAATCATCAATTGATAGTTGACACTGAGATCTGCTTCAGAGCTTTTCCAGTTTTAATTTAGATTATACAAAAATGGTTCAACTACTGCATAATATACCTAGACATATTTATACACTTGAAGACATAGAAGACAATATTTTTATTTATGAGATGATAGTCTGAGAAGAAAGAAAAGTTTATAGGAGAGGATGAATTGTTTTTGCAGATAGTAAATTTATTAGTAATGTAATTTACTAAAGGAACAAAACTACCTAAGCATTTGAGCAAAGTTGGTAAACAACCTTAAAATGAATGAAGTGGACAAGATTAATACAAAAAAAGGTGAAAAATGTTTTCCTTGAATGTGTTCTAAATTAAAAAAAAATAAATTTTCACTTTGAAATAGTTTCAAATTGAAAATTACTTCTATCTTTTAAAAGGAAATGAAACAAAACCATAAAACATAAATTCTTTGAGGTTGATGGAAAGTAGAAACTTTTTCGTTTGTGAAGGAGAAGAGATTGGGAGAGCTGATAGGGTATAGATAGGAAAAATTCATGAGTCTCACAACTTTATTTGTTTGATGTACTCTGTTATGCATACAGCCTTAGTAAAATATCCTGTGGTTGTGTTACATCTGTGGGAGTTCTGTTGTGAATTTGAGAGGATTCATGATTTTACTCTCAATCGTTATGTCTTTGAGAAGGATTTCTGCACTTATTTAATGTAGTGAGAAAATCTGGGAGTTAGGAAGGCAGAGACTTTTTGAGATGGATGGATTAGGAGGATGTTCTTCCAAAACAGTTAGACCTGGATATAACCACTTTCCATTTCTTGTGTGTCCCTCCCTAGTACTGCTCCATCTAGATTCATTCTCTTTCCTTAGTATTTCCCTGGAAGTGAGAACATTTGGTAAGTGCTGCAGTGAAAAGTGTCAAAATTACTCACCAAGTGCTGTAGTTCTTCTGCTGCACCAAAAAAATATGAGGAAGTGGCCCACAAAATGTTCTCTCTTTCTAATTAGTCCATGCACTCCAGTTCTCAACCAGGTATTGAAAGGGAGTAATGTCCCATGGACTAGACAAACTTTTGCAATACATTTTAGAAGTGGGGTGCTACTTGAACAACACAAATTAAACTGTACTCTTAGGAATGTCTTCAAATGTCTACTTAGGATTAATTTATTATTTTATTCTCAGAGAAATGGAGCTATTGAGTGAGTCTGAAATAAACATTCAGAGATGAACTCAGCAAAACACCTGAAAACTTCACTACATTGCAGTTATTATTATAAATACTGTAAAATTTAAGTTTTAAATGTTCACTTTGTGCCATTTTGTTTATGCTTGTTCACGGAGGGATATTTGCACACTTATGACTTGGTGCTGTGTGTGCAAATGGGTCACCAGATCATCTGTACAAATTTCACACAGAAATACATGTTTCTTCTTGTACAAATTATTATCCAAAAATTCAACAGCAGATTTGAAATCCTCTAAAAAGGCTTCATATTTAGTATCACACTTATGTAATTTCTACATTTCTATAATTTATTTTTTTCTGAAGCTTTATCTATTGTGTGTAGAATTCACATTCAACAGTGATGGTTCCTAAGTGGTTCAAAATATTTTAAACATAAATTACTTGCATTCAAAACCTTGATCTTTGTTCTCAAGACCTTAAAAACATCAGGAAAATCAGAACTTCTTGCCATTTGTTTTCACCCACATGCATTAGTAACATTCTATTTCCAGAACATAATTCTGATTCAATCTTTTAATTGAAGAAACAGGCAATTTCTTCTGTAATTTTCATCACTTTCTATTTGTGAATTAAGGGACTTGACAATCCACTATAATGGTTGGACTATTCTTGACATTTAAAAAATGACCTGTCCTTGAAATGCCTTATTTTTGCATATTTTATAGTTTCAAGGGTGATGATGAGGGTGATAGAAAGGGACTTAATAATATGCTATGGATATTATGCAATTTTGGAGTGAACCACAGCATGAACTACTCAATTAAACCCAGGTAGGCATAGACTTTCCAGTTCTTAAAGAAAAACATCAGAAAAGAACACCTATAAAAAAACCCACAAAACCCCCAACAAACCTAAATAAATGAAAAAGACCTCCAAACCCCTAACCAACCAACTAACAAAAAAAAACCCAAACAAACAAACAAAAAAACCCCCACCAAAATAAAAACCTCAACAAAAAACCCAAACCAAATTCCCCTCCACAAAAAAAACAATAATAAAAAATAAAAACCCTTGAAAAATATGTTTGCTCCTATGGTCCATTGACATGCAACCAGCTTCCCCTGGAAATAATTGTGATCCCACACTGGCATTCCTCACACTTCTTTTGCACAGTGTAATGCATTAACTTCTGTCCACCTTTCAGTGTCGTGAAAGGTATGGCACCATCAGGCTAAGCCCAGGGAAACAATAATTAAAGAACTCTTTAATTCTGACCTCAATGTTCAGGAAAAGGCTTCAGAATATAAAGAAGTAGCATCTTCCATTGATGGAGACTGAGGTGTAGTACTTGAGATTAGTTGAGAGTAGGATGTGAGAGGAACTTGGGATCTGTCTGATAATAATTTCAGAGCCCAGAGCCACCAATAACTCAGCTATTATTAAAGTTTATAGCACTGTCTAGTTTTGTCAGCTCTATCAGTTCACCCTTACTGGTTTGACTGAGTGAAGGTAGCCAGGTTTGTGAGCTGCAGAGGATGGCCTCTGTGAGAAAAAGCCATGGTCTGACCCTAGGCTGGACACAGTCTATTCCAGATGGATACAGTTGACTCTGCAAGGAACCCAAAACAGGACACAGCCAAGCCCATCAGCAATGCTGGTGGCACATTTGTGAAAACATATTTAAGAAAGGGCAGAAAATTGTGAAGGAAGTGACAAGGAGGGATCAAAAAGGGGTGAGAAGCAGCAGAAGAAACATCAAGGTGGAAAAGGAGGAGGCGCTCTGTGGCAAAACAGATATTATTATAGGGCCAGCAGCTCATGGAGGACCAGCAATGGAGCAGAGGAAACGAGTTGGACCAACAATGGAGATAAACTGCTATAGCCTGATCACAGCCACGCTACACCCTTTATTGTCTTAGTGAGGTGACTGACCGCAACCTGCAGCGATAACAAGTGGGAGGAGAGGAGTCTGAAGTCAAGCTGAGCCTGGAAAAGGAGGATTTCCCTAAGAATTCCCTAAGAATTTTAATGTGGTTTTTTTTGTTATGTTTTTCCTCCCAATATATGAGTAAATACTTCAATATTTGCATAAATCAGCAATAAATTAAGCTAAATTGCCAAGCTAAATATATTTTGTCCATGACAGTAACTGGGAAGTGATCTCTTTGTTTTTATTTGTTTCCACAAGTCTTCTTGCTGTCTTATTCCTATTTTTAGCCTCTCTGCCCTACCGACTAGTGTGTGAGCAGCTGGGTGGGTGCTTGGCTGCCAGCTGAGGCTAACCCACCACACCAACTTGTCTGTCTCCATGGGTAACGTACCCATACCAAAGTGCCAATAGCCACTGGTAGCTGCACATTCTCAAATTAGCATGGCCACTTGTTTATGAATAATTAAGGGATCTCTCATACCGTCATGTCAACACCACTGGGACAAACTGAGCTATAGCTCTTCTAGTGGTCAGGCTCCTGCAGAGGCTGCTTGTTTGTCTCACTGCACTTGCTAACCCCATTGGAAAACTGGCCTAAAGCAAATCAAGTTCTTCCTGCTTCTCAGAGTGTCTCATTTAGTTTCTCTTCTAGTAGAGATCAGTGGCTGTCAGCTGTCTTTGCTGTCTCTTGAAACTGTTCTTAAATTAGACTGTCATGTCTTCCTTGAAGGGTACATGTAGCAATTGTCCTTCTTCCTTTCCCCATCAAGGAGAAGTCATGACTGTTGCACAAAACTCTTATCATAGCTGACCCCACCAAAACAATTCTGGTTAAGATTTCACCTTGTCTTAGTATCTGTCTTAGACACAAAAACTTGACTCTTATTTTCAGGTAATCTCATTTACTTAAGATTTGTATGTATTTACTAAGGGGTTTGGATTCCTTTAACAGATTAAGCAGCAGCAGAAATAAAACACCATATTTGGTCTTTTCTTTTCTTTTTCTTTTCCCTGCAAATAATGGTATGCTGATTACTGCATTATATGCCTTTGTTTTCATGCCTATTGGAGGCTCTACAGAATTTGTTTTATGATTTCCAGTGACTCCTAGTAGAGGGCTTTTGCTCTTTAATATTTTTTCAAAAGCCTCTCATTGAAGATCACTAGTTGTTTGCAAAGTCAAGTCAAAACAAAAATGTAATCATTCAACTGAGGAAGGCCTAATTTCTCATTCTCTCATTTCTTGTGACCTCATTTTCCCAGTTCTCTAGCTTTTAAAATTCCAGATCTTAATTTCTAAAGTAAAGCAA
Source organism: Dendrocincla fuliginosa (assembly GCA_035047845.1). Classification (NCBI taxonomy): domain Eukaryota; kingdom Metazoa; phylum Chordata; class Aves; order Passeriformes; family Dendrocolaptidae; genus Dendrocincla; species Dendrocincla fuliginosa. The sequence continues at coordinate 21,537,004 of JAWWMO010000083.1, read as the reverse complement.
GGGAGAATTAATTCAGAAGTTCATATTAACTCTATAAATAAGTAAAAACTAAAGTAAACTCTGAGTAAAGCTGAATAAAGCTCATTTATTTTTCTTCAGTCATTCTTCCTTTACGTCTGCTTTTGTGGTTGACACTTGCATGTGTAAAAAAGGAGTGAAGAGGAAACCAAATTATTTTCACTCCCTCACATGCCTCCTGGACAACCTTCACCCAGCACTGCAACAAATCAGTGTTCTGGTTAGATCTGGCCTTAGGTGCCAAACCAATTCTGAAGTATATTTCTTATCTAGTTTATTTTTGGAGCTCACAGGAGAACATGATCTTAAAAGTGCAAAACAATCTCTAATTGGAGTTATGCACAGGTCTCTGTGCAATAATGGAGAAAAATAAAAAGAGAGTGATGTCTGATTTTGTGCAACTCATAGGAATCATGTATTTTGCAATGGCTGTCCAATGACTATTACAGTCTTTCCTTCTGTTATGACGGATAGCTTTTCTCTGCTTCCCTTTGTAGTGTTCAGAGTGACACTGCAGTTCCACCTAATATGGAGTCATGCTGAGATGGGATGATCTAATTTGCTATTTTCATTGAAGCAGAATCTGGAAATTGAAAAAAATTATTTTTCACCACTTCACCGACAATCTTTTCTCACTTTTCTTCCTCTTTCTTTTTCTTTTTTTTTTGAAAAAAGATAGTATCACACCAAATAGTACATGGTTTTGAAAAGATTATTCCAGAAGTACTGAAATTGCTCTATCTTGCCATTTTTATTCAATTTAAAACTTTGGGTTAAAAAGGCTTCATAGTACAAGATAGAATTATGCCTGAAGATGTCTACTCTCCTAAAGAACCTGAAATTGCTGAACAACACATGCTATTCTCAACTGATCTCTTGCAATTGCCATAAAAAGCTCTTATGTTCTGTCCATCTATTATCACTCAATGTTGATTTAATAACATCTGAAACTTTTAAAGGAAGTATATTTCGAATATTTTCCTGAAATGACAGATCCATATATCTTAGAAAATCTGGAGTTTCAACATGCATCCTTGAAGTAGAATCTGTAACTTAGAAAGTTTCTTCTCTCTTTCTTTTCTTTCACTGTGATGAAGTATCTAAGAGTGAAAGATATAGTGAGAACAGACAACGGAGAGAGAACCTGTGAATTTCACATATATTGGCAGTATTTTCTATCATCTAATGCCCAGGAATTTTGGTGTGAATTGAGATGTCATCTTACATACAAACATATCCTCAAATAACTTTTTTTTTTTTTTGGCTAATGGAGTTACCTCTAAGACCTTATGATGCTTCTAAATTTTGGTAATGATGACCTGAGAGACATTATTAGTATATCCCAGATTATGAATTTTACAAAGCTACCCATCAAGTATCTGTTTTGCTATTTAGCTTCAGACTTGAAAAAGGAGGAATGAACTCCATGATGTGATTAAAGACAAGTAATTAAAAGACTAAAACATGTAACACAATCATTAAGAGCAATGAGGTTAAAGAAAGTCTTAATTTCTCATAAATTTTCTTTACACAATATTGAAGGCAACAATTATCTGCTCTGGGGGAAAGAAAAAAGAAATATTTTTTAAAAATTAGATTGTAATTAATTAATTGATATTTCTGGGAATCAACTTTACTGGATCTGCAGATTCCTACATCTAGCCTATCTTGTGATTGACAGTCATGTTGTTGAAAGGATTTCATGACCCATGCATGACTGAAAGCAAGCTGTCATGAGAAAATAAAATATAACTGGTTTCGAGTCACACAACAAAAAAAAAAAATTCTTTTTGTCTTCTTGCTATTAATTTCAGTCAAAATACTGTTTATTTCCCATTTTAAAAGACAGAAAAAATTTGTGATATTTGAAGGTGCAATCTTAATGACACTCAGGCAAAGCCTCCAGTTTCCTGGTTGGACTTTCTTATAAGATTTATAATTCATAACAAACTAGAATGAAGATTAAAGGAATAAGCAAGCAAGAACAAGCTCAAGCTGCTTCACATTAAAATTATGTGGGTGACAGAGCCCAGTGTTTGCACTTAATAGGGTATAGATAAGTACATCAGCCTGAATCAAGTGACTGAAAACTGATACCAGCTGTGGCTCTAATGTCAAGTGTCAGCTATGCTTGTAGTCTACAGCCAGGGAAATTAAAAACAAGTAATCAGTTGCCCTTCACTGACTATCAGGACTGGGGTGTCATTGGATGTGTATTCAGTGCAGACCCTATCAGAATGCCCAATGACTCTCTAATTAAAAACGTTCTTAGACCTTGCTCTTCCCCTTTTTCACTCTATCAGCTCTATGGATAGAGGATTGTCAGTAAAGACTTAATGACCAGTAAAGGTAAAAAAGACCAGAGGGTGATTTGGGAGGCGAAAAACCTAGTCCTTAAAGTCTGACACATTTATTAATTTCCTTGATTAATTTTTGCCAGTGTGGATGAGATTTTTAATGGAAAATTAGCAGGATGTTTTTCTTTTTGTTGGGCTTATTTTCTGTTGCTGGATAACTTGGAATGCCTGTTTTGAATTTCATACGAAAGTCGCAGAACTACACATTAATCAAGTAGCTAGACTAAATAGGGCTTGAGTTATAGTACATTAATCTGTTCTGGATAAAACTTGAATGGTGTGGAGAAATTCAATTAAAAAAAATATTTATCTACTCTTGACATCTGTGAACCCACAGTAGTCAAGAAAATGGAAGGAATCTGTACCAGGAATCTGCTCTGTAAAACAGGTACATATGGGTGGTTAAAGGGACATTTACATTTTTGTATTAATGGAGTGCCACAGGATTCAGGTCCCTCACTTTGATTTGAAAATAAGACTAGATGTTGGAATGTATTTTTTGATTACACCGGGGACATTAGTTTCAGACATTAGATATGATCTTTATGTTCTTGTGCTCCTGTTTTAAAGAGTATCTTATATACAAGCACAGTAAGCAGTAAAACCATCTTGCATTTGTATGTATGAACTCATAAATATATTGAAAAACTCTGTCCATGGTTCCTGCTTGCCCTCATCTTTGCATGCTTATTTATCAAAATGCAAAATTGAGCACCACGTGGGTGCAAAGCAGGATAGACTTTTACGCCAAGGTGAGGAAATCAAAGACATATCTGAACTTAATGGACCTTTACTTTAATCTTGCTTCTTTTTTCAGGATGTAGTTTTGTTGTTTTATTTCTGAGAGGGATAGTAAAGGATGCAATTAGTGTCAAAGTTTAACATTTCCTCCGTGGCACTTCACTTTCAGTGTCACTGACTACTTTCCTCCTTTCAGCTGGGAACGACCAAATTGTATTTCAAATAAATCTTTCATCTTTTTGATTTCCATCCATTCTGCCTTGATAATCTTACATCATTTATTTATAGGTATAGTGAGCAGTAAATAAAGAGACCATACTGTGATTTTGCACTATAAACAAGAAACAAAAATAAAGAAGAAAACTTCAGGGTGGATAGCTCCACGATTTTTTTCAGAAAACTTACTTTGGATTTCATTTGTAAGGGGAAAAATATCCAGACAAAACCAAGTTTTATGGAAGCAGTGTGTTCACAGATAGCAAAATTTATGCAATGAAAGTTCAGAAATGCATAATAAATAGTTTGTTCTGAGTTTTCAGTCCTTTTCCTTCATATAGGAAAGACCTGGATACTTCTTATTTATAGACTTTAAAGAAGAATATAAATCTCTGGAAAATGGAGTTGTGAAAGAAGGGGGTGGAAAACCAGTCCCAAAAATGCTTTCATGAACACAAAAAAAGTTAAAAATGAGTTTGTAATTTACTGCAGCTCAGAGGCAGCAATAACTAATACACTGGAAATTTACCCATTTTATGCATCTATTTTGCTTGCTTTACTACTCTGCTGTTCATAAAAAGAGCATTTATTTCAGCAACTGTCATGCCACTTGGCATTTATGTGATCTCTGAGCTATGTGTGAAAATGTACTTTTTTTCCAGTTTCAATTTTTATTGAAAAGTTATTTATTTTACAAATTGATATCAAGGTGATTTGTTCTTCTGTCTAACTAGTTTCACTATTCTACTTTTATTATGTTCATTCTTATCACTTGGGAATCAGAACCGTAAATCATTTGGTTTTGTTTTTTACACCCTGGGTCCTACTATTGGAATTGCATTCCATCCTCAGCATGTTGCTGTCTTGATTCCTACTCTTTCTCTCCCAGTTATTAACTGGGAGATTAGAAACTATATTTTTTAGTTCTTATACATTTTCTTACTCTTGTGCTGTACTTATGAAGTGCTTAGGATCACCCACTGCATTTTGCACTCAGCTGGGTCTTTTGACAATTTAGTCCATTTTTTCTCTTTGCTGTAGTTCTTATCTCTCCCCTGCATACTGCAGACCTCCACTCCAATGTCAGAGCTGCTCCATGACTGGCACTGCTCGTTTCTACCTTGGGAACCTCACCTGCCCTGCACAACTTCCAGTGCCTCGTGTGGGATGAGAGGCATCAGATGCATAACTAAACAGGGAAATCAAGGTAGTCATTATCCCGATGAAGCACTCCCTGAACTAAAGTTCCTGATGGCTATTCTAGATGTTGCAGAGAGGTGCTGTGGTGCCATATTTCTCCTTTGTAACAATACAGTTTCAGAGGTTCACCTAGAGGGAGTGAAGATTATTAGATAGTCTCCTGAAATGATCTGTAGGAGACATTTTGTTCCTAGTTCCACGTCTTAAGATACCAGCTGAAAGGTAACTAGAAGATAATAAACTGCGCCAAACATTTGGAATTTAAAATGAGAATAAATTTAAAAGAAGCTGAAGAGATAGTTTGAATATACTCAGTTGTAGTTTTAGCAACCTTGGCTTTCTAGTGAAAAGCCTTCCCTATATTTACTCAACTGTTAAATGAACCTGTAGGTCAGCTAGTTTCTCTGCTCCTTTGTTGTGGCTGTCAGATTAAGTGGCCTTGTTTCTCTAAGAAGATTGGCATAAAATGGAGGCTGTTTATTTCTAATCACAAGCTTTACATGTGACAGGGCCATATTACTTCTTTTGGTCTAAAACTGATCACAGAATAAATGTCTGCTCAATGGCTATTGATGGGAAAATCTCATCTGTTGCCTTGGCAGTTTCAGTATATTTAGAAGCTGAGAACCCAGATGTGAGCTCACATTGTGTTTGTTTATGACTAACACAGTGTGCAGGGCCACTCAGTCCTGTAAAATATTCAAGGCTTTTCCCTTGCTTGAGATAATTTAGCTGCATTGTCTTTCCTGGGCTCCACATTTCATCCTGACTGTATGTAATTTACAGGGAAGGGGTAAAGGTGAAATGAAACCTAATTTTGAAGAAATGAGTCAGAATTGATATCTTCTGAGCATCAATTCTGAGACAAAGAGGGCTGGCTGCCTCAGTGAGGAAAGTCCACTTATGCCACAGGTATTTTTACAACTGTCCTTCTGTTCCCATGGAAAAGTCTTTTGCTTTCACTTGTACTGTGTCAGACGTCTGCCAGCCAAGGAGCAACTGCATTATTTTCTGTGCTATAAGGATATCCTGGTTGCTGGCCCATAAAATAATAATGGAGGAGCTATAACAAATCCTCTGAGACATCTGCTTATTTCAGAAATATTCATAAAAACTGTGTTTCTATTTACATACAGCAGACCCTCTGATCCTGACGGAGATCCCAAGCATTGGTATGAACCCCAGGTAATCAGTTATGTTTGCTTTACAGGTAATGCCATTTTTGGTGCATCTGCTCTCAGACATACCACTACAGATATTGCTGCCAATTAATAGTTCTCCCTTGCCTAAAAATTTAGAGCAAAAAACAGAGTCCTGCTGACAAAAAGATAAAAGCACAGACTCTGCTAGCTAGCTCTGAACATTGCTTTATTAAGCCTGGTATTCTGCATCCAGTAGTAGCTAATGTGTCATGCTTCAGAGAAAAGGCAAACCCCACAATTTGTACAAAGCCATAAAACAGGAGAAGTATTCCTTGCTGAGCCTGCAGCCATCAGCTTATTCCCTGAAGCATAAGATTTGATTATATGTTTGTTTCTGGGGGAGAAGAACTGTGAGTATTTAAGCTTCTCAGACTGGAGATCATGCATTAGATTAACCTGGAGGACTCTGAGGCCCATGTAGAACAGATTGTGGAATTCCCTTGGCAGAAATGAGCAAAGCAGCCATTACTAACATGCTGTCATACTGTTAACTGGAGCCGAATGACAAATTCATAGGAAATTTTGCTTCTATTTCTGCTCTTAAGCTATCAGTGAGAAGCTTGTGATTTCTTCTGGGTGTAAGTAGCAACCTTATTTCCCACATAGTTTCTAAGTTTGTGCTGTGTTTGCAAACATTATAATCTGGTATGAGTAGTAGCTGGGACTGAAGAGCTCTATCATGGTGCTTGTTTGCATCTCTAACTGTGGACTGCCTGAAAGGCCTGTGAAGCAACTATTTTGGCTCTGTTCACTCTTTTCTACCTACCTCCAAATCATCTTCCTGTTTTCCATTCTACATAGAACAAAGTACTTTTATTTTTGCTTAGGCCTTTAAATTTTTTTTCATTGGCCTGTTTGTTTGCTCTGGAGCTATGTAATACTTGTCAAGGAAACCAATGCAGAAAGTACCTATGGCTCCAGTCACACGTAATTTGGGGCTGGTCCAATTTTTTGTGAGAAAGATTTGTCTAAGTAGGCAGATGGCAAAAAATAGAAAAAAAAAAGTTGTGATTTGAACTGTTATCCTGTGACTTGTGAGCAACTGCACAAAAGTCAAAGAAACTGCAAAGAGATTTGGGTTTGCACCAAAGATGAGTTCAGATTTTGCCAGACTCAGGAACAGGAAGGACACAGAGGCTTTTAAAAATGCTCCTTGCACCACCCTTCCCACATGGCCTGCAATACTAATAGGATACTACATGGTGCACATTGTTCAGTCTTCCTGCAGTATCCTGCTGGACTTAAGGGCTGTGGGTAACCAGTTACATTCAGCCCAGACTCACAACCTGCTACTCTGTTGCCTACGAAACCCGAGAATAAAAAGCTAAGTACCCTTGTGGCAGCATTAACCTGGTTAAGTCACTCTTCAATGCTTCAGAGAGTCAGAAAATGAAAGTTCAACCGAAAGCTTTGGTTTGAGCAAAAGCTTCTTTACTACCTGCTCCAGGTTTGGACACAAAATGCATTTTTACCTTCATATAGTTCTTTGACTTGTAAAAGATGGGAAGTCCTGCAGTATTTCCTTCAAAAAAGGTAAAGTTCTTTTTAATTCAAGTGGGAGCTAAGGGCAGTGAACAGTTCCTGATACCTCTCAGCATAACATTTCATGACAACTCTTATATTGTTCCCCCTGTTTGGGCAATAGCAACTTTGTTATTGAAGACTAAAGAGCTGGCAGCACCAGTTGACACATGTGAGTGAAGTTTCAGCTTTCAGCTCTGCCAATACAGAGTAGCTTTGTTGTCTGCTGGGTGTAGTTCAGGCTTCATTTTGACCTACAGCAAGAACCTTGAGACTGTGAGTACCATCCATTGTTTAGGTTGGAAGCAAGTCCAGGCATTGCCTTCAAACCATGTGGACCCTGCTGTTTTCTCCCAGCTGCACAGGGTGGGTTGCTGGCTGCATGGGACTGAGGTGGTGGGGTAGAATCGATAAACATCTGGTTCTTGACATGTGGTCTCAGGGCTCTGCTTTTAGCAGTGGTAGGTGAACCTTGCTTGTTGCCTGGGATTGGTAGTCCTGCCATCTCATATCTCTCTGATGGTTATTGGATTGTTGATGGAATCTGTCACGATCACCTCAGTTAGGTGTTAGGTGCAGTGCTCTGGTCAGGGAACTCATATCCTTAGGATGTCCATTATGGATTACTCCTGTAGTCTGAACCCATAGTACCCCTGAACAACTTAGAAAAAACCCCATTTTTCAGTATCACTTGCAAAATGCGATCAATATTTCTAATTTTAAGGGTATTGCACATGGAGATAAAATAGTAAGTGAAAAGTATTGTTTCCAAGTTATAAATAGTGATATTTCCTGTCTTCCATTTACTCTAATTTTTTGGCATCACATGACTGACTTTTTTATCAACCAGTTATTTATGTTCTTGCAAACACTGATAGAACTTACAAATGTATTGATTTGGATGAGAGATCACATAAAAATAGTCTAAGGAAATGCAGCTAATAAAAGACTATTCTGCAAAAAGTAATTTTTCACTCTTTCAAGCAGTGAAATTTTCTATCAAAAATATCCATAAAAAGTCAAATTGTGGCAAAAAGCCAAATTGTTGACAGGTGAGTCCTGCTATCCAGAAACATGTTGTGTTCCATTTCATGAGACCTAAAACCTATACTTGGTGGTAAATGTGAGCTTATATTAAGTTATAAGATGCAGAATAGGACCTTCATTTCTATTTTTAGTCATTACTCCCTGGTGAAGACTGTCATCTGTATTATTTAGTTTCTTGGTTTCAAGTATCTTACCTTCCAAATTTATGTTCTTTTAGGAGTAAAGATAAAAAATTACTTACGCAGAAACATTTTGATGTTAACATAAAACATAATTCAGACAAAAAAAACCCCTACCATAGCACTGCAGCACTAGCAGTCCAAATACCTTAGAAGGCAGAATGCAAAAGGGCTAAGTAACTTTACTGAGAGATGGTGTTGTTCATGTTGCTGCTCTGAAGTTCTTAAAAATTGCCTAATCTTTAAGATTTTAGGGAGCTATAACAGTAACAGCACTGTTACAAAACATTTCATGCTGCCAGCACTGTTGAATTCCATTTCCAAATGTGTAAGATTTTCTTTTCCATGTAGCCAGGATGGGGGCATGGTGGCAGTGTCCTCACACTGACATTTTTCTATCACCATTCTGCAGTAAGATTGCTTGCCATCTTGCAATACAAAATTGCAAAAAAATTATTAATATTTCCAAGTGCAGCTGGACCTTCTAAATTTTTTTAAGGTTATAAGAACAACAGAGGAGTATCAGATCACGAATGCCATCTTCTAGATCACAGTTTTGGTCTCCTTCTCTCTACCCACTCAGCAGAATGCACCTTAGACGCTCAACTGGGATCACAATTTCCAGGTGTCTCTTACTGAATATCTTCTTAATGAAATGCATATTGAATATATAAGACATTAAAATATAGGAGAATAGAACTTCAACACAGGCTTCCTGTACTGCCAGTAAATAATTTCTAATATGTAATGCAATCTCATTCTCACGGTGTTTGTGCCTTGGGGGATACCAGACATCTATAGAGTAACTGAGCCTTGCAGTCAGTATACCTATAACCACTTAGTAATACAATAAATTGGGGTATTTCACGCAATAACTTCTTCAATGATCAAAATAACAGTTGGGGTAAAGGATCTCTGCTCACAGGAAGCCATTTAGGTTTGTATGAGTTTGGAGAAATCTACAATCTGCACTGTAGATGACAATTTTTTCCACTCTGGGATGCAGAACCTGAATTCTTTCTTGGAGCTGGGCTAAGGATCAGAAAATTTCTGGCATGAAAATTAGACAAGGAGATTACTTTTTTCTGTTTAATTTTAGTCTTATCACTTCTCAAATCAAGTTCACAGTGCCAGTATAGCTAAATGGGAAATATTGATGGCAGAAGCACTTCAAGGCAGTATTGCTGCTAAAAAACTTCATCTTGGAAAACTATAGCCTCTCAAGTACTCATTCATCTTTCCTCAGTTTATTTTGTTTTCCATCATAACTGCTGAATATTAGATGGAGAATATACTTCTTGCTATCAAAGCTGATTTCTCTCTCTGAGGAGCCAGCTTTTCTTTGTGCATTACTGTACTTTAGCACATAAACATGAATTGTCAAAATCTCACTCTAATTTGTTGAATTGTGTTTTGGAAACTGAAGCAGCCGACCCCAGTAAGCATTTTCAAAAGCTACAGTATTAGTGTGCTGATGTCTCTGACCTGAGTAGCTAGTCTCTAGCGGGGATCTTGCCAGTTGGTTCTCCTTGAGAAACTGATAACACAAGCTGGGCGTTTTTCTTGGTGCCAGTGATGTACAATAAGTCTGCACAAAAGGCCTGGCTTCTCCCAAGGCAACAGGAACACAGTAGGCAGCTCCCCTACTCACAATTCCCAAGCCTATTTCCAGCTATCTTACTCCACAAAGGAGTAAATCTGATTATTTCTAATTGCACCCAAATGTGAGAACCATTTTCCAAAGATTTTTCAAGATGTGATATTCCCTTCAGATAGAGCTAAGGTTGAAGGCAGCCCTTGGAGATGTCCCAGGCAGAAAACCATCAGGGACTGGGCAGGAAAAGAGGGTCTGCCCAGACATGCAAACACAGGGGAGCAGCTTTCCCACCCTGAGGTTTTAGAAAAACAGCCTTATCCTGTTGCTAGGTGTCTCCAGCAAAAAAAAAAAAATCCTATGCAGGAGGAGACTGGTGACTAAAACTCTATAAAAGAAGGATTAAGTACTTAATTTCTGGGTTTCAGGTGAGCAAAAGTTAACATTAATTGCTATAATTCTTGGTTTGGGGTTAATGGACTTTAAGAGGAGATTAAACAATATAGGATTTGGAACACTTCATAGAAGGTGGATAATAAAATTCAGGTTTTTTCCTAACGATGCATTTTTAAAATAAATATTATACTTGCAGAGGATCTTCACTTATTCCTTTATTACTTGTCAACACTGACATTTAAAAAAATAGATATTTATGAACCAGATGCTTATTTATCTTGAGTAATATGTTATGGCGTCAAATGTGGAAATTCAATCCCTCTTCAGGAAAGCATAATACATATATTCACCTCTTACTGCTGTGAAGGATAGTACTGCATATTTATGGCTAAGCATAATTGAGTATATGACTCAAGAATTTTCCTGAATGGGCACATACAGAGAACAACATTTATGAAATTTGCTGATTTGGAGTTCATGTACAAAATGAATTGTGTCATATTAATGTCATATCATTAGCTGAAAGTAACCCTGTGATACCTTAGAAATTTATTTTGATTTATTATATTGAAAAAGATTCTGGGCAGAACTGAAACAACACATTACAAACTATTCTAAGGAAATACGTAAAAAGCAATCTTGACTGCTTTCTGCACCTCATTTTAAAAAAAACCCATCAGACTGCCAGCATGACCTAGAGCAGATTTATTGATCAGAGCAGGTACTCAGTGTTGATCACCAACTCTCCTTTCAAAAATCTGATTTAAGTCTGGAGACAATCTTGACCTTTTCTGGTTCTATCTGTGGAGTCCTTGTACTACCCATCAATGCTGACTCCTCCTAAATCCGGAAAAACCTATTCCATATTCCTCTCAGTTTCTAGTTAAGAAACAAAATTGATGGTATCCTCAGTAACAAATGAATACCAGGTAGACTTAATTCTGACTTGGGAACATTTTACACTTATTTTGCAGTTGTTCAAAATGTCTAGAGAAAATCTACGACAATGACTAAGAAGGATTGTGTTTTTCCTGGTAGGAATAAATTACAGAAACATTTTTTCTTAATGCACATTGAGGTAATAAAATGTTTTGTAAAACAGATCATCTGCAGAAATGAGGGGAGGAATATTATTAGTACCTATGTGAGTCATATACAAGAAATAGAACAGAACTTAATTTTTCCCAAGTAAATATTGCCACCACCTTCCTTTACAGTAATAAGTAGTTAAGACTATTAGGCCAACCTCCAAAATGCTCTCTAGAAATGTAGAGTGTTGATAGTTCTCATGACTTGTGCTAGTTATTATTCTCTACAACAGTCTAGGCAGTCCCCTGCTTTCTCTGCTTTAGAGTCTGATTTAAAGGCCTGAAAGACAGAAACAAGGAGGAAAGGCATAGTAGAGTGTCTAGGAATCAAAACCTAGAAAGAACAAAGTAAGAACCAATTTTCAAGTACTGCCATCTTGTGACATTTCATTTTTTTCCCTGGTGTATAGTGAGGTGCAATAGAAGAGCCAAAAGGTGAAATAAAGACACATATGTGAGTTACAGAACACCAATGTGTATGGTTTGTGTCTGAAGAAGGTATGGTGAGACTTATTAGATACTGTACATCTTAGGCCAGCCAGTTTTACATGCTTGTTGTGTTTGTTGTGAACTGCATTTTACTTTTTGCCACCTGCAACGAGTCAGAAGTTTAGAAACTGATAACTCACTTTCAATATATTCATTAAACATTTTAATAAACTAAATAAATGGCAAAAAAATTGCAGTTTATATTAGAAATCATACTTTAAAATTCCAGATCATCTCTAATCCTGAGCTCTAACTATCACAATTCCTTATTGGAATGGTTGTTTTACTTATGACTTATGACTGGTTGTTTTAAACCTTTTGATCAAATGATAAATCATATTCATATCAAAGAGACATTATATTCTAGAGAAAACAAATCTGAGTAACATCATAATGACAGAGTCTTTACAGATTGAATTGCCAGGATTGAGTTTTCAGACATAAGGAGGATGAATATGGCACTAGCCTGCAGTACTAATCAGGATAACTCCATCATAATAGTTGCAATACTTATGGTTCATTAACGGAAATCTGTGTGCTTGAAAAGGACAAACTCCACTAATAGGAGGAAATTTCATTTTTGCCATGCGTAGGTAGTATACTCATCACGATGTAATGTGTCACAGAGACACCATAAACAACTGTTTCTTGGAACAGTTATTTCAAAAAACTACAACAGAAAAGCTACTTACTCTTGATGAAGTCCTGAACAACAGGTAGAACAAAGTTCACACAAAAATACATTAATATTCAACAGCCTTACTGGAAGAGAAAAAAAAAGAAAGTATATATTTTGATTAAAAGGGACTGAATGTGTGAAAAAGCATGAAATTCTTATAGGTGACATGAAGATTTCAGATATCACAGTGGAAGTGCTGGGTAAATATCTGTTGCTTATCAAAAAATAAGATTCTGAAAGAACCATATAAAATCAAAATCATTAACTAAATTCTAGCATCATTAGCCACACTGTCTGTTAGAATTAAAAGTCACACTTAAGGAATAAAAGGAAGACTTGTCCAGATGAGAAAATTTGAAAGGGGTGTAAATACTCTCTCGTTGAATATAAGGCCATAATGGGGGAGCCAAGAATTATTTTGACATAGAACTTGCTTAAAACATTAACAATTACTGAAAGTTCCTCAGAAACAACAAATGCAGGAATTTTGCCAGCTTGTATTACGGATTTCTTGTTGAGATATAAAGAAATAAGGTCATAGCAAAAAATCATAGAATTATGGAATGTTAAGTGTTGGAAGGAACCTTAAAGACCACCAAGTCCCAATCCAGCTGCCATGGGCAGGGACATCTCCCCTAGACTGCTCAAGGCCTTATCCAACCTTGTTTTGAACACTGCCAGAGTTGGGACATCCACGAACTTCGTGGGCAACTTGTTGCAGTATCTTACCACTCTAACAGTAAAGAATTTCTTACATCATCTCCAGCCAGTCAGGGGAGGGGATTGTCCTGCTCTACTCTGCACTGGGGTGGCTTCACCTTGAATATTGTGTGCAGTTTGGGGCACCACAATATAGGAAAGATATGAAACTATTAGAGAGTGTCCGAAGGAGGGCAACGAAGATGGTGAAGGGCCTTGAGGGGAAATCGTATGAGGAGTGGCTGAGGGCACTTGGTCTATTCAGCCTGGAGAAGAGGAGATTGAGGGGAGATCTCATTGCAGTTACAGCTTCCTTATTATGGGAAAAGGAGATGTAGACACTGATCTCTGCTCTGTGGTGACCAGTGATAGGACCTGACGGAATGGCCTGAGATTTTGTCAGAGGAGGTTTAAGAATATTAAGAATTTAAGAATATTAAGGTTTAAGAAATTAAGGATATTAAGAAAAGGTTTCTCACCCAGAGGGTTTTTGGGCACTGGAACAGGCTCCCCAGGGAAGTGGTCACCAAGTCTGACAGAGTTCAAGAAGCACTTGAATTATACTCTTGGGCACAGGGTGTGACTCTTGGGGATGGTCCTGTGCAGGGCCAAGACTTGAACTCCATGGTCCTTATGGGTCCCTTCCAACTCCGCAAATTTTGTGATTCTGTGATTTTGTCTTATCACTACTTTTTCTGAAGAAGAGTCCATTTTGGCTTCCCAGTAGGCCCCTTTCACATGGAAGGTTGCTATGAAGTCTTCATGCAATCTTCTCCAGGTTGAACAAGCCCAACTTTCTCAGCCTATCTTCATAGGGGAGGTACTTCAGTCCTCTTATCAACTTGTGGTTCTCTTCTGGACTTGTTCCAACAGTTCCATGTCCTTCTTTTGTGCGGGACACCAAAACTGTATGCAGCACTCCAGGTCGGATCTCACAGGAGCAGAGTAGAGGGGAAGAACCACCTCCTTCAACCTGCTGGCCACACTCCTTTTAATGCGGCCCAGGATTTTGGTGGTTTTCTGGGCTGCGAGCAGAAAGAATAAAAAAAATACCTGGAAATTATATAATTAAGATGAGGTTTTGTTTTCTTTCTCTCTCTTTTCTTTCTTTTTTTTTTTTTTTCTCCTTCCTGAAAGTCTATGAATCTTATCATTATTTGAGGCAAGTAATTTATTAAAGGGGAGGAATTCAGGAGATCTGGATTTAAAATAATATTTTCACTCACTGAAGACTTAAGGAAACAGACCTGTAAAGAGAGAGTGTTCACTTCTAGATTAAAAATCAGATAATGAACATATATATATTGTTGATCCATGAAAGATTAAACAAAGCTTGGAAAAATTGATCAGAAACATGGAGCAAGGAAAAGCAAAACAGACTAAAATTTTTTGACTTTGAAAACTCTAAAGTAACTAATTGCATGGAGAAGGTGGACGTATTCAGAAGATGGCATTGTCAGAAAATATAAGTAGGCTTGCCAGAAACAAGATGAAAAGGAATGATTTTCCACATAAAACAACATTAAACAGATGAACTTAAAGGTTTTGATACTGAAAATATATATGAGGTCAGCAAAGAATGAAACAAATTCACAAAGAGCAATCCAGTAGGAGTCATCAAAAATAAATGGCTAGATTGTATCAAGATGGAATCTTTGAATCAGGGACATCTGAAGCCATACTTCACTGAATGGTGGGTTGACATAACTGGACATTTCCAGTGGAGGGTTTTCTAATATTTCCACCTTTTGATAAACTTATGTCACTGGTCAGTGAGTGTTGTGTCTGGCCATATATGGCTATTTTTATATTTTTAGCTTAGTGTTTCCTAGTGGATACTTTTTGCCTAGTCAGTTTGCACAATGGAAGAAACATATTTTAAGAAATCACTTTCATGACGGTGTGATGTTCCTATCTACAACAATGTTATTAATATTACTAATATAACACCTATCAAAGGTGCTTTTTCAATTATCATCCAGTTTGTATAATTTTTCATGTGAAGTTCTATCTGACTTCAGGTCAAAGTCTTCCTGACTTGTTTACAATTAATATAGGGACTTTTCATCATTGTAATTTTTCTCTCCTGGTCACTGCTAACTGAATTTCATCTTACAAAATAAATTTATGGCACTTAGATTGTATCAAATGGTATTAGAGTGTGAAATCAAGGCAAGTGTATCACATGACATTTTTATCATTCTTTTACTTTCTATTGTTTAATGAGCCCTTTTAGAAAGTCCAGATATCTGTTCTATCTTGTTGTTTTCATTTTTTTTTAATCTTTTTTTGTATCACAATTGACTTTCTAACACTGCTTTCTCTTTTACAAGCATTCTCAGCTGAGCATTCATGCTGGGTTTTTATTTTTGCACTTTCAAATTGTATAATCTGATATGAATTTAGAAGTGATTCAAAGGGCATGATATGGCCTTTACAACATTCATAGCTGTGGATCTATGTTACGTAAAACATTCTATTCAAATTCCCGTTTTTGCTTAGGCCTATTGTATGGAGGTAGATTTATGTTCCCAAGTACTTTGTAGGATACAGAACCTAAATTTTGTGCTAAACTTTCTGTTAAGCAGGCCTTAAGCAAAAGGATCATTTGCCACTGGCTTGAATGTAAAATGGTAATGTTTACAAAATAACAGACAGCTAATTACAGAATGAAATAATTTAAAAACCAACTTGAATCATAACAACATGCATTTGAATAATTTATGGTAATGGACATTGAATTGCATCATTTGAACTTTATACCATAGCACTTGGGGTTTGAATTTCTTGTGTGAAAAGTTGGGTTTGTAATCTTTGAAATGCATCAGACTTGAGGAAGGGCTAGAAAGAAGCTGCCACTTCAAAGAAGGAAGCAAGGAAAGATCTTTGTGAGATGAATTGCCTGGATCTGTGAATCTGGATTTTACAAAAGTCTTTCCCTGCTGTTCAGACCAAGAGAAGAACCACAAGGACTTTTTGCCACCTTGGCCACAACTTTCTTCCCAATAATTAATATACGTGTCTCATACTTCAAATATGTGCTTTTATGCATCCTGTTTTAAGTAAGTTCCGTGGCCTAATTTGGGATTACGGATTTTATAAGGAAGTGACAAATAAAGCTCAGATTTGATATACAAAAGTCTTTCTATAGATCTCATTTTCTATCAGAATGACCTTATCAAGCAAATACAGCAAAGTATGTATGCAGAAGATGTTGTACATAGGATCTCATCCAAGAGGAGAAACTACCTCTTTCTATCCAGAGATGTGTCTGCTGAGAGTTTCCCAGGAATCTGACAGACACCAGAGAAAAGTCTGCTCCGTAACTCTAAGTCTCTTAAACCAGACTGAAGCCTTCAGAAAAGTATTGCAGGCAGTGAACACATTTGACAACCCAGACAATTGTTACCCTTTTATTTAATGCTGGTAAACACAGAAGAGTCCTTCTCTATCTAAACATAGCTTATTTCTCTCCAAATAGGTTGACCTCATTTTTCCAATAAAGTACCTTGTCTATGAAAATGTATTTAACATTTGCTAGAACTAAGTGAAATTTTAAATTTTCCATCCTTTTATGAGTAAAAGTTACAGTCAAAATGTACTTTTATGTTTAAAAAATGTTGCTGAGTGGTGAGACATGGCCTTTGGGTAGTGCAAGCAAAAAGATTCAGGAAAGAAACAGTACTCTGCCTGCTTCCTGATAAAAGGTGAATTAGAAACACAATATTCCTGCAACACAGGAAGTGATAAAGCCTGCAATTCAGCATTGTAACTTGATCATTTAAATGAGTTCATATATTTATGAAATGCATGAATGAATCCATTTCACAGAAGAAAAAATTTTGAAGTGTTGACGTGGAGGGAACTTAGATGGACACAAAAAAGGGGAAGTTTTTGCCAATAGGCTATTAGAGGATATTTTTGCTACATTTTCTGAGATGCATATTTAAGCCCCAGAACAACACAGCTGAATTTCAGTGTTGTGTTTTTGAACATTTCCTAAATTTTTGACAATATTAGACAAAATATTTTTGACAATATTTGACAAAATATCTTTGACAAAATATCTTTGACAAAAATTTTTGACCTTTCACATGGAAGTGATTGATTATCATTAACAGACTGATTACCTTGTCGGTAAAATTAGTACACTACACATTTCAAAAAAAACTGGATTTGAGGCTGTCTTCAGACCTCAGCTTAGAAAGAGGAATGTGAATGTCAAGTTTGTAAATACGCAGAACAGTCTGAGAGAAGAAACTGCACGAGGTGGACATGAAACCATGTAACACCAGATTTCCTAGGCCAAGGTGTTAGAATGGATATTTGCATATTAAATTCTCAATTTTCAGCTTTACCATAATGTGCTTTTCAACAGCAGTCAGTACATGAGCAATAGCCATTGCAGTTATATGGAATTAAGAGAAATTACAATAAGTTAAAATTCAGTGATAAAACTCCACAGCATTGCATCATTTGATACAAAATATTACCAATCAAAAAAAACTAAAGAAAAGCCATTATAAGCATAAAGATGTGAGATAGGATTCAGAAAGTGTGCTTTATAAAGTGCCAAACTTAGGAGGAATAGAGACAGAACTAATAAATATTTTTTCATTTGTCATAGCTTGCAGCTGAGAAGCCACTCCACATACTGTGCACTGTTTGCCCAGATTTACTGCACCTTCTGTACTATGTGACACATTTACTCAGTGGTCGCTACTAAAGGTTAATGGCTTGGTCACAATCTTCATATTAAATATGGTACAAACACTAACTTGTTATTCATGGGTCATGAGAGAGTCTCAAGGTCACCTTTTTACAGCCTTCTAAATATTGTCTTTAAATTTATGCCTGTTATGTTGCAGGTACCCAGCTCCAGCTTCACCAGAGAACAGAGATCATTAATAAAAAGGAAATTCCACACTTTGGAAAAAAATTGGACCTTGATAACACCCATAAAAAAATTGTTCTATTGAAAATAATCTAGAAGTATCACAGTTCGGGGAATGTCCCTTGACCTTCCTGCCATTTACTTTCTTCAGTATCACAAGGCAATTACCTGAAGTCATGGTCATACCTGTTGACTTTGATTCTTCTTCCTGAACAATTATTAACACTGGTTATCACAAGGCATTCTCCAAGCTCACACTGTTGTCTGTCAATCAAAATGCAAACTGAAATTCAGAAATAAGTAGAAAACACATCTGGCCACAAATGATTTATCAGACTACAAGCTACTGGCTTCGTAATGTTTCTTGCCACAATCAGAGCCAAAAAAACCTTTCTGGTCTACATGCACTGTCTGGGACATAAATGTGCCAGTGAGGCTGCACAGAACAGCCACCGCCAGTCAGGAGAAGAGATCCTGTCATGAAAATCTGCAGCTTCTGTCCACATAGTCACCAAATTCTCCTGGTTTTTTGTTTTGTTTTCTTTCCCCCCTGCAGCACCTGCAATAAACTTATTTACATTCCCTTTCTTCTATTTCTAGATCCTTCCATGAACTCTGCATGTTTCTGCAAAAAAGGAGCCCATGCCAGATGGCTGCTTCCTCTTGAGTTTCAAAACTGCCTGTCCCTCAGTGTGACATTTACACAGGTCTTCAGTCCCTCTGCCAGGTTTCATAAAATGTGCAAAGTTCAAGACATTTGCAATCTCCACCTTACTTTGATTTTGACCAAAACTTTTTAGGAATTTCAGAAGTTATTCTGAAGTAGTCCTTGGCAAAGAAGATGGTGTTGTGCCTTGCCTCATGGGCATCCTGGATTTCAAGACTAGGCATTCTGGCAAAGCTCCTTTTACAGCTCCACTCTCCAAAGAACGGTTTCATGCAAGAATTAATACAAGAGGGTAAGGAGAATTTGAGAAGTAAAGAGGGTTCAGAGTAGCATGAAGAATGCAGCTGCTTTAATAAAACCAAGAGGTCTTCCTGGACATGACTCCCTAAGAATGCATAATTAACTTCAGGTTTCTAAGGAGAAATGTAGTCTTTTATTAGATCATTGCATACAACCGAGAAAAGCCAAGCTGTTTGGGGCATGCTTTTATAGGTCTGAAATATAAGCACTGGTCTCAATAATTGAATGCAGGCTGGGAATGATTACTTTCAGTTTAATTGACACTACACATTTTAATCAATGTGAATTTTCCTTCTTTAGTGAGTGGGGAAGAAGGAACTGTTCGATTTTCCTGCATTGCAAGATATTCAAAACTTGTAATTTTTCCAACTATATCAATTAGTCTAATGAACTCCACAAACCCTAGTTTAATGTAGTATTACAAAACAATGAAGGATGAAACCAAAACATATTCACAGTTTAGCAGGGACATTTCTCCAGTCTGTCACACCACTTGAAATTAGTGTTAATGATGCTCAGCACTTGCATCTCACTGCTTATTTCCAAAATAATTTATTTTGATAATGTTTGCAGTAATAGTTGGTGAGGTATTTCAACTCAAGAGGAAAGAGTTGTGGGTTTAGGTGTAATATGAAATTAAAAAGTCACTGTAGCTTTGCAAAGGAACAATTGAAACAATAGACTGTGCATATGCTCTGGATATTCCAGCCACAACATTTGAGTATGATTAGCTGCCTGAGACAACACAGGTCACCTACGTCAGCCAGGGCAGTAGTTGCAGGATCCTGTTACAAGGCTACAGCAGACTTCAGAGAAATAGTGAGGATATGGACCTATAGTTAATATTAATTATGATGCACTGTTCAGTCCAGGCAGAAGAAGCAGATTCCTTACTGAGTTCTAGATGGCAGCAATTACAGTTTTCTGCCCACTCAGACAATATCTTTATCTTCCTCCTGGGTGATGTGACCCTGCTTCCGTGTCTTGTATGCTTACTTTTAATGTTTCACTATAGATCCTTGGCTTTCTGACTTCACTGCCTGATTTCCTGCTCATTCAGATGGACGGTTCTTGAGCCGTGAAGAAGCATCTTTGAAAATCAACCAGCTGCACTGAGCTCCTCAGCTTTCTGAGGCTGTATGTCATGGTGTTTTTCTAAGACTCATGAAATCCTCCTGCTCTCCTGAAGTAGAGAATGGTGATGCTTTTCCCCCACCCTGTTCTCTGCTCTTGGAATCCTGAACTCCATCATCTCGTGGCTACTGTAGCCAAGGCCACCCCCAGCCTCTACATCTCTAACTAGTTATTCCTCATTTATAAGTCTGAGGTTTAGCAGAGCATCTCCCTTTATCAGCTTCTTAATCACCTGTATCAGGAAGTTGCCATCAGAGGCCATCTGGACTGTGTGTGCCCTGCTGTTCTGGCCCTTCAGCTGACATTGCAGTGGCTAAAGTTCCCAAAAAGAACCAGGTCCTGAGAGCAAGAAGCTTCCTCCAGCTGTCTGAAAAAGCACCTACCTATTTATTTCTGATCACAAGGTTTGTGACAGATGCCACAACAATGGCATCACTCTCATCTGGGTCATCAGCAGTCCCAAGGCAGAGTTCCATGCATCCTCTCTGCTCTTTAACATAAAGAGCAGCTATTCAACATATTGTCCTGTCCTTCCTGAAGAACCTGTATCCATTCACGGCAGCACTGCAGTCGTGTGTGCTAACCCACATCACTGTGATCCCGGTGAGATCACAGCCCTGTAACTGCACTCAGAAACACTCCTATTCATTGCGCATGTATCCTCCAGTGACAAAAGTCATAAGTTCCCAGCCTTCATCATGAGAGAACTCTGCATTTTCCAACATGATAAGCACAGGCTTTGCCTGGCCCCCATTCAGTATACATTGAAGCTTCAGCTGGTGAATCTGAAGAGCCTCAGGGAAGATCCGACCTTCTTTTTTGGTGTCCCTGATGTGCAACCTGCTGACCTCCTGCAGCTCCATTGTGCAGCTCCTACAAAGATGCTTGCCCAGAGCACTCCTTCTGCAAGCCAGGAGCCCATCTCTCTAGCCCCAGTCTTGGTGGGAGGCCAGAGACATGAGTATACAGAAGAAGTGAAACCTGTGCTCCAGCCCTCTAAAGCCTGAAATGAGCAGAGCCTGCATCCCAAGAGCAAGCAGATTGTCAGCATCAAGCAGGAATAAGACGGAAAGACAGAGAGAGAAAGAAAGGAAGAAAGGAAGAAAGAAGGAAAGAAGGAAAGAAGGAAAGAAGGAAAGAAGGAAAGAAGGAAAGAAGGAAAGAAGGAAAGAAGGGAAGAAGGAAAGAAGGGAAGAAGGAAAGAGAAAAGAATGAATGAAAGATTGCTGTTACTCTTATGAAATGTTTGTGATTAGAGCCTAATCAAAGAAGATTAGGATTTTAGGTTTACATTTTACATGTTATGGAAACATGCAGCTAACTCACTGAAAAACAAAAAGGCTCAGATCAAAAGCCAGAGTTCAGTCTGATCCTGTGAAGGGAGTCAGGTTTAAAATAGATCTAATGTACTATATATACTGATTCCTCTCTCTCCCAGAGAGGTCTGTAGTTGAAACCAGAGAAACTGGAGATTGCAAGTACATTTTCTGACCCAGAACTAAAATACTACCAAAGACAAGTAATTAGTTCAGCCTAGTGAGCTGACCCAACTCCTCTCTGACAGAGCTACAGAGACTTATGAGAAAGCTAGTGAGAGTGACTCTTAATACGCCTTACCTAGTGTGAGATGAAGTCTCTTTCAGCTACAAAGAAGAATGCTTCTGAGAGCAACCAAAATAGATGCTAGTCCAGTGCTTTTTGCATAATAAAATCAAACAAAAAAAGATTCTCCAGGGACAGTTGGTAATTAAAAAGTCTCCAGAACTGGTTCATTAAGCCATTTGCTGGCTGAGTACAAATTCTGAACAGAGAAAAAGAAATTACAGTCTGTGTTTTAAATGTTATTACATGTTTTAAATGTCATTATGACCAGCTAAAGGAGCTAATGGTGTTAGAATTAGTGCCTACATCTCTGTGGGAAAAGCAGGCTCAGACAGGGCTCATTATATTGTAAGTGGAATGGCCATTTGTAAGCTATCGATTGCAATTCCAGTTGTCTGAAGACTGCTGCGCTGTCAGATGCAGCATGGATTTCATACCCTCTCTAACAGCTCTTGACAGTTACTGGATGTGGAATTCCCACCTCAAAAGCCATGTGGGATGTGGGGAACTGTCCTGTCCTGTCTCATGGTAAGAAATATATGCACATCTCAGGGAATTAAGCCCACAGCTCTACAGCTTTTCCTGAAGGAGGTAGCCAGGCAGAAATAGATCCATCCTTAACAAGCTCACTGTAAGAACAAATATAATTCTGTGTGTATATACATAAATATAAAATATGTATTTATAAACATATATAAAACATATATAAACACAGGCACATAGAAATAAATCAATATGCAATTTTTTGTACACGTGTGGGCACATGTATTCATGCTGAAGCATGTTGGTATGATGTGATCAAAACTGATATTTGGATTTTTTTTCCTAATTTGAATTGAGAAGGACATCTAACAAAATTGTTCCTCTGTTGCCTCACAGCGCTGAAAAAGCTTCCTCTTATAGATGTTTTCTACAGTGTTATAATTAAAATGTTACAGTCTTGAAGAAGCTGCTCAGAAGTGCCTGGCAAATGATCTGGCTTCCTCTGAAGTATTCAGCATTTTGGAGTAAGTGGAGAGAAAATTTGAGTCCTATGCAGTAAAGCTGATTTATGAGGAGGTATTAAAAGGAAGAAATTTAAATTCTGTCTGTAGAAATCAGGTCTGTGAGTAAAAAGGAAGGACTGAAGCAGAATTAAATGTCCAGGTTGCCAGCTCAAAACCCAAGCCAGTTGTAGAGGCAGCAGCTACTGCAGAGCTACTGTAGAGCAGCCATGACTGTTTCAGATAATACCATAAGTGGACAATATAAACTTGCTTGTGAATAATACAGCATTCCTAGGAAAGAATAATGGTTGATCTTAAGGGGTGATGAGATGTAGGTGAGCCAAGTTTCAGCCTTTTATTGGTCTACTGTTGATGGGCATGAGACTTCTGAGTCCTACATGACTGTCCTTCCTTCTGGATAATCATCTGGGAGGGAAAATTTGTTTTTGATTTGCCCAGGGAAAAATATACAAAAAGCCTTGGGAAAAGGTGGGAAGAAGAGGCAATGACCAATCCAGGTAAACCAATGTCTACTATTAAATTACAAAATATTTTGATTCTGAAGTGATGTTTTAGTGCTTGATGGGAGCATTTCTTGATTTCCACACTTTCCACGGTATTTTCTTTTTGAATTGACACTTTCAGATAGCTAAGACAGCACAGAATAGCACAGCTCTGTATTCAGGCCCTATATACATCCCATGATATTCATCCATTTTTCTTTTGACACCAGGTTAGATTAAGTGGTGCTAGAAGGCTAAAAGTATGTAACGAAGGATGTTTCACATGGGTTATAAGCCTTGAAATGATGGCATCTGAACAGTTTCTTCACAATCTGTAGTCCAAGGAGGAGTAAATAATCTTCAAGAAACATGTCAGTCTGCACTGTGAGAAAATCTTTTCTTTACGCTAAATCTGAGTGATCAGTTAACTCGCTTTGGCTTAATGTAATTTTTATTTGTTCACATCTGCTATTCATTTTATCAGTCTTTAATTATAGGGGCCAAAGTTTTCCTAAGTGGGCAAAGAATGAAATAGACATAGCATAGACAATTCTAATGTGGGAGTGGTGTCGATCATAGCAGTTATGTCTTATATTACCTGTTTTTGTAATTTAAAGAAGAATTCATATTTTGAAGGTTGCAGATACATGTGTATGGCAAATTCACTTTTCTTTGGGTAGTTCTCAATGAATTTGAAAAAAGGGAGGGAAAATTGTCACAGTTCTGACAAAGCCCATTAGCTCTCTTAGTGTTTTTTTCCTCATTCTGCTTTTCTAGTTACTGATCTTTACTTTCCAGAAAAAGAGTGACTTATCTTTGCTGCTGTCCCCTCCGCCCAGTTTCCAAATATGATCTATTGCATTTGAGTGCTCCTTAGCTGCATCTTTTTTTCGGGTGAATACTTGTAAGTCCTATGTTATGTCTTTCCTTTTCTTTTTGGAAACTGGAAATAGACCATTCTCATGATATGGTTTTGAAGGGATGCTTTTTTACGTAGTCAGAAAAATAATTGCAAAATACTAGATCACCAGGAGACTGGCTACTCTATATTAATCATCAGTGAACTGCTTGTAAAATCTGCACATACTTGAGGATCCAGGCACAGTTCCATTAGGAGGTGATAGGACTTTTGCCATTGAAAGCAATACAGTTCTGGTTACTCACGGACAGCACAGTAGTTCACCAGGCAGGTAAGCAAGCAGGTGAGTATGAGCAGTGACAGAGGGAATCTGGTAAATGTGTGACGTTCTTTAACACTGTATTCCCTGCAGCTGCCTGCTCTATCCCTCTGCTCAAAGTAGTGCTACTTTAGCAGACTTAGCAAGAACAAAGTGTCTTTCTCCTTAAAGCTTCCATAGCCCAGCCTGTCATCCTTTGTAGGCTTTTTAGTTCATTATTTCCCATATTGGCACAAAAGCCGTACAAAGAAAATGTAAGTGAATAAAACACTGATAGATGTAAATCTCCTCTGCTGCCTGCCTCTAAGGACAGCAACCAACTTGTGGCAGACATGATGCAGGTATCTAACACAGGAGCATCTTAAAGTGCATCAGCCTATTTGCAAAAGGGTGCCTGTATCCCTCCAGTGTAAGCTTTCTTGAGGTCAAAGTCTTTTTATTTTAATAAATATATGTAGGTTTTTCTAACAGTCAGCCTGTGAAGATGAAGAAACCAACTAAAGTGCCTTTTAAACCTGAGGGTTTTTTACTGTATTGTAAAGTGGACTTTGCTTTTTCCCCTGAATCACCTTTCTCCTTCCCCAGACCCCGTGGGAGAAAACCCTTTGTCTTCCTAATTAGTATGCAAGCCTTGGCCAGGCTATGTGAAACCCCCTCTGATTGGTCTGTTGTTAACCCTTGCCCTTGAAGCCTATAGGCTGTGAAGCCCTATAAAAACCCTGGCCAGGTGAATAAACTCCTCTCTCTGCTTTCCTGCCCCATGGTGTGTGTGTGTGTCTCTTTGCTGGGATGTGCTTCCCACGTGGCCCCGAGAGGGGACGGGAAACAGGGGAGTGAGCCCCCCAACTGCTGCAGGTTTTCCCCAGTCTCATTTGCATTGTGTTACTAGCATATCAAGAGTAGTAACGTGTTTGTTAAAATCAACAAATTTATACCAGTCATTATTACTTGGGCTGAGTAGTGATTTTTACATCAGTTAGTTAAGAAAATGATTTTCAAGATTGCATGCTATTCAGAAAAAAATGCCTCATTCCCCATGGAATTCATTCAAAATCTTCTGGTACCTAGAAAGACACCATGTTTATTTCTGTTCTTTCATTTTTTCCTTCAGAACTTTCAGTGTTGTGTTTGGGTATAAATCTTATAATTCCACAAGGCTTAACAGAATTTCTTCAGTGACATCTCCTAATAGAGACTGTTCAGCATAAAAATATCTGCCTCATTTAGTATTAATGGCAGAGGCAAAAAATGAAGTCCATATCTACTAGATTTAAAAATTGTTTAATATTTAGCATGCAGTGGGTTTGATGGCAACTTGGTGTTAGAATAATTATTTATTAGTCTATCATCACTCTCTTATCTTTTTCTTCTATGTTTTCCCCTTCATGTACTTTGAAACTGAACAAAACATGTCTATACGTACATAATCTTCTCCTTCCCTCCTCCCCTGAGAAAACAACAAAATGATGTTTTTTTACAAAGGCTGAGGATATTAAATGGCTGCTGGCAGAAATTATCTGAGGATCTCAGCTACTGCACTGAAACCTAATGAGAGCTATGTAGACAAGAAATTTCTCAGGTTTCAACGTCTTCTGTGGTTCGCAGGGAAGAGATTCTAGAGAGGACAAGAGGCAAGTAAGTTGTCTTCTGGCTGTACTGCCATTTTTCAAGGAATATAAAAGAAGATGTTCTCAGCTGTAGATTTTGGGCAGAAAATCTTCAATGCATGAAGGCAAAAGTATTCCCAGAGAGAACTGTCCTTTCCAAAAAAAGCAAAGCCAGGGATTTTTCCTGAGAAGGTGCTGATTTCTGAGAGAAAAGATCCAAGTTCAGTGACTAAAATTTGTATGAAAAGACTTGTGGTTTGGTTAACACCTTGTAGGTTTAGCCATGGGACAACAAAGAGATTGTATCATGAGACACCTTCTGCATGATTTAATGTCTTGCAAAAGTATTTGATTTACCATAGAAATGACCTAAGTTATTGCTCTGAATTACCTGTTTGGTTTATACTGACATTAGAATAATTTAGGAATAGGTGCAAAAGGTCCATAGACTTTACCTAAATATTTGCATTTCTGTGACCCTTCTCTGCATGAAACTATTGATAAAGAAACAGAATCAAACTCTTGGGATGGCTGTCTGTTACATTAAAGCTGGAGGAGTAATTTATTAGGCCTTGGCTTCTGTTCCCACAAAATCCATGTTAGAATTACTTGCTTTAATTGCTTAACCAACATACCGATAGTACCTCTGATGACCATAACGGCAGCTTTCTAGTCCTACAGCTGATCACTTCACAGCCAATCCATTGAGATAAGTGAAGAACAAAAAGCTTTTCAAAACATTTGTTGGCTATTTTATATTGCAACTCCTAACACATGCACATGCTCACCCACACAAATCCTTCTCAAACTGTAGCAGTAAACTATCCTAAGACTAGTTTCTTTATGCCACTGCTTTCCTACACGCATGTGTCAAGCAAATGTTAACTGCCCTTGCTGCTGCTGCTAATGAATAAAGTACAGTTTTCAAGGTATCTCTGGGGAACGGAGCCCGTGAGTTCTTTTCTTCCTTTGGCTAATCAGTCTGTAGATACCAACTTTAATATATAAATAAATAGTGGCAGCAGGATCCTACATGGTTCTGCACAAGTAATCCGACCTGACATTTGGTAGCTCATGCAGTCTCTTAGCTCAGTGACCTTTGCTGGAAAAGTGAAGTACTGTAGGTGGGATCTAATCCAATACCCACTGGTGGCAAAGTAGAGCATTCCTTTTACTTCACCTGCATTTTTACTGGAACCACATCTAGAGATGTAAATGGGAATGAAGGACTCTGTGTCAGCCTGACTTTATGAAATGCATGACAGCCTAGAGAGATGAGACTGACTCCAAAAGAGCCTGACTATAAAAAAAATCTATCACAGGTAATGTCAGAGAGAGAGAAACATCTTTGAGAAAATGCACATAAAGAAGGAATCAGAATGCCCTCTGTGGTTGTGCACTGAGAATAATAAGCAAGAACAATAAGTAAGAAAAGAGATTGGTATAAGTTAGGAAACTTAAGTTGAATTTCTCCAGTCAAGAAATGAAGATCCTTACGATTCTCAAGATACAGACCCACAAATCACTGCATTGTGAGGGTTGGTTTCTTCTCAATGACTAACTAAGAAGTCTTACTAAAAAGTATTACTGTGCTGGTGTACTATATAGTATGTCAGCATCCATAGGTTAGTATTATCCACTCTGGTGGGTATATACTGGTCCAGTAAAGTAAGGATAAGGTGTAAATGGAAGTCAGAATTCTCTGTTTAAAATGTGCTATTCAGCAATGTGAGACACAGCTGATCTGGCTGCTGTGTATTGACATAATTGTTCTCATGAGACAAGTGAACTGAACATGCAGTATTTTTTGTAATAATTAAAGAGCCTGTGTTTGGCATGATGGACAGTTGGAAATGATGCTTTGTTTTCCATATCTTAGATATAGAGTTCTGTCTACTGCTATTACTTGCTGTTTTGTGGAGAGGATCCCTGGGGATTCTCTTCTGTCTCTTACAATGCAGAAAGCCAGTGCTTTGGCATGTACACCTCTAACTGTACATAAGTCCTGAAAATGAATCTGAAAAAGTACAGGGTCTGTAATTTAGTTCAAAAGATTTTAAATTCCTTTCTCTAACATCTTTGACTACTGAAAAATGCAGACACCTTTACCATTGGTCCAAAGAAGATCCAGTGACAGTAATAGCCTTTGATGACTGGATGCTGGTGACCCAGTCCTGCCTGGTGTTGATGAGTTGTGTACTTTTCTAAATGCCCTCATTTTCCATGGTGATGAAAGGGAATCAAAATATTAAGGTATATATAATTTACATTTCCTTGTATTCATTAAGGGGAAGTATTATTTTAATCTAAAATGAAAACACTTGAGTGCAGTAAGTTTTTAGTTTTAAATGTATTACAGACATCAATAGCCCATCCTCATAAAAACCTCATAATAAAATTGTATGTCTTGTTTAAACAACCTGGAAAGGCAAAGCCTGTCTAAGTTGCAGTTGCAGCTGCTTTTCAAGAAAGGTGTTACTCTGAAGTAGCTAGTGAACTGTTTGACCTGAATTAAGAAAATATTTCTCTGTCCACATGGTAACATTCAAATTCTACTTTAAACATTCTTTCCTGTCCTGTTACTTTAAACAGTGTTCCAACAGAGAATTTATTGTGGAGTAAAAAAACAACAGTTGTGGAATTAAAAAAAATTTAAAATCTGCCTTATCACTCTAAACACATTGGAGGGAGGTATGAACTTTGACTGGCATCTTCAAATGTCTGGCACATATTGCATATTCAGAAATAAGGTTCACAAAATCAGAGAAAAGCCCAAGTTGGAATGGACCTCAAAAGATCATCAGGTCCACTCTTTCCTGGGAAAGGGATCCTAGGATTATCTGTTAGCCTATACAATTGCATCTTGAAAACCCACAGGGATGGGACTCTACCCCATCGTTGGGGAGGTTACCCCAGTGATCAACTGTTCTCATGGCAAAAAAAAAATAAAAAATCGTATATTGAGATGAAACCTCTCCTTTCATAACTTGTACTTACCCCTCGTCTTCTCCATGTGACTCCTCATGAGGATAAAGAATCTGTCCTCTTTTGTAGGTACCAGAAAACTGTGATCAAGTCCTCCCTAAGACTTCACATTGTTGGGGAGAAAAGACCAAAGGCTTTCAGTGTTTCCTCAGGTTCCCCATCTCTTTGATCACCCATCCGTTTGATCACCTTTGAGGCCCTCATTTGGACCTTCTCTAATCTGTCTGCACCTTTCTTGAATTCTGGGAGCCAGAAGTGGACATAGTACTGCTAGCACAGCCTGACAAGCACTGGGTAGAGTGGGGTGATAACATTTCTGTCCTTTCTAGTCACCCTCCTGGGGGTGCAACCCAGGATCTAATTTGCATTTGCTGCTGCAGTGGTGAGCTGCTGACTCATGTTCAGCTTGGTGGCCATCAGCATCCACAGGTTCCTTCACCAAGGCTGATCCACACAGATCCTAACCTGTACTGAGATCTTTGGTTATTTCATCCCAGATTCAGGATGGACTTGCCTTTTTTAAATTTCGTACTGGTCTTGCTAGGCCACTTTTCCACCCAGTCCAGGTCAATTTATTCAGCGATAAACTCCTTTCTCACCAGATGAGTTGCTTACACAAAAGCATCAACATATTTCATGAAGGTAGAAAAATGCACCCCACTATATACTGCCTGAATCTTTCCATTTGTCTTTGCAATGAATTCAGAGCTCCAGGGCATGGCTTTGAGAAATAATTAAGGGCTAATTCTGGAAATGTTTTGTGTACAGAGCTGCCATTGAAATCGATGGGTGTTCTGAGCATGGTGAACTTGCCAGAGAGGCATTATTTTTGCAGCTGAGTGTTTGGCGGAATAATGAGAGCATGTGTATTGAGATTTTATTTTTCATCAACAATGCAATATTAGAAAACAGTAGTGGATTTCTGGAGGTACTATCTTCTTTATTTTACAAACAAGTCACTGTTGACTGTTGATCATTATCAATTTTTTATCAATTCGTACATGAAAGGCATGTCAGCAGTCCTTAAAATATAATCATCATTACATTATTCTATGATTCTGTGAGTCTGCTTTCATAAATATAAGTAATCAGACTAACAATGATTTTCTCTCTCAGTAAAAATGTCAGAGAGAAAACTGCAAGTACTCCAAGACTAGCTCTGAAGTATAAATGACTAAGGATGCATAGCATAATAATATATAAGATAAACTTTATTGAGAAACACTGGTGTTCTGAAAATTCTGTATGAAAAAACCTGTTTTGCATTTCCAATGTCTGAATAATTTCTTTCAAATTGCTAGCTATTTTGTCATCATTATTATAATCTTTTTAAAAAACAAAATGGTAACTCAGCTTAAAGGTCAAGAAAAATAAATAAATAAAGCCTTTCTTTAGATATAGTGTCTGCATATGAAAAAAACTTTTTACATCTTTTTGGAATGGAAGTTTGAGTTAATCTCTCATTTTTTAATGTTGTTATTTACAAAGAAGAAGATTCTATGTGTCTCAGTGGACTAAAGGAGATTATTAAAAAGCCAGATATATACTCTCCTAAATTGAAGTGCTGCTTTACTTGCTACTTTTTGAAATGTGCTGTAGAGTGTTCTCCATATTTTATTTTTCTCATCAGAGAAAAGCTGCAATAATAATCACAGTATCACATAATATGCTGAGTTGGAAGGGACCCACAATGATCAACAAGTCCAACTCTTAGCCCTACACAGGACCATCTCCAAGAATCACACCATGTGCATGAAAGTATTGTCCAAACACTTTTTGAACTCCGTCAAGCTTGGTGCTGTGACCACTTCCCTGGGGAGCCTGTTCCAGTGCCCAACAACCTCTGGGTGAAAAACCTTTTTCTAATATCCAACCTAAACCTCCCCTGACACAACTTCAGGCCATTCCCTTGTGTCCTGTCACTGGTCATCACAGAGAAGAGGTCAGTGTCTGCCCCTCCTCTTCCCCTCACAAGGACGTTGTAACTGCAATGAGATCTCCCCTCAGTCTCCTCCAGGCTGAACAGGCCAAGTGCCCACAGCCACTCTTCATACCTCTACCCCTCAAGGCCCTTCACTATCTTTGTTGCCCTCCTTTGCACACTCTCTAATAGTTTCATATCTTTCCTATATTGTGGTGCCCAAAACGGTACACAATATTCAAGATGAGGCCGCCCCAGTGCAGAGCAGAGCGGGACAATCCCCTCCCTCTCTGGGCTGGCGATGCTTTGCCTGATGCCCCCCAGGACATGGTTGGCCCTCCTGGTTGCCAGGGCACTGCTGACCCACATTCAACCTGCCATCCACCAGAACTCCTAGGTCCCTTTCTATGACACTGCTTTTCAGCATCTCATTCCCCAGTCTGTATGTACATCCAGGATTGCCCCATCCCAGGTGCAGAATCTGGCATTTTCCCCTGTTGAACTTCATATGGTTGGTGATTGCCCATCCTCTAATTTGTCAAGGTCTCTCTGCAGGGCCTCACTGCCTTCAAGGGAGTCAGCAACTCCTCCCAGTTTTGTGTCATCTTCAAACTTACTCAGTATCCATTCCAGTCCTGAGTCCAAGTCATTTATGAAGATGTTGAAGAGCACAGGGCCCATGATAAAACCCTGTGGAACCCCACCAGTGACAGGTCTCCAGCCTGATGTCACTCCGTTCGCTTTTAACCCTCTGTGCTCCACCCATGAGCCAATTGCTCACCCAGCCCATGATGTGTTTATCCAGCTCTACAGTGGTGAGAACTCAGGGTGCTGTGCCAAGCATGGCAGTTCCTCCCAGCAGACCCACAGGGAAACAGCCATACAAAGCATATCTGTGTCCATGGCCACTCTGAAAGGAATTGGTGCCTGCTTCCAAACTGTTTGAAGTGATGGGCCAGAGGTTGATATTTGGCTTTTTTTGTTCATTTTGAGACCCACGACATGGCCCACTTAGAACATCCTTATTACACGCACTAGGATCAGAAGAGATCTGGTCCCAGGGATGTGTCCTGACCTCCTGCCCCACACCTGGACAGTGCAGCAGCAAAGTCACTCTCTTTCCACAGGGGGAAACATGGCAAAGGTGTGTGAGCATTTGAGCTCTGGGGTGTGAACTGTCTGGTTAATAGCCTTTTAAAACTCAGTTTACCTGTTTTATCTTACTTTCCCCTTCTCTTCTCAATTAGTGCTGGGGGAAACTCAGCAGGATATGAAATACTGTAGAATTAAATATTATGATATAGGCATGAATTTGTGTACTAGTTCCCTCTTTTTAAATCTCTGAAACAACATTAAAATATTTCTGGTTAGTAAATATTGATAAATCTGGTTTGCATGATTTTCATGGGCTTTATCATTTTCTCACACCTTTTAATTCTCAAATTGCAAGCTTTTGCTTGGCTTTATTTCTAGCACATCCTCTGTCCTGGATCACAAATATTTGTGGCTAAAATCCTGGAAGCAGTATGGGAAGGGAGAGAAAGCTGGCTGGGGAAAAGGAGCCCCACAGTCTTCTGTGTAGCAACATTTCCAAATCTTTTTAGCACATTTGCAATGGAAAACATCATATCCCTTTGTTATAAACAAAACACCACAGGAACTGGAAAAAGGACAAATTAAGAGCAGTTGCCTTGTCCCGACATATCCATGTTCCATGGCACTGGCTCTAGGACTGCATTCTGTGTTGTGCCAACCTACCCAGCTATCCTCATTTTACATCTGGTAGATTCAGACAATGATGAATGTCTTCAGGTGAGAAGGGTTTGTTTCCACACAAGGACCCATTCCTACCTCTGTTTTCCCTTTTTCACCTCCAGCCTGAAGAAAAAGTTCCCCCCAGGACAACCTTCCCCATATCCCACTGGTTGTCGCAGTTTAGAGCAATCTTCAGGAAGTCACACTTCACTGGCACTGAAGCCATCTTCATAGTAGATTTTTATAACACTACTGCTGACCAACTCTTTTTCCAAGTTGAAAAAGGGGAAGAAACTTCACTTTTTGTGGAATTAATATTGGTTTTGAATTGGCAAGAAGCTGAAGGTCTAATTTTTACCCTGAAATGGGTTGTTAATAGAGTGGAAGAATATCAGTTGCAGCTCTGCTTGATGTTGGTGGAATAACCTGATATTGTTGGAATAACTTGATGTTGTTGGAATAAACTTTGTGCTGTACACAGTAAGCTACTGGAGAGAAGCAATCTGCACAGAGTAAGCATCGGTGTTTCTGGTTTTAGCTTGAGGAAA
Source organism: Dendrocincla fuliginosa (assembly GCA_035047845.1). Lineage (NCBI taxonomy): Eukaryota > Metazoa > Chordata > Aves > Passeriformes > Dendrocolaptidae > Dendrocincla > Dendrocincla fuliginosa. The sequence goes on along the minus strand of JAWWMO010000083.1, from coordinate 21,503,498 downwards.
ACCACTAATTTACTTGCTGCATGGAAAAACCTTTAAAAATCCTGAATGTTTTTTTGTGTTTTGGACCTGTGGAAAATGGCACTTTAAAGTTTTGATAGATTCTGTTATGGTAATATTAAAATTGAATAGAAGTCACACTAGACCACTCCAGAAGGACACAGAAGAATTTGTATTTTTTTTTTGTATTTTTTTTTTTGCACCAAGCAGGTGCCAAAGGACTGTTGTCTTGTTGATAATGATAGCAGTTATTGTTTTATTAAATAACATGTTTTCTTAAAATGAAAATTGTGATGCTATGTTATCAGAAATAAATTCATGAATGGGATTGTCAGTTCAGACCATTAAGTCTGATGATGAAGAAGTTCTACTTTTGGCAAGATAGCCCTGTGTCATGGATATCAGGAAACAGACTAACAATCCCATCCATTGTTATCATCCTCATCTAATGCATCTGAGTATGTGCTCAGGACACTCTTTGATTGCATAAGGACAACTGAAATACTGGGTGCATACAAAAACATGAGTGCTTCATGCTTGCCTGTATGACAGGCAAGTAGACACTGAATGGTGTCTATTCTTTATGGGGGATTGTGCTTGCACACTGGTAGTGCATGTTATATAGTGTCATATAAATAAATGTTATTTAACAACTTCAATAATTTCAGAAGTGTTGCCTGTGGGATTTCATATAACCGTAGACCCATGGTTGCTCTATGTCTGTTTGTGTCAGAGAGCTAGATGTATGGGATGCTCCTGTTCCTGGGAATACACAAATAGGTGGAGTCTCTCCAGGTATTAAAATAAGGAATGAAAAAAAAGAGGGTAATCTGCATATCACTCAGTTCATCCTGTTGCAGACATAAGCCCTTGTTAGATTTAAGCAGTAGTAGAAAGACTATGCCATTGGCAGTGCTTTAATCCAAATAATATTGCTGAAATACTATAGAACAAAGATAAACTTTTCCTTAATGAACAGCTACAGCAGTTATTTCCAGTGAGTTTGGACACCTTGGAGAACTTGCTTGGTTTTGAATTGAATGCTTTTAGATAGTGGGAATGGAGCAAACCTATCAAAAAAACGAAGGCAATGGTGATGTGCAATCACTTGTTTGGCTTTTTCCACCACCTTTTTTTGTTCTTCTAGAGTAGCACTGAATGGCAAGCACTTGGATAACAGTACTGTGACCTTTCTGGTGTTGATCTAACTCTCCAATTAAAGAAGTGATTGTCAAATTAAAGATGCAATTTTTAATCTTTTTGGGCTAATGATATTGAAGCTTTTCTTTTACATACATTATTTTATTATTGACACATCCAGATACAGCTTTTGTTACTCATATTCTTACAAAATCCTCAGGCAATTCACCTTAGCTGTGCTTCAAAACCAGCTCCATATGCTCTCTTGGGTCCTTTTCTACCCTACTCTTCAAAGGTCTTCTTTGGTGTGTAAGTCAGTCAGTCTAAACAGATGTGATCATATCTGAAGCACATGGCATTGGTGTGGAATTGCTGACTGATGCATTGACCATGATGGGACGCCAGGTGCCCACCAGAGCTGCTCTATCATTCCCTTTCTCAGCTGGACATGGAAGAAAGACTGACCCCGCTGCAGAGTTCTTTTCCTCATGTATTCTCACTCTTCTCTCATCTCGATGCAGTTGCTCTTATGCAGCAAGTCTTTTCCCCTATTTTAAATATGCTATTCCACAAGTACTGCCACTGTTGCTGATGGGTTGGCTTGGTGAACAGTGGGTTTGTCTTGCATTGGCTCTGTCGGACACAGGGAAAGCTTCTGGCAATTCTCACAGAGGCCACCTCTGTATGCTGACCTCTGTCGAAACCTTGCCACACAAACCCAATACACTGACACAGAGACTGGACCCCCTTTACTCTTTTTATTCACTTTTTGAGACTTAATTTAATAACACTGAAATGTGTTGAGAGTTCTGAAATTTGAGGTCTTCTGTTTTTCATTGGAATGGATACAGAGCAAGCAGAGAACATGAATTTCCATGCACAGTATATGCCATGGGCTGCAGCCTTGACTTTCTGCAGATTCTCTGGAGATAGAATGGTAATTCAACCTCTATGCCCATTGATAGTGCAGCTTTCCTGAACCAGTTGTCCACAGGAGTGCTGCTTCATCCCAGCTGTGTAAAGGGCAGGGCATGCAATTTACTGTAGCTGTCACTTCAAACTATATTTGGTTGGAACAAGCAATAAACAGAAATCAGTGCTTTCATTCAGAAGGAAATATCTAGTATTTGTCTTTTTTTGATAAGAGAAAAAAAACTTCACAAAACTTTTAGAATGCCATAAAAAATCTAAAACTTTTCATCGTACATTTTAATATTGCCATTAAAATTCAGTATTTTAAAATGCCAGAACTTAAATTTTATGTGTGGCTGAAAATTAGCAAATAGCCCAGTTCAGCCAGCTGGAAATCAAAACTGAACACCACTGTTCCTGAATTTGACCTCCTGGGATCTGAAGCTGGATCTCCGGTTGCTTTTACTTTCTTTAATCAAGTAATGTAGATAAACAGTGATGTGAATACTAGTCTGTGAACAGACTTTGATCACACTCTTGGACTAAAGGGGAGAAAAGAATTATCTCATGAAACAAGGTGTTCAAGCTGAAAGATAGGCTTGCTCTATCAGCCCTGTAACTCCCATGAAGCAATATGAAATTTAATTCTGAAGAGATTCATCTCTATTGTACCAACCTTAATAAGACCAAGTTTTTTTACCAGCCCTTAAGAAAGGTACAGAAATACTGAAGAACACTCAGTAAATAGTTAAAGAAAGGATCCAGGACTTGGGAAACAAGCCTTTCAATGTCTTGTGAAATTTACAGAGTTCAGCCTAACCAGTTTACCAAAAAGATAGTGGAAGGTGACTGCAGGAGACTGTGGTTACATAGAGTTACTGCACAGAGGAAAGAAGTTTTAGGCTCTCCACAGGAGGATATGACTGATTTCAGTGGTTGAAAACTTAAATTTGACTAATCACATTTTGAAATATGATATGATTTACCATTAAAAATAAATGCTTGGGTATTTTTGCTATGTTAGTTTGACTTTGCTCTTTTCAATCGCTTTCTAATGAATATGTTTTAATCCAGGTTCTTGAAAAAATTCTACAGGGTGTACACACAGAAAGTGATGCTCTCCTTTGGCCTTATGGGTCCACCAATACAGCCAGTAGCACTACTCTGGTTTATTAAGATCTATTGGCATGTAGTTTGTTTCAGAAATATGAACAATAGCTTTCCTATAACTAAATTGAGTTTATTGATTAATAGATGTCAACTGGCTCAAAACTGTAAAAATGGAAGCCTTCAATTTGCTTGATATTTTCTTCTAAAGATGCCTTATTCTGTGGATTTCTGTATTGGGATTTATTTCCAGCAGGCCAATTTATCTTCCATTTCATTTCAATTGACCTTTTTAAAAAGTGAATGCTATAGAGCTAAAGCACAAAGAGTAAAATTAACACAGATACTTTGCACCTGGTCAGTGAGAAATAATTTAACTATTTACAGAAAAGGAACTAAGTTGAATAAAAGATGCTTCCTAAACTGTCTGAAAGCATTAAATATCAGCTAGAAACTACAGATAATGGTATAATATTTGCATCTATTGCCTACACCAATAAAGTATATCTAGGATCTTCTAAATTATCATTTGTTTGCATATAGTAATGTATTAACTTTCTCCAGTGTTTATTTCTGTCTGAAATATGAATATATTGCATGGTATTACATAGCAAAAAATAAATGAAAAAGCTTAAAGGATATTTTATTAGTAATGGTACAATGGCTTATAACCATCTTTTGGGGTTTTTTTGTTTGTTTGTTTTGGTTTTTGTTTGTTTGTTTGTTTGTTTGTTTTCTTTTTTTTTTTAAATTTCATTGAAGTAAAGTTTTTTCTAGGTAACATTAGTTGTCTGCCCAGAGGGCTGAGTGGGAGGTGAAAAAAGCTCTTCTATTTAAATAAAAAATGTTGTGTTTTAAGTCTTGCTTTCAAATCTGAAATTGCTCAACAACTTTACATGCCAATTGAAAACCATTAATGAAGAAATTTCCTAAGAGAGCTTCTCTTTGCTAGCTATAAGGGGAGGGCATGAACACTTGTGAATTAATTTAGGGTCTGCATTTAATGGCTTGAGCTCATATCATGAAAACATTTTCTTGAATTCTCTTTTTTTTTTTTTTCCCTAATAAAGTCTTTGGGCTCACCCTATGCCAAGATCTCCCAGGAGCCAATTCCAGGGAGAGCCAATTCCCAGGAGAAATCTGAGGAAATGAATTAGAGAAGAAAGCCCAAGACATAATTTATAGTTTATTTCACCTTATTCTTCTGCTTTATTGATAAGAAACTTTATCCAAGGCTTTGAATTAAAACTCACACTCTCTAGACATAAACAAATGTGGTTATCTCTCTCTCTTTTTTTTTTTTCTTACCAAAGATCAATGTAAGGCACTAAAACAATGTGTTCTGATTTGACCTAGCCTCTCGGTCTTTAGCTTGATGCAGCTGAAATTACTCCTGCTCTGGCTTTGCTCCCCTGCCTTTGAGGGTGGAGCAGCAGGGCAATGGTCTAGCTCCTGCTCTTCCTTTCTTGTTTCAGTGATACCTATCACCTGCTTATGAATCTCCACCAGTTAATGTCAGATGCACACTAAGCAGCTATTCAGGCTGTGGTTGTGCTCTTTTGAAGGTTTGTATCAGTCCCTTTCAAACATTGCACCTCTAGGGAAAGCTACCACAAAACTTTAAGAGCCTGCTGGTCCATTTGCTATAGACAAACCCAGAAACACCCATACCCCACCGCTCCGGTTCTGCTCTCAATACTACAACTACAACTTCCTGCATCTATTCATGTATCCTATGTCCCAGATCAGCCTCCACCAAAACACTGTAGTGCAGTTTTGACCTGGGTTTTAGCATTCTTCTTAAAAAGACAAGAGTCGAGTCTTTCCTGTAATGTCCAGGAGCTCTCTGCATCTTCCATTCTCCAGCCTTTCTGAGTCTTTTATTCCTTAGGTACTTCTGAGACAGTGGCAGAAGCTTCCTTTCTGCTTATACCTATACAAGGTGTCTTCCACAATAATTTCTGATGCTCAGTCTTCCTTGCTGTCCTTCTCACCACAATCTGGTACACAGTCAGCTGATACTGCCTTTACCACACTACTTTGTAAAGTTCTTTTGCAGGGGGCTATAGTTGCCAAATACATAGCAAGAAAAGTGCTCACATTCAACACTTCATGGGAAAAAAACCAACAAAAAACCCCAATAAAATTGTTGTCTAATGCTCCTGAAGACAGGCCATTTGTCTCCTTGCTCTGTGCTGGTTGTCAGCTTATAAATGTGTACCAGATTAACGCAGGTAGTTGTGCTATGGGAGCACTGAATCCTAGTCACTGACCAGCTGTGTTACATGCTTCTCCTTTCACTGATATGCTGCTGCCCAACATGACAGTCAGGCTTGTTCTTCTAGAAAATGGGAAGCTAAACAAAAACCAGTTGGCAGGCAGGGAGGAGGAGAAACCCATGGAATGCCATCTTAGCCTGTGGGATGACAGTAAGAGAGGAAGGAATCCAAGTAAAATGCTGAAATGACAATGGGGACAGTTGGGGGAAGACAGAAGACTAGCAAGATTTGGAAAAAGGTGGAATGAGAAAGGTGTTTGGAGAAGAGAGGGAGGCACAGCAAAAATATACGATATATTATGACTGATTGCATAATTAGAAAACAGAGAAATGGAAAAGGGAGAAAATTGAGAAATAGGGGAAACGACTAAGTGAGACTAAAATTACTCAGTTCACTTTATTCATGGCTCAGTCTATTGTTTTTCTGTTGTCCAGTTGAGGTTGCAATTTCTATTTGGACTAAGTGTCTCTTACTGCAGTAATAATGGTTAGGCTTGAAAAGCATTATTTTTGCAATAATTGAAACTGTTAACTAACTACATCAGACAGGATTGAGGAAGAACAGCTTTCTGCAGAACAATAGATCTTTTGAAATCTAATGTTTCATGGGACTTCTGTGATGGGAGAATGGAAGTGTCTAATGTTTCTCTTTGACAGTGTTGAAATATTTATATTGGTTTGATTTTATTTACTTAGTAAAGGAAACATATTTTCTTTAACATTTTAATACAAGAGTTTATATGAAATTAACCAGAACGCTGAAATCTGAGATACTTTGACAACATTGAAATGAAAGTTTTTGTTAATTAATCGAATTCTTCTGAGATGTTAATTGGTCTTCAGGTTTTTTTACTGAACAATATGAAATTTCAGAATTTCTTGTGGAATGAAAGAGCTGATTCCAACTCATACAAAAATAACTTCTAATACCTGCTTAGCTAGTTGATTTAAAAACTAATAACTCCATTTCTTAAACACTGGAGTAACAGATTACAAATTAGAAAGAGCTGACTACAATCCTCTAGCTGAGTCCTTTACATAATAGAATGTCGGTTGAGTCACTCCTGTTTTAAAAAAAACTAAGTGCTTAGAATGTGATTTAATACAGCAGAACCACTATAAATTATGCTGTATTACCCCTTATAATTACTTCCAGTGTTTCAGATTTGTGCCTTGTTGCCAATGCAAAGCTATTTTCTCTCAATCTCCAGCCACTCTGGGTTTTTTTCTAGTTTTGACTGTTAGATTAAAGAAAATAAATTCTGTTCTTCATGTCAATGCTATGGACTGGGATTATGTCACCATTCAACTTCCCCTTTCTTAAACTGAATACATTGAGATCTTTGGCTTTTTTTTTTAAAATTGATAATTTCAGCTTTCTCCTAAAAGTTGTTCTTGGTTTACTTTCTATTTCTTTGAACTTTTCTGAATTGAAAACAACAGAAGTCAGCAGAGCACTTGATATCTTGAAGCAAACATAGAGCTTGTAATAATCAATATTCTGATACCTACACTTGTGAGGTGATAATCAGTTTGTCTGTCTAATCCTGCACTGAGACCACTTACAGCTCATATACAGCTGTACTTCCACATCAACTTCAGATCCTGTATAGATTCCTGCCTTTTGTTAATTAATCAAATTCTTCTTAGATATTTATTTGTTTTTAATCTTTTTCCTGTGCAGTAAGAAATTTCAGAATTATGTGGAGAATAATAGAACTGATTCCAAATCATCTGAAGAAGTAGTTTTTAACATCTATTTAGCTAGCTGATTTTAAAATTAATGAAAGCCTGGTTTCTTAGCCACTGGAATAACAGATGGTAAGTCTGAAAGAGTAGGATACAATCCTCATCTGAACCTTTTATACATTGAAACCTTTTATTATATAACAGCATGTAATTATATTTATCAGGACAAAATCACAGAATCATAGAATCATTATGGTTGCAGAGGACCTCTGGAGATTATCTAGTCCAACCCCACTGCCAAGGCATGGTTCTCTGGAGCAGATGACACAGGAACACATCCAGGTGGGTTTTGAATGTCTCCAGAGAGGAAGACTCCATGACCTCCCCAGGCAGCCCATTCCAGTGCTCTGCCACCCTCAACATAAAGAAATTCTGCCTCATGTTGAGGTGAAACTTGTGTTTTAATTTATGGCTTTTGCTTTTCATCCTCTCACTGAGCACTACTGAAAAGAATCTGGCATCATGCTCTTTGCACCTGCCTTGGAGATACTTACATGCATTAATGAGATTCCCTCTCAGTCTTTTTTCCAGACTAAACAGGTCGAGCTCCCTCAGTCTCTCCTCGTAAGAGAGATGTTCCAGATCCCTAATCTTCTTTGTTACTCTCTGCTGAACCTTTTCCAGTAGCTCCGTGTCTTTCTTGTGCCAAGAAACACAGAACTAAACACAGCACTCCAGACGTAGCCTCACTACAGCTCACACTCTTCATAAAGCAACTCAGGATACCACTTACCTCCTGCCAACAGGCGCACTGCCAGATCATGGTCAGGTTGTGATCAACCCAGACTCCCAGGTCCTTCTCTGCAGAGCTACTTTCTAGTAGGTCAACTCCCAGCCTACACTGGTACTTGGGGTTATTCCTCCCCAGGTGCAATAACCTACACTCATCCTTGTTGAACCTCTTTAGATTTCTCTCTGCCCAGCTGTCCAGCCTATCAAGGTCTCACTGAACAGCAGCAGAGTCCTCAGGTGTATCAGCCCTGTCCCTTGTTTTGTTTCATCTGGAAATTTGCTGAGGGTGCATTCTGTCCATTTGTCCAGGTTGCTGATAAATAAAACCTCCTATACAATGCCTGTTTCTCCAGTCTCACTTCATATTTCATGATATAAAATTCCTTCCTTCTTTCCTTCCTTCTTTCCTTCCTTCTTTCCTTCCTTCTTTCCTTCCTTCTTTCCTTCTTTCCTTCCTTCCTTCCTTCCTTCCTTCCCTCCCTCCCTCCCTCCTTCCTTCCCTCCTTCCCTCCTTCCTTCCCTCCTTCCCTCCTTCCCTCCTTCCTTCCTTCCCTCCTTCCTTCCTGATCTAAGCAAACTGCTTGCCTCCAACCTTTAAATGCTTTCAAGTTTTGTATAATAATACAATGTTCATCAGAAGCAGAATTTCTGATTTCACAGCTGACACTGCTCTCAGTAGAAGATTGGAGCAGATGACCTGTTGTGGTCCCTTCCAACAAGTACAGTCCTGTGACGCTATGATTTTATTTCTAGTAAACAGAAGAAATACCAAATGCTTTCCTACAGTCTTCATGTTTGACAATAATTCACAACTGGACTTTGAGACCAATTATTAAGATTTTGATGCGCTAATGTCTGGCCTGTTGATTTTGTTTTCCCCTAATATCCTCATCAAAGACTGCACATCTCCTAGAGAAGCTTTCAATAACATTACTGTTAATTCTATCAGCCAAATTTATACTCTCTTCAAAACCTTTCAAGAAGCACCATCCTTTCTAACAGGGAATTTTAAATGTGAGAGTCATAGATGACTAAAATTAATGTTTTAGCAGAGCCAGCAGAGAACTCAAGAGACTTGTCTTGGATTTGTTGAGTGGGCAATGGTTCTTTCTCATTCCAGTGTGTAACATCCCTGAATTATGGTTTAAGTCTTTGTTAAGAGAATAGCAATTTGAAGGATGATGCCAAAATGACCCAACTTATTTTTCAGAAGTCTTTTTCTCTCTCTTGCTGCCATCTAGTTTTTAGGTTAATAAGCAGCAGGAAAACTGTTGCTCCTTATGTTAATTTTTCTAAAAAACATTGTTTTTCCACTGCTGAAATAGCAAACTCTGGGTGCTTGAAATAAAAGACTTCCTTTCAACTTCCAGAAAAAAGGCAGGGACTGAGATAGTTTTTTTATTTCATTACTTTGACTAGTGTATGAAACACATTTTAATGATATATAAGTGTTTGAATCTGCTTTTACATATTACAGTACTATTTTTATTAATATATAAATACAATTTTATCTTAAATAAATCAGTTATCTTTATTACTCAGGCAAACTCACCAATTGTGTTTTGTGCAGAATATTGTCTGTTGAATTTCACTGATACAATATACAATTATAGTTCTGTGAGAGCATTGCAAAAAGATCACAAGGAAAACAAGAAAGAAATGGGGAAGGAGAATTGAAAAAAGATAGCACAGTTTGTGTCAGGGTAAGAGAAAATGTTTCTAACATGATAGTTAGCTCTCACTCAGATACTCAGATGAGTTTCAAAGGCTTTTGTTACTTGCAGAGGCAGCAGGAGAGTGCTCCATTTCACCTGGTGGCAATGCAGGAGGATGCTACAAGGAAGAGCTGTGGGATTCGCATGTAGGAGCAGAAAGAGACATGTCAGAATTAAATTATTGATTTTTACTTGCCATACCCCTGACAAATGCTTGTCTGTCAAGGTCTCCATGCATGGAGTCCATCACTCTACCAGCCTTAAAGATTGCTATCTGCTAATGTGTTCCCTCTGTACTCAAAAGGCAGCTGCACAGCCACCTGTGCAACTTAATTGCTACCCATTTTAGATAGTGCTGGCTGTGCCATTGTCCCTTTGTTGAGAGCAGATGCTTTACTCTTCTGACTTCAGGTTAACTGTGTGAGTGTATCAATGTTGAATGGGAGGTAAACCCAAGTAGGAGATCATTGTTAAGTCTGTGACACTTGTATCCATATTTTGTAATACTGACAGCTATTTTAGCCATGATATGTTAAGCAGAAGTGACATGCACAAGGATTCATAGGTAAGTCATTTATTTTCTGTAACTAAAGTAAATCTGTGTGATTTTTTTTAAACATGGTTTCCCTGAAGTTTCTGGTTGTTGCAGCATAGAACATCAAACACACCTTTTTTATTTGTGTGGTTGTTCAGATGAAATACAAACCAAAAAGCAGGCTAAATGGGTCTGATGCAAAATAACAAAGCACATTAGCTGATTATGGTAAGTTTGTCTTCCTGACTGCCTAAGGAAAATAACTCAGCATGGGTCAGATCCTCAGCTGACACAGTGGTGCAGATTCACTGAAACAGAAAGGAGGCTATAACTATAAATATTTTTGCCAGTTCAGAGTAACTCTGAGATGAAAAATAATATAGCAGAGGCTATTCTTTACTAAGTCATTCTTCTTTCTGTGTGTACCACCTCTGGTGAACTCCAGGCATATTTAATTATGTTACCATATGCTGCCCTCCTGAATAGACATGTTTTTAATAACTTAGCTCAGGACTGTTCATGAATAATTTAAGACTGGTGGGGGTGGAAGAAAAGAAAGTTGGAGTTTTGTTTTTTCTCCAAACCAGCCCCTCAACAGACTAAAGACCTAATCTGTTGGGGAAGAAAAACAATTATTAACAGAAGGAGACCTGAAGGGATTGTCCAGCAAGCCCTGGGCAGCAGATACTGAAAGGAGTTCCTCCTTTCGATAAGACTGCCATGACAGGATACTTTGGAGACCAGGACTCTTTTCAGCTATCTATGTATATTAGCCCTGTCTCCCCTTGCAAGATATGGAAGGACTTTAAAAAATGTTGCAAGACATGCAGAAGCCCTTTGTTCCCCCCAGGTGGTCATGGTGTGGAGAAATGCTTACCGTATGATGAAATAAAGTGACTGGATTTCTTAAGCCCTAGTTAAAATAACTTGTCCCCCTTATTAACATGTCCTGCCTCCTCATCAACATACCCCACTCCTTGGTTCTATATATTGTAACACAAGTGATCAATAAATGTCTTTCTACCCCCAAACTGGGATCATGTAGATTATTGACTGGCCAACACTAATCTTCACCAGCAATTCTTTTTGCTTCCTTTCTGGCCCTCTTCCTACCCTCTCCCTCAACAATCTTCTCAGTTTTAAAGGTCCACTCAGAATGAAGCAGGTTGCAAACAGCAGGTAGAGTTTATCATGCCTATTTTAACAAACTGATATGTAGATTTCTATCTAATCTAGCTTTATGCTTTTTCTCTTGTCAACAGTAGAAAAATTTAGGTCAAGAGCAAGATGGTTTGGGAGAACAGTTTATTTCATTCTTCCTCAGGTGTCTAAGACCAGTTTGATGGGCTAAGGTGAGTCTATGTCCAGTCATGATGTTTAGATATGCTCTGCTTTAGAAACAAAATTTCTTGATCAGCTAATCAACTTCAGCTCAAGTCTCACTGGTTGAAGAGGTCAAAAAAAGAAAATTTTAATCTGCAATTCAATAAGTAATGTGTGGAGGTCCGTGCATCTATGGACAAAGGTGCTGCTATTTCCACTTAATTGCTGGTTTTGGCATCGTGTGGAGGATGCATAATTGGTAGTGTGGCAGAAAATAGCCCTCCTTTCCAAACTGAAGATAACTGCTATGCCTGATGATTCTTGTTGCAGTAAGTATGAGAGGATTTTGATACAAAATTTCCTATTGGAGACTGCGGAAATATTCTACTGTTTTGAACCAAACGAGATAAAGACATACTTCTAGCTAGAAAGAGAATACAGTTCTTTTATCAATAAGGAAGCAGATTTATTTTGGAAGGAATAGCAAATGAAATTTTTCCCTCAGTTCTTTGAGGTCTGAGAGATTTTATTTTCATATTTTTGAATGCTTCCTCATGTTGTAGTGTCAGTGGGGAGCGTATTTTGTTCTTTCACTTTTGCTGAGTTCACATGATGTCACTCCTGCTACTGATTTCATAATGTCAGCTTGACTCCATTAATAGATATTGTCCACTAAACCACTTTGCCAACTGGCATCTTTCTTTCACAGCATCCATTGCTTGCAGAAAAGCAGTCAGATAATTTTTCTCTGTGGCTGGCACAGCAGAAGATGTGGAAGGAGCTGATCTGATGGAGCAATGATTGATGACCATAATCATCTCTGTCTGGATTGAAAGTGTATCACCTACCTACTTGTTCTGCTGTTACCAGCTAGAAAAGCAAACTAACAAAATAGCTGTAAGTCTCTGGCATGGCAACAAACTCCTGCCCCAGCCATTAGAATTGATTGACACCTATTTACTATGTGAATAAGGAAATCTAAGCTCCAGCATCTAGCTACAAACTAGACAGCTAATTCTGTGATGTGGAGTGGCTGAGCAGGCAGGAAATGTGAACAGATGAAAAGAGCTAATTCTGCAGCACGGGAACAGCATGTGCCTCACATCTCCCAATATCACGTCATGTCCAAAGCCACAGTTTTAAAACAGGGAGGATACTCTTCAAACTCATTGCTGTTCCTCACAGCCATCTGATATTCTCAATACACACAGTTTGCCTTGAAACAAACAGTTGCAAGGTACAAATATTTGAACCTGGAAACAAGAAGAATTTCTTTGAGTTGTCTCCCTAAAGTTAAAGGGCAGCAAGACGATGTAGGAAGACAGGACAAGCAACCCCATAAGGCTGGTAGGATAGTTATTGCTGCAGTTCTGTTCAAGCCACAGCACACTGGACTCACTGCAAGGCTCCCCAGTATCCAACAAGTCTCTACTCTGCAGAGGCCAAGGTTAATAATTTATTTCCTGCAGACAGAGGCTTGACATATCTCACTTACCCAGTTATCAAAGGCCAGTCCCACATTCAAGAGGCTGCAGGTTCACTGTCAATATTGCAAACTCTCATGATTTTATCGGGAGTTTTCTTGTATTCAGCGCTCTCCTAACAGCTTCTGGAGCCAAGTGATAACGTGCCAGTCTCGTATTTCATTTTCAGCATCACAACATTTTTATTCCTTCTGAGTGGGAAAAGAGCTTAAAATTTGGGATCTGGAAGGACTGATGGAAAAATCCCCCAGCACCTCTTTTAATTATTGGTGTTTTAAAAACATCTCATAATACTTTCCAAGCTGACTTGTAGTTTTGTTCAGTTCCTAGCTTTAAATGGTTCCAGGTAAGGTGGAGAACATGTGTCAGGTGAACAGCGATACAGGCACTTTGCCCAGGAAAGAAATACTTCCATGGAAAGAGTGACTGCACAGGATAGATAAAAATCAGTGTTCCTTTTGAAATCTAAACATGGCAGCATTTAGTTTGGAATGGCTTTTAAAGGTCGAATTTGCTCATGAACACTAAGAAAAACTAAAACATAAAAAAAATAGGTTTTACATAAAATAAACCACAGTGACTGATCTACCAAATTAAGGAGCAACTAGAGGTACATAAATGTACCATATTCATTACTGTGTTCAGAGAAAATTCAGTTGTATAGGTGCTTGCTTTTCTTTTTATATGTGGGGGTGACCTATTTAAAATTAAAGTCTTCCACAAATGCTGCATAATATATTGCAAGTGCCCCCATGCTGTGACAGTCTGGACAGCTCCCAGACATTGTGAAAGTTTTCCTGTCAAAGCAGCAGGATTTTACGGTCTTTTCCAGTGAAGGTTCTTGAAGTCATTGAATACATTCTCTATCCAGGAAATCTACAATGGGATAACCTATTTTCCCTGAAGCAGAGAGGCATTTTCAAAATCTGTATTGCTTTATCTGACTGATCTATTTTAATTTTACCCTTTTGCAGAAATTTCTTGTGGTTACTCATTCAATTTGGGTTGTTCAGGTTGTTAATGACCTGGAATTGTACTACAGTTTAGACTTCATGGTTATGATTTTGTTGTCAATTTTTTGAAATTGGAAGAAGTATTTCACTACATAGAGGTATTTCCAACAAGTCTTGTAGATTATTGTTCAAGACCAGGAGTAATTATTAATTTTCCTGCTACTTTTTATCTGGTGGAGGATGCATTACCTTAATGCACAGGCTTAGCCAGGTGTGTCTGTCCAGCAGAAGATTCTTGCAGGACAAAGTGTGACAGAAATGGTTTTCTTATCCTTATTCTCTGTGTTTACTTGCCTGTTTTTATTTCTTCTTCTTTTTTTTCCTCCTGCAGTGTGTCTTTTGCCCATGGTCTTGATGCCATTGTTTTTTACTTTTATTTTTGTTGGAGGATGCTGTTTCACCTTCAGCTTACTTCCAGAATCCTTTCTTGATTTTCTTTTCTAAACCCCGTTTATTCAAGAACTGTCATTATGAAATCATTGTTGAATGCCCTCTTGTTTCAGTGGGTGATTGCATTGCTTTAGGAACTGAGCCAGAGTTCAGTTACATAAAAGTGTCCCGCTCCAATTTGATTATAAAATGAATTCACAGGATGATGATAGCCCTGAGCCCAACCTGCAGTGGAAATTAATCAAAAACTTAGGGCACATAATGAGGCCTACAGCTTGGTCCTACATGTTTGTTAGCAACCAGTGCTCAGGATTATGAAGCCTCTGCTTGGGCTACCAGCCCTATATGAGGATTTCTGAGCAGCCCAGCTCACTGGGGTGTTTGGAGTGGGCTGTGACTGGCTGAGCCTTTTGGAAGAAGTGCAAAAAGAAAGGGTACACTAACTAGTACTGAGTGAATAATAGGTTTTAAAATCGGACCAAAGAATGGCTTGAATGCCTGCCAAAGCCCATGAGTGAGTGCATTTCTATCCCAAATGCAAGCAGGGTTTTTTTGTTGTTGTTTGTTTTTTGTTTGTTTGTTTGTTTGTTCTTCTTTTGGAAATAAGCAGTGCAGTTGCCTCTTTTCAAAACCAAGTTACCAACCAGCCTGAGGCAATGTAACATTGGACACTAAATATTTCACACTTCATAAAATGGCAAGCAGCTGGGACAGGATTTTGCAATGGGAAACATCTGACCATGTGGAGAGAAGAACTTTCTTTCCTCCTACATGCCCCGAAAATTAAATGAGACTCTTTTAGATGGTACCTCTGATATCAGCTTCCCCGTGAGCTCACCACGTGTGAGAGAAGCTGGTGGGTTTCTCATCTGACTGGGACTGCCTAATAAAATGTTTCTGTCTTAAGTTGCACAGGCTTCCTCTATAATCACCATGGAGAAGCAGACATGCCATTCCAGGCTAAACTTTTGAGAGACAGATAAATGGCACTCAGATATGTACTTGTCTTTCAGCTGATAACTCTATGGAGAACAAAGATAACTAGACTGACTGCCCAGCATAGACTAGGCAATTAGCTTTTAGCCAGCTATAACGCTGTGCAATTAATTCTGTGTTGAATATTTAGAGTCTGTCAGTCTGCAGCTTTATAGTACAGGAGACATGAGAAAGCACCAACAGAGCTTACTTTCTTTACTCTTGTGTTCTACTTACATTCAGTAAACAGAAATGTAAAGGAATTGCTGATTATTTTTTTTTATGTAAGGAATAACTTCAACTCTGATCATAGTCAAAGAACAGAAAAGACAGCAATTTTTTTTTTTTGCTGATTACATGTTTTTCTCTTTGCAAGCTCACACCTCTAGTAAACTCAAATCAGCATCACCTTTTGTCTTCATAAAACTGAATATTTGCTTTGATATTAGAAAATAACCAAGTTAGATCTGCAGTTCTATTTGAGGACACCGTTGTGATATAATATACACTCTTACTTGTTTCCAGTAAAGAAAAAAGTAATGGATTTGCTTGAAGTTGCTCTATGTGCAATTTGCAAACTTACACAAATCTTACTTGCATCATTTATTGATTGTTACTAAAATATTGTTAAAGAACTACACTTTGTAGTATTTACCTTATGTTCAAGACTGCTGTACATGGTATGTCACTGACTATACAACTCAACACAGCATGTATAACTAGCTGTGAGGAAACTGGAAAAAAATCATGTCTAGTTTTGTAGAAGGAATACTTTAATAGAAGAAGGGCTTTCAAACTGTAAATCAGTTTTATGCTTTATCTGCATCAGAAAGAACAATCACTGTCCAAGGAATTGGCATCTAGGGAAATAAGCCTGCCCTGAGTTCTGTGCTACTTCACAGAGGCAGCTTCAAGGTTGCCATCTAAACTGTCTGACAAGTCTGTCAGTGAGTCAGATCCTGCTGCTAAAGAAATATCTTTCAAAGCCCAGCATCTGAGTCCTTTATTGCAATCCAAGATCGGGAATGGTGTTTTATTTTGACTGTAGCTGGCACAGGCTTAGACAGAGCTGTTGCTATTGCCTGTATCTCCTTTCAGTTATCCTGTTTCCTCTCCGTTTCTTATTTAATATATCTGGTACACTTACTTAACTGTTTTGCTTTATCCCCCTCTCTCAATATTACTTAGTTTTTCCTAATTGTTATTGGTTGAAAGAGGCAGGTTCAGCTCTGTGAGGGGTTAGATGCACACCTTCCCTTTTTTTCCATGTGTTTGTAGGTGGAAAAGTCACGAAGTAGAAATTAATGCTTTGCATCTGAAGGCTCAAGACAGCATAGTCACATCATTATCTGTATTGGATATAGCTATTGGATAATTTTTTGGTTTTTTTCCTGAAAGGGCCAATAAATCCAAGTCAGCCTGTGTTAAAGAGATAGGAATAGGTTTGTTTTTTCCAGTTGAATTCCAGTCAGAATTGGGTTTTATTCTGGCGTACTGATGTCGAATCCTCTTAATTCAATAACGTATTTAAGGTGAACCACACCTTGAAAAACATAGCAGTTTATCTCCATAATCTGAAATTATGGATTAAAGGATAATACGCAGAAATAGTTGACCCTGGGTGAAGCAACCAGGCTGTCTCCAGGTGACAAAAAGACTTAGAAAGCCCACCATAAAGCTCTTGCAACACATCTTGCCAGATGCCTTCCCAGAAATGAGCTCAGCTAACTCACATGGGTTGGGGAGATACCTCCTTCTCTAACTCTTTTGTGCCTTTGCTAATGATACCACTCTTGAGCACACCAGGGCACAACCTTTGCCTACAGGGCCTGCAGGTGACTGGTGTTTTCTTGATGAAACTAGCAGCATGCTGTGTTTTAGCTTGGGACACAATGCAACAAAACCTAAACATTTGCAATCCTGTGCAGATTCTTTCATACAAGTGAGATTTAAAAACAAAACAAAAAACCCAACAAACAAACAACAAAAAAAAGTATTTACGAAACCAAGGTAGCATAAAGTTCAATTTGGAACATTTGAAATGGTCCAAATTGTTCATAAGAAAATAGAAAATTTGAGGAATGGTTTGTTTAGAACTACTTTTTAGTCCAGGGAATAAGAATTATTCCAAAACCATATTTAGTCTTCCAGGGAAAAGTGATTTTTTCTCTGAAATTTTAAGGAATTCCATATATATGTGTATGCATACCTTTAAATTTCCTTCGTAAGTTCTGTTCTGCTCGGTAGTCATCCACAGGCACAGATTTTTTATCTGGGCTGAGAATCAGTTCATTGTTCAAAAAGTGGCCTAGAACATACCTTTCCTCATAGGTTTGATTTCAGCCAAGTGACTGCAAGTTCCCAACATTTCGCTCACCCTGGTGTCTGTCCCTGTTTTCAGATGGTGGCACTGCAGCTCAACAATGAAAATACTTTAATAGGTACAGGTTCTTCTGTCAATTCTTTTTTTATAGAACAGTTGCACAGGGGCAAGTCTGGCAAGATTTTTTTTTTTCAGTTTTTAAAAATCCCATTCTAGGAGACTCTGTGGAGTGTTAAGAAAGGTGTCTGTGTATCACACTTATTTAATTAAGCTAAGACAAAATTCTTTCACTTTATAAGTGTAAGAAACATTTCATAATTGCCCTTTATTAATGTCATGTATTTTTCCCTTTGTACCTATTTTGCTTTTCCTCTTTTTTGTTTCTCATTTCCTTAGTATGTGCAGATGAATATCACATCAATACTTCTCTTCATACCTTGAAGTCTTTCTCTGACAATGAGCTCTGCCTTTTACCTAGAACACCTGCCGAACTGGCTTCTTCATTTTGGGTAAATGGCTGACTTCTTATCTCTCCTTTTGAACCAAAGCTAATGAAATGTAGTTGAGCCTACCTGTATATGTGAAAGTTCAGACTTCACACCTGCAGAAACACTTTGTCTTCTTCTACATGCTCAGATCATTGTTTTTCTCAGACTATGGAAAGCAAAGGATAGCAAGGAATTGTGATATTCCAAGATAGGGACAACTTCATGTAGAGGAGTCAAAATTGAAGGCCATAGAATTTAGATTAGAAGACATAGGAGTGAGGAAATTTCCTTAACACTTGGGTGCGTTGGTTTAAAAAAAAAAATTGACAATGTTTTAGTAATGATAATTTCTGGAACACTTTTATTATGTCAGAGGAGAATCCATTTTGGTTTCTACTCGCACAACTACAGATGATTATTATAGAGATAAAACACCCATTCTTGCCTGGTATATCTGATCGTTCCTTAACTAATACAGCACATTTCTTAAAGACTGAATTGGTCAAGATGAATCAGTAGTTTGTAAGGCTAGTTTTTTTTACCATTTGAACTGTATCAGCAAAAAATATAAGCAATGTCTGAGCAAATAGTCATTTCTTAAAATATTCTAGCTACTGACTCTCTTGATTAAGAAAATTGATCTTTGGCTTTTCACATTATTATACTCTTCATGTGACTAGTAGTGGGTGAATATTTCAAACAGAATCTTTTTTTGATTATGAGAGTGTAGGTGATATACGATTCTCTCATTTCCAAATAATCTCTCCAGTAGAGAAGGTGTGAGTGGTAAATGAGGAGTTTTTCCTTCGGGTGTCCACTGTGTATATACAGCATGTTTCCCAGACAATGCTTATTGGTATTTGTAAATGATCTGTTCTTCATCTGAGAGCTTTAAAGTACTGGATGCAGCTGCTCATGCTTTGCCACATTTGTAAATAGTTTTAAATATGCATGATCATCTCTGGCAGGTTGCTTTACTTTCAGGATTTATGATTCTTTTGACTCCTCTCTTATAAAATAATTCACCATAACATCTCCGGCACCTTCTTTTCGAAATAAACAGAGAAACTGCACATTCTGAAATCCAGGATTTTAGAAGGAACTCAGAAAATGTAAAGTCTTGGAACGTCAGTAATGCTCATCTTTAGACTACTAATCACTTACCCCCCAGGAGTGCTTTTCCCTCTCCTCCTTATTCAATATGCCATATGTCAGCAATTAACAGTGAATCAAATTACAGCTCAACACAGTTTTGCTCATGCAGTTAGTGGAGTAGGCAAGAACCAAACTTAATTCAACAACTATTCATAAGTGCAATGCAAAGGGCAAATGGTAATTGGGTAGAAAATTGTGGGTGGTGAAATGTCAATGTTGTAAATTATTTTAGCTTCTGAGTTCAGGGAGGCAAGGAGGAGCTTTGTAAATAATAAACTTTTCTAAAATTCTTTATGTTGAGTCAAAAAAGAAAAAACAAAACACTCTAAAAAGCATTTGAAACCCCCAAAATACTGACTGGAATTGGGAACCCATAGTGATGATGACATTGGCATGAATGACCAGGAAGACATGCTCCATTTTGACCTGCATAGTGCCATGTTCAAGGAATGGTGCACTGAATGTGGTATTTAAAAGAGAGGCATATGAGGGTAGAAGTGGGTTATATTTGCTTGTTTCTCAAGTAAAGGACAGGTGCAGATTGCTCTAGCCACATGAGAGCAGCTCAGACCACAAGAGAACTCTGCTGCACTCCTTCCAAGCAGCAGATCTCACCTCACTCCAATTCAGGATTTCCTGGTGATTTCTTAGTGCTGACTGGAGATTTTTCAAATGTGTGTGTGTGTATGACTGTGTACATTAAATCTTTTCTCCCGGACTATTCAAAAGCTAAAAGATGAAGTATCATAGTACAAATAATCCTGTAAGGATTTAGAAAGTTAATGATAACAATAAGCACTAGTAATAGGCATAGGAATTGCCAGCAGAAGCTTCGTCTTTTATGACATCTCAGTTTGATACAAATTTCAGAATTAAAATAATATTAAACATAATTATTGCTATTCTCCCTGTCCTAATTTCTCAAAGCCTAATTTTTACCAAATCAATATTGATTACCAAAAATCATCAAAGCAAAATGTGACTCATCACTCTTGCAGACTACATTTTTATTCAAATTGAGACTTTCCACTATTGTTTGAGATGCTGCACAATTGACATTCATAGGAGAAAATTTGAAAAGCTGAGAAATACTGTAAATATGTTTCAAACTTATCTATGCCTGACCCATCTATAATCTTTTGCAGAACATTATACTTCAACCTCTCTGGTTATTTTGCCTTCAGGAACCAGAACCAATATAATATTTTCTAATATGAGCTTATTTCCAGTTCATCAGCTTAATTTGTTAAATGGCAATCTAAGAACCACCATATGGACAGTGCAATGTCCATCAAATGTTATCTCATTTTTTTCAATTTCTCTATAAGCCACTTACAGTCTTAAATGAGAGATTTCAAACATTTCATCTACTTTATTCTGAATTATATCTAACCTTGTACCTCTATCTTCCAAATTTTCAGTGACTGTATTTGCTATGCCTGAATCCATAAAAAAAACCCACAAGAAACAAAAACAGGGAAATGAAGAAACCAGATTAGAAAAAAAATAACATAGCTGTGCATGATTAAAAAAAAAAAAAACAAACAAACAAAAAAAAACCCCAAAAAACAAAAAACAACAAACAACAAACTCCTGACTGATAATTTTTCAAATGTGGTGAGTTGTAATATTCTGAACCAGTATCTGTGTAGGACTGTCCTCTGACAGGACTAGATCTTCCACAGATGTAGCCACTCTATTAAACTCTAGATCTATGTCCCAGTTGTGATCAGAGCCACTGAGTTAGGTTGTTGTAGAAAGGTGACTGGGTATAAAAATAAGAGAAAATTGAGAAGTTGTATTCACGTTCTAACAGAAGTTATAACACTACGGAAATTACAGTGTGAAATTGCTGCTACTTACTGGATGAAATGTGGTTGGCATGCACAAAATGTATTCCATAATGATTCCCCCTACACACAGCATGCAACCTTGAGCACATATTAAGAGAGAGGAAACAAAACATGGAGTGGAGTGGTGACACTGTGGCCAGGCTCTTTTGTAATCCTTGCAGGAATGGGAATTCAGTGATACCATGCAGCCAATAAACTGCATAGCAGCTGTCAACTGAGGGAGATGGGAGAAAATGTCTTGCTGCTAAACCAGCACCTGTGGTGAAAGCACTTTCCTGGGGTGAACTTGGTTCATTATAATCTAATTGTAATACTTATGCACACCTCCATCCCAAAGTTACCCAGCTCCCGACTATGATCACCCCACACTGAGAAGGTGCTCTGTATTTTATTAACTATATCTTTAAGGGTGAATTGAGAGAATTTTACATCAATCTGTAGCAAAGGTAGGTATGACTACAGTCACTCAAGCTCCATCTAAATGTCAAGAAATAGTACAAAAGTAAGTTAAGAATGGGGAGATGCTATGGAATACTGCATTGTAACTTCTGGAATCCGTCTGAATTCCCATCGTTGATGGGCTCGACCTGTCTTTTCCCCAAAGGGATGCCTATTGGGCAAGAACTGTATCCTATGTGTGCTCAGTGATTATCTTGAGCTAGTTTTTGGTGGTGGTTAGAGCTTGTCTGTATATTTCTTTAAATTCATCTTTGCAGTCAGTTGCTATCACAGGCTTAACTTTAAACTGCCACAATTTTCTAGTATGGGTTTGTTTGTTAATAAACAATTTTATTCCATAAACTATTAGTTTGAGTCCTTCAAGTGTGCTAGCAGTTGCCAGCAGCAGATAACATTAAAAAAAGTGAGTTTTGGGATAAGCGGTCTCTCTTTTTAAATTGTAATAAGGAATTCAACTCCAGTATGCTGTTGGTGCATGTTCCTGAACAAGTTGGTTGAGCTGCCCTTGGAACCTGCAGACTGATCAGTGGAGTCCTCATAATGAGATGTTGAGAGACTGGTCAGGCACAAGGATATTGGCCTTCCTGGGACATTAACAAATCTATCAAACACAAAGGGTTTGAGGAAATCTGCCTTTCAAGTGATACTTGCTGTATGTTTTTTTTAACATTTGTTCACATAAGATTCATTTAAATTCAAAAGATTCATATAGATGAGATGTATCATTACAGACAAGTCTCTGTGACTGAACTTATTTTGTTATTTTCCATACCAATAAAGAACTTCTAAGAGGTTATTGTCTGCATATCTTCATCTTCTAGCAGAATCATTGTGTGACTCCAGATAAATGATTTCCCACCCTCTGTGTTTCAGAGTGCTGGTTCCCTGACTGTCTTCTAGCTGGTCACCTTCATAGGGCTTTTTTTTCAGTCATAGGAATGAGCATTTGCACCAATGAAGCTGTAACTTCATTAATTAACCTTTTGGTTTCCTCTATAATATCAGAAATATTATACTTTTCAGAATCTTTGCATTATGGAACAGAGAGGCACAAACAAGTGCTACTATAGGTTAGAATCAATGAGAGTTAAAAACCAGAGGAATGAAAACTATTAGATGCAATCACAGGAATCACAGAATTCAGTCTGCAGCTCCAAGGGGAAAATAAGGCCAGGAGAGAAATGTGGTGGAAGAAGAAACAGTAAATGAGAAATGAATGAGTAGCAGGCAGACATGATTTGAGAAAACAAAATAAAACATCCACATATAGATGAATAATGCAGAACTTGGTAAGAAATTACTTGTATGAGATGCACAGTTCGATTGAAAAGAGTGGACATCTAGGACCAAGAGTAATTTCTATGTTTTGTATAAGGAGAATAAAACAAGATTGCATTAACTTTATCCTTCCTTCTTCCCGCTTCTCTAGTATTTCACCTTACCTTTTCCCTTTACTATTGAAATTCCATTTTCTGGCCAACTTTATCATGTGATTCAACGAAAATACAGTCCCTAAATTAGGCTGGGGCCAGACAGCTGTAAAGCAGCTTTATATAGGCCCTGGGAGTCCTGGTGGACACCAAGTGGAACATGATCAAGGAATGGGCTTTTGCAACAAAGAAAGTCACCAGCCTCCTGGGCTGCACTAGGAAGACAATCACTAGCAGTCAAGGAAGGTGATTCTTCCCATCTACTCAGCACCACTGAAAGAAACCTGGAGTCCTGGCTCCAGTTCTGGTTTCCTCACTACCAGAAAGAGATGGATGTACAAAGAGAGGGTGACAGAACAAGGAGTGTTCGGCATAGAGAAGGCTCAGGGGGGTCTTTACCATCTGTATGGATACCTGATGAAGAAGAGTACAGAAGATAAAGAGACTCTCTTCTCAGTGATGTCCAGTGACAGGACAAAGAGGCAGTGGTCACAATCTAAAACAAGGGAGAATGGTTAAACACAAGACAAAAGTTTTTTTGCTCAGGTGACCCAGCACTGGTGCATATTGCCCAGACAGACAGTAGAGTTTTCATCCTTGGATATATTCAAAATCTGCCTGGACAAGGTACTGGGTAACTGGTTCTAGCTGAACCTACTTGAGCATAGGGTTGTACCAGCCATTCTTCAGATATGCCTTCCTACCTGATTCTAAGCTCCTGTGTTTTCTTTTAATAAAATACATGAAGCTATTTTCCAATTTTTGGTTTTCTAGATAAGTATGTATTTAAATTGTATTTCAATATGCTGTATCATGTGACTGGAGAAAGAGAGCTTCCATTGTGTAAAAATAAATATCAGCTTCAGCTGCAGAGCTGGTATATGAACCTTGGCTGACGAGAGTATATTTTTTTTAATGTTTTGTTTTGTTTTGTTTTGTTTTTTTCATCCAGGAGAAGATTTTAAAGACTGGATTTCTCTCAAGTAGAAAAAGAAATCATCCAGTCATGGAGAATCTTGCAATTAGAATTTTTCCCATGAAATAAATTTCTGTAAGTTCATTACAGTCATGGTCTTGGTGAAGAGTGAAGGAAAGAAAACGCTTTTAAAGTTGGCAATAATGGCTGTCCCTGTACTAAACATTTTTGTAAAGAAACTATGAACTTTGCACAAAAAAAAGTAAAACTGTGTATGATTAGCTTATTCAAGAGAAATATCTAAGACTGTGACCTTTATCTGTTTTTTTTTTCTTTCCATTTTGGTTGTGTTTTTTTGGTTTTTTTTGGTTTTTTTTGTTTTTTTTTTTTTCCCCATGGAGAGTTTGCAGATTCCTTTTAAATTAAAATCTGTTCCCTCAATCTCACTGTTAAAAGGACCTGTGATACCTAACATATGACTAGGGCATTTCAAATGAGTGTAGGAGGAACTTAGTAAATAAAATACTGCTTTATTGAGGAACTGTCTCTATTTTTCATTTTAAAGTTCTTCAGGTACCTGTGTATGCTCAGAAGTAACTCAGTGTTGTCATGACTCAGTGATTAATGTGTATCTTGGAAATGCTAAGATCAATAAAACAAGCACTTTTAGAGCACATTATCAGATCAGAGCACTCCAATAATAATAAGGTGACCTTTACCTGTTTTAAAAATGTATTTATGGCTATGAGCAGTTAAAGACCTGCTTGAAATAGCATTTAGAACATTGTTTTCAAAAGCTACTAATGACCTTAACTTCCATAGATTTGTTTTATGTATTTTGAAACCATTTATCCTACTAGTTTCTGTGAAATTCTGTGGAAATCCAGTGGTAATGAGTTTCCAACTTAAATATATTCATATGAAAAATATAGTTCTTATTGTAAATGTGTTACCAGATTATTTTGCAACAACAAATTTCCATCTCTTCCATGCACTCTGAGGAACAGTATATGTTGTTCTCCTAGAATTCCTAATTTTATTCAACAACACCATATCCTTCTTCACTGGCTTTTTAAAGCCCTGAAGTCCTCTTATTTATAGTTTCATCTAATGTGGGATATATTCCACACGTCTGATAACATTTGTTGCCTTTCTCTGTTCCTTTCTAACTCCACTGTAACATTTTTAGAAGGGGGTTGCCAAGAACTTCACAAAACATGTAAGATGTGAGCATGCTGCAGTAACACAATGATGTTTTCTGTTTTATTCACTATGCATTTGTTAATCATTCCTACTTTTTTTATTTACCAGTGACTAAGCATGCAGTTAATGGGGGCAGATTTCTAAACACAATAATTTTAGGATTGTTTTCCTATTAGTAATAGATAATTTAGAGGTAAATCTTGTGCAAACTGGGTTATTTTATGCTGGTGAGACCAGTTAATAAATCTGATGATAAACTCAGATAACTCTTTATAGGCTCTGTTTGTTGATCAATTCATACAGCCCAGGTTTCAGACTAGACCTGTGTTGTAATTTCTCTGAATTTAAACTTATTTACTTCTGTTAAAATAGTCTATGAAACAACCTTTCCAGTTTGTCCATGGAAGTCTAGTTTTTTTCAAACTTTTCTGTAGGATTCAGAATGCAACAAATGATCACTTTCCTCTTTGCCAGAGGAAGGTCAAACCTAGATTCCTAATTCCCAAGAGGAAGTACTCCTACTATGTCCTCTTAAATCAGTCCCATCTTGCATGAAATTACTAATGGTTTTTCAGGTCCAAAGACAGTGCCTGAGCAAGAACCAGAGTGACTGTGAGCCATGATTGTAGCACACAGAGGAAAACATATCTCTGTATTACTGAAATACCTTCTGTCAGCACCAAGGTCAAAATCTTATGAACCTTTCCTTGTGAAAGATATATTTTGCTTCACTCTTGTTATGAGAGTTTATGCTCCAGTCACTTAGGAGACTTTACATGCTAGAGACAGCTATGGTAGCTGATGACATTAATCTAGCTGTACTGTTTCATTCCCAGTGGTGTGGGCAGTGGGTTCTCTGCTGAGATTTCAGACTGAGATGTAGCGAGGTGTTCCTTCTGCAGCTGCAGCCACCCAGTGAGAAGTAAAAGGATTTTCCAGTTATAAGCATTTTGATGTATTTCAATTTGCAGCAGTAATTTAGAGGAATGCAGTAACCAGTTAATTGAGGTATCCTAATTTGTTATTGAGACGACAAACTAATTTTTATTAATAAGCTTATTTTTTTTTTGCAATGTAAGATTAGAATGTGTATAATATGTCTATTCATTCAGTACATCACATGAAAGCATCCTGACAGTAGTAGGAAATATTTCTCACTTTTCATCTTATACTGCCAAGTAGCTTATCAAAAAGCTTTATTAATAAAAATTGCTGGAAAGTTTTAATGTCTCTAGAGAAAAAAAAAGTCATGAAATATCTGAATGCACATAAGAGTTGAAGTACAGATAGAACACAGACCATCTAGGCTGACCATCTCCAATAATGATCAACACCAGAGGCTTGAGAGCAGATAAATGAATATATTGGAAAATCAAAGAAAAGTATTTGCTGAGCAGATTTCTCCCTAACCTTATACATTTTTTATTGGCTTTGTCTCACAGTGGGATATTTATACATCTATTCAATTATTCTGGGGATTTTTTTTTTGGTAACTATATTTTCCTTCCACCTGTGGAAACATTCCAGTCTTTGAGAATCTTGGTGTGTTGTTTTGTTTTGGTTTATTTTGTTTTGTTTCTTGCTTTTTTTGTTTTTTTTTTTTTTTTTTTTTTCTCAGGAAAGCAAATGATTCTGCATGTTTTCAATTCTAGCAGATTAAGTGGTTTAGTGATTTGTCAGCCTCTAATATAACTACTCAGATCTATTGTTTCATTGGATTAGAATAAAATGAAGTTTTTTCCCTTGAAGTCTCACAGTTTCTGCTAGTTTTAACTGTATATAAGAAATCTTTACGTAGATTTCTTGAAACTATGTTACAGTGTGTCCCTTGAGTTACAAGTATCACTCAGTTCAATTTAACTCTCTTTGGAGTCTGAAAAACCATCACCATCATACTGGCTTCAACTCATTTAAATTATGGAACCTGTCTTTGGTCTGTTCCGTAGAAAAATACTTAGAAGAGTGTTTGGCAAATGCATATGTTTCAGGTCATGGTCATCCTAATGTACATGCTGCGTTGTCTAGTTTTATATGGGCATGTGGCTTGAAATGTCCCCTTTAAAGAGAGACAGGACCAGTCAAGAAAGCAATTTATACAACTCTGCTCTACAAATTTTTGACAGAATGGTTTGAAGGACAATCTTTGTTTTGCATAACAAAGCTTTGGTTTTGCAATCTCACATGGTTTTCAAATGTACAGGCAGAATACCTTAATAAAAACGGTAAATTTCAAAGGATAGAAGCCCAGGAGCTTTTTCTGTCCTGGGTAATTCAGAAACTAATATTTTCTGTCCTACTGCCTGCTAATGCAATTAAATAAGTACTGCCTTTGCTCTTAGTGTGATTCCACATTTTGTCTTTCATATGAAGCTTGATTACTTTTCAATAGATTTTTATTTGCCAAAGTTCAGTGATGTTATGGAAAGAGAAAATATTGAAAAGTATTTGCAACAAATTCATGACATTACTCAGTTTAACAGGGAAAAGGCCTGGGCTCCTGGGAAAAATTTGTCCTGTGGATGCTTTCTACCCAGAGAGAACTGTGGCAGAAAAGATAACTATTTGGGAATTGGTTTGCATCAAATTTTAAAAACTCTGTAGGGCTCCTGGGTATGATTCTATGAGTATTTTGGCAAACGAAAGAGTCAGCAGGTGTAAATCAGCATACAGTTAATTCCAGCTGACAATGTAGTATAACTACTCTAGCACTATATAGGGGAAGTAATGTTCTTTCAAGTAATGGTAGTGTTTCTATGCATGAAAGCCAAACTGAGATAATCTGAAACTCTAAAACTATCATTCCTTGAGACTAAGTCCTCAGATAATCTGCCCTCTCAGACAACAATATCAATGGAAGAGGCAGAAGCAGGGAGTTTCTACTTGAAGAGAATTCCAGTTTATGATGAAGTCAAAGCAGACCTGCTGGATGAAAGTCAGCTTCCTGTTACATTTACTCTTTCATTGCCTGAACAATTTTGCTGATTCATAGGGAGCCACTCATGCAGTAATTCAGAAAAAATGTCTTCTCACAAGAAAGGGAATGTTTGGAAATACTATACTGTCATAAAGCAGGGGCAGAATTTCCCCAGGGACATAAAGTGCACACTTATTACCATATGTACAGTTTAAAGCATTCTATTGTTACACAGTTCTTTTCTGAAGGCTGCTGACTATTTGATTTTTTTCCTCATTTATCATTCTACCACTGCTTGAGTTGACAAAGTCTATTAGTTCCTTCAGAACCATTCAAATTCATGATTTTATGACATGGTCTGCTTCATAAGACCTCTTTTTTCTACAGCTTCCTAATAAAATCCTCCTAGGGACAGTCTGATGAACAACTTCTTGAATATAATTTTCCAATAAGTAGTTTCTGATTTGTCAGATTGCAACAAAAGTACAAGTCTTTGTGAAATACTAATATAAAATAGATGCTTGCACAACAAACTTAATAATCCCCAAGACAGTATCAGAGAGGCCTAAGTGGAAGGACTTAATCACACTTACTATGCTGGTATTTTTATTAGACCTACCCAGATTGTTGCAAACAGTATACCAACAAGCTAAGCACTGTTTGGGTAAAGGGAAGTAATTTTTTTAATTAATGGTCAGCAGTTCCATCAGAGTTTTGAGAAGGGGTGTCCTAGCTCCAGCAGCTGGGACTAGTTTATCACCATGGGTATTCTACAGAACAGTGTATTCTACACCCTCTATGTCAGTTCTGATGAACTGTTAATAATGGATCATTTGCAGCAGCTGCCCAGGGCAAACCTGACA
>JAWWMO010000083.1:21428337-21471116 GCA_035047845.1 Dendrocincla fuliginosa | reverse complement strand
TACTTGATAGCTAGCTCTATCCACTTGTGAAACTGTCCATCCTGGTTGTTTTGGCAGTCCCTGAAGCAGGGTTCCCCAACAAGCTTCCCCTTTGCATGCACTGATAAACCCACAGCATGTCATAATGAGCCTAACAGTTTTTACCTGGCATCAACTTTATAGATGAAGCTAATAAAATAAAGCTCCTAAAAATGTCTCATTGTAATAGGCGACTTGAGTGAATCCCTATGGACAGAGGTTCATATGATTGAATATGAATCATATGGCCAACAGCTCCATGTGCCGTGGCAGCAACCATGACATCAAAAGTCATTATGCAGCATAGTAATGTCATAGTATGAATGTTGATGTCATGAAGCATGTGAATAAGTGCCAGCAGTGCCAGGTTTCCCTACATAGAAAGCACCTGCTGGGCTCCTCAGGTACTAAAACTCTTGGTCAAAAGTGTGGAAGACATGTAAGAGGAGGCTGAGCTCAGGAAGAAGACAAGCATATGGAACATATGATCCAGGAATCCTGATAAACCAGAGGCAAAACTAGAAATATTTTGGATGCTTGACTTTGCAAGAGACAACATCAATTTTATTTAGAAAGAGAAGGAAATGGTGTTTCTCTTGAAAATAATTTTGTTGAAACACTTTTCACTCAGCAGCCCCAAACTTCTCAGCCTGGTTTCTGGGATGGGCATGGTACCTGCCTGCCTCAGAGGCCACCCAGCAAGCAGGGGAAGTGGCAGGGAAGCCCAGTAGCAAGGCAAGGCATGGCACCACATGCTGCCAGACTAGCATCTACCTCTTCACCTGCAGCTGACCATTGCATGCAAGGTGATTGGTCAGGCTTGGATTGTTATTTCTGAAGGGAAAATTATTGTCAGAATGTTTGTGGCTTGCTTTTCCCACTGACAATATGAGGAGAGAGTTGGAAACTGTTTGTAATTGAGCCTTGTCAAAGCATTTTTGAATGGTTTCATGTTTTCAAGGAAATAATTCCTACAGGAAGGTTCTCCTTTTTACTTATATGACAAAATGCAGTATTGTGCAGAAGCTGTGATGGAAACCAGTACAGTCCCATCTAGGTGGCAGGGCCCCTGGCTCATTGGCAGAGCTTCTGTATGTACATGTGGGCAAGAGTAAATACTTCGTGCACATGGTGCATTGAGAGCTCCTGTGTCACTCTGGCTGAGAACAGTTTCTAAGCAGAAGGAAGGGAGAGAGTGAGGCTGAACAAACAGTTTAACCACATAGCATTACAGATTAGCCACAGACACGTATTTTCCCAGTGAAGTGAAAGGAATTTTAACGGCTCCCCAAGACATGAGTGGAAAACAATGCCAGTGGATCTTGTACCACATCTTGTCAAACTAAAGGAAGCAGGAACTGAGAAACCTAAAGGTTTTATCTTCTTCATCAACACATTCACCTTGTCATCCTGCAGCTGTGAAGATCTCCTTTTGGTGGCCTTTTGTGGCTTAAGCAGGCATGACTGTACCTTTCATAATGAAGGGTAAGTTTGTATCGTCATTGAGGAGAGAAGAGATCTGGCAACTGTGAAGGACTGCTGTGTCTAAGAGGTTTTTAAAGACAATGAAATTCAGCAAATTAGGCAAAACTATCACTGTAAATTTTGCGACAAAGCTGTGGAAAATTCTAACATTTGAGAATGGCTCTAAGAACAAAACTGCCACAATTTATAGTGTGGATGACTGCAGACTGTACTTCACAGAGATACCTGTGTGAGACGATGCTGGTAGTAAAATTGCCAGCACCTTCCAGAGAGATGTTGCTGTTAATAATAGATACTGTTGCTATCAAATTTCATATCTTTATTCCCCATCAAACACAAACCAGAAAACATGCAAAGCATAGCTAGACAGAAGCTGTGACTTCTATTAAGCAGAGTACTCATATTAGCTGACTCCCACACCTGAAATTTTTCTGAAAGGCTTACATTTCTGACAATGTTTGTGACTCTTCATGGATTTGGTGTCTGGAATTGAAGTAAAGTGAGTTTGTACATCACTAGCAGTAGATGATAAAAATAAAGGTCAGCAAAATATGAAAGTTGATAGTGTATACTAAAATCAGTGAAACTTTCACCCATCTCACTTCTGCAGGCCCTCCCACAAACATTTCCATCTGTCAAAACATCACATTTCTTGTAGAAACTACTACTTACAAAATAAGCAAGCACATCTGGGAGCACATAATTAAAGCCCTGATCTGTTTCTCTACCTATGTAATTTGAATTTCTCATTCTTATTCCAGAGGAACAAGTGACTACTCAGTTTTATTCTCTTTAACTTTATTCTTTTCACACCAAAGTGGAAATAGTTCTGTAGCTATATGCAGGTGGTATACATGTTGTCAGACATATATTAATTTTCTTAAGACAGACATATCAAAATACTGGAGAGCTCCATACTTTTTTCCATAATGCAATTTATTGCAGGCAGTGAAAAAAAAAATTATATATAGAGAAACCATGTTGGATTCCCAACAGGGGATTCTAACTTTCCTACAAGCCTATATAATTTTCTGGAAATTTGTATTTTTCTTTGCTGGAAAGCAGCCAAAACTAGTATGCTTTGTTGAATAATGTGCTCTGGTTCTATATGATGGATCTATGATGAACCAATTTTGGTGAAAAAATAGACTACAGCCATTGCTGTGCCAAAAGTACAAAACTCATGTTCACATGTGGGGAAGAGAATGGAGGAGGACTCCGAGAAGAAATCCAAGGCTGTGGGGAATGGAATTGGAGAAAGGGAGGAAGCTCACAGATGGGAAGAACAGGCTGGATAGTGCATGGTGGCATGAGGAGGAGGCAATGGGGAGTGCTGGGGCAGGGGTGGCTCAACAGGGGCGAGGACAGAGCTCACAGTCAGGACCCAGAGAGAAAGGGCAGCAGGGGCAAGACTTGGTGGGGAGATGAACATTGGACTGCAAATCAGGATGCAAATCAGCCATTAGAGAGACCTCAGCCACATGTGGTGTCCTGTTGATTCTTTCCTTCTGAAGACTAGTTGTTCTCACCTTCACACTAATTCAGCTGGGCAGAAAGTTCTGGTTGTCTATGGCAAGCTTGTATTGTTTCACTGATTATGACACAGCATATCTTCTTAAGTAAAAAGTCTTAAAGGGAAAACCTTTATTCCAGTACAACACTGCTTTTAAAGGGATAAAAACATGCTCTTTCTATGCAAGATGTGTATTTTTTATGTATTTCTGTCTGCCTTACATTAGAAACAATGAACTTATATGCAGGCACAAAAGTTCATGGCCGTTCTCTCCTGTGGTTAATAGGGAACTGGAAATCTTTGGTCTGTGGGGAAACTAGCTAGTGGAAGAAGGGCTCTAGTAAGAAGGCTTTGACAGAAAACTGACATAAATAAATTCTTCTGCAATCTTCCCCCAGGGTGAAAAGGACTTTTTCCATTCAGAACACATATTCTTTTAACAGAAGTCCCTAATGGAAAGATAGGAAATAAGAAGCTGGAAAACAGACTCAGTCACCTTTCTCTGCATGCAGTTTCAGTCCTTCTCATGTTTTTGTACTTTCTGGATTTGAATTTGCTGTTCTGCAAAGAGAATATGTACCTCCCCAGTGACAACTAATGGAAATTCTCCATTTAGCCCATCTGGGAAAGTTCAGTGCTTCTGGAGCTAATGATTACAGGTTTGCTCTACTGTGTTTAGCTTAACAGGTTATTTTTCTCTTGGTCTATGGAGAGCCTGTATCATTACAGAAGCACAAATTGTTGTATACTGCTTGCTAATAATTGAGGGGGGAAAATAGACTTAAAGGGACTACAAAACTTTCTGATTTTTCTTCTTCTGAAACAACCCCTCTCACCATTTAATCTGACATGAAATTTTAAACTGATTATTAAGAAAGAAGAAAAACATTCAAAAGTAGCCAAAAGAGTAACAGGATGCAAAAGGTAGGGTGGCTGCTGACAAAGAAAAAAGAAAACAATAAAGTGCATACTAGTGGTAGTCAGGAACACTTGACCTGCAAAAAATTATAGCAAGGGTAGAAGGGTATTTATTCAGTGTCCTGGTGTTAAAACCACAGTGTGCAGAAGTAGAAGACTGTAATCCACTGGGCTCTCAGGAAAGCTGGATCCACATCAGCTCTTGCAGCAGAATGGGAAAGGACTCAGCTCAGCCCATGTAAGGGAGACACAGTGGTGTTGGAAGCTGGGAATCCAGTTTCATAGTTACTCTGCCAGTCTCTAAGCAAGGATTTAATCATATTTATTTATTTTTTTTAATACTTGTTAAAAAAACCAGAATAAATTAGGGGGAAAAATTAGAAAGTTAGCAGTATAATGGGCCCTATCTGGGACAGTGAGGATTTGGGAATCTGTTGAGGCATCACTAAACCCAGAGCTCTGAGTGTTTTAGAGACTTGTGATGGAGGCAGTTATTGGCTATCACTAAAAGCTTGAACTGTTTAAGTGTCATGGAAAGATATTCTGACAAATTCTAATTCAGAATTGGGAGAGAACAAGTGTTATTGAAGCCTTTACTAGGAGGAAACAGAATATCATTGGCAGTGCAAGATTTTTTTGTGTTTGAATTAAAAATTATCAAGCAAAATTAGAAAAAAAATGGAACAAACTGCATTTCACATTATTTTGATTTAAACATTTTGTAACATTGATGCTATTTTGAAAAAATAAATTTATAAAAGTTGTTTAATAAGGCTTAAATGAAGAGAAAAACTTTTATCCCTCTTTCTTCATGAGAGGGAAACAACATTAAAAATGGTGATCACCATTCTCTGTTTATCATGTACAACCAAGAAATAGTGTTTATACTACAGAGCTGTAGGAACAATTAGTGTTCATAATAACAATTATCACTGGTTAAAGCAATTTAAAAGTTTTTTAGTCCATAAATCATTTTGCACAGCTACACCTGAGAGGAACTGAATCAAGGGATAGTTCAGGATGTTCTGCTCATTGCTAATTGGTTTGATGGGCTGGCTCCAGATTTGTTGTTTGGATTCTATTCCCACACCATAAAACTTTGTTTCGGTATCTTCAAATCCATTTATATGAAATGTCTTAGGTACTTACTGCCCATTTGTCTCAATAAAGCAATGAAGGCTGCTGATCAGCGTGGGTTATGAAGAGTGCCTGCTGACAGAGAGTAATTTTTCATAAGGAACATCCATTTGGTGGAAAAAAGAGAATGAGGAAAAACCCACTTTAATGGCTTGCAATGTAACTAGAATTGTCTATTCCTTTGCTACTTTATAGTTGCAAATAGCCTGTAGAAACTCTATTTGGTCTAATTCCACTGCTTCTTGAGCTAATAAAAATATTTGCAGAAACAGCAGGGGTTATAATACCTGTTCTCTTAGTTCTTCACTTGATGCAGGCCCTTATAGTTTTTAATATTTGTAAATACGGCAGAATTGGTTATGTTTTAATAGTTAAAGTTTTTTTTATTGTTGTTTTGATAGCATAATCATATTTTCCAAAGTTTACAACTTGACTATCAACTTTTCTTTGAGATGGAATCTTGGTCCCATAATTTTTAAATGATGAATGAATGGGGTTCTTTTACTTTTGTATTGCTGATTAGAACTATCTGATGAGGTGTTATTAATACAAACTCATTTATAGTTATATTTTTTTTCTGTAAGGCTTTGGGAGTGGAATGCACTTTACTCCAAAGGCTGATTTATTGATTAGTCTGGAGAGATCAGAAGACACGAGGCTGTCCTGTGCACTCCCATCCTGAGGCACTTCTCTGGTAACTCAGGTTTGTGCAGAGCATGATTTCCTTCAAGCACTGTCAGATATTTTGTGCAGAGAGAGCAGATGAAAAACATACTTGAGCTAATGGTACCTAGGCTAAACATTTACCAGTGGTAGTAGAAATCCCTTCTGTTCACTTTGATACCTCCCTGCCCGTGACCTAGACATATATTTTCAGTCATAATACTGGATTTGAATATGCACAATTTTTTAATGACCTACCCTCTCCCACCTTAAGAACCTTAGAAAAGTGTTCATGATTTGTCATAAAGACAGTTTTCTGTCTTGCATGATTATTTTCTCAAAATTGTTTCTCTTACTATCTTTCAGCTGAAACACATTTTGTTCTTCCCACTTAGAAGAGAAGACTTCAGGTCAGATTTTCCTTTCCTACAAAGCACAAGTAATTGTTTATATTCACAGAGTCTCAGCTGATATTTGCTGCTGTGGGATTTACCTTCCCCCCTGCTTCTTGTTGCTTTTTTTGTTATTGTGCAATTAAAATATTATTTGTAGTTTCCCAGTTGAACTTTTAAACTGTTCTTTTATACCATTTTTATAGCAGTGTTCTTGAATTCCTGACTGACCTACCATGTTTTTTTCCATATCTATTGTCATATCTTCCTTTTTTAGTACATCAAAAGCAGAGAGGCCTTTTTAAATAGCTTTTCTGACTTATGGTAGGCTGGTGTTTGGAGATTGTAAAGGTTCTTAAAATGCAGTTTGTTCTATAGGAATGTGTTTGACAGTACTGATGTTCTTTGGGAAATACTAGCATTTTTATTCTTTGTTTGACTGCCTTCATCACTGGATACTCAAAATGAACATATTTTACCACATTCTCACAAATCAAAGGAAGCAAGAAAATTGAAGTTCCTGCCTGCCCACTGCAACAGGACAGGCATTAAGAATGAGACCTATCCTACACTTAAGAATTTAAGTAATATCTGTTGGATTAGACCTTGATCCACCATGTGACTTAGGTAGCTGTGCCATTCATCCCACTGTTTGCCAGTGGGAATTTGTTCTTCTTTTCTCTCCTGATCTC
Organism: Dendrocincla fuliginosa; assembly: GCA_035047845.1. Classification (NCBI taxonomy): domain Eukaryota; kingdom Metazoa; phylum Chordata; class Aves; order Passeriformes; family Dendrocolaptidae; genus Dendrocincla; species Dendrocincla fuliginosa. The sequence goes on along the minus strand of JAWWMO010000083.1, from coordinate 21,464,298 downwards.
TGATCAGGTTATTATACTGGACCTCATTAGACCTCTTACAGAGAAATAGGATTTTTTAATGGGAAAATTGACACCTAAAAAAGCAAATCGTTTCCATGAAATTATTTCTTTTGGAATTTCTATGGGAACAACTGTACTTTACAATGTGTGAGCTAGACAGGTCTCCAGTTCTGACTAGGCTCACGCAATATGTGTGTGTCTGCCTCTGCAGTTACACAGGTAAGAGGACAACCTCTGAATCACTCTGTTTCTGAGGTCTGGAATAACCACTGCATAATAATCCCAGGTGGGTAAACCCAGACTATCTGTTTTTCCCATCTGTTCATCTCCCACAGCCTGAGACACAGTACCCAAACTATCAGCCCCTGAAAGTTTAAGTTTGAAGCATATTTTCAGGGTTAAGCTTCCAGATCTCTGGCACGTCTCACTACACCTCACTTGTCTCAAGCATGGCCTGGGAAATTTGTGCTTGAGCCTGAGGAACCAAAAGGATCTTGAAGCCTGGGGTATTCATTTCTGGAGCATTCAGCATGTACTGTCAGCATACCATTTTCTATCATAGAAAAGAAGACTCAGATCAATAGGTCTTGTTAGTACCATTCCTTATGGCCCACTAGTGGAAAAGAACTAAGGTAAGCATGTTCTTTTCATGTTAACATCCAAAGACATCAGCAGAACCCTGTCAGATACAACTCAGTACCTACAGCAGCTCTGTGTCCTTGAGGCAGTAGCTGGAGGTCAGATGGATTTCCCTTGAGCATCTGAAATGGCTTCAGGCACCTGAATTTTATTTCTGGTGAGGACTGACTGCATGGCCTGGGAACGAGCTCATCTCAAGGTGGACAGTGATGGTTCAGCTTCATTGCAGAGACCTGGTCATCCAATAGCACTGCACCAGACACCAGTGTTTCAGCAACTCAGCTGTGGCCCCAGCAGCTAACTCACCTAACTTAGAACACCTACTCTGAGCTTCCTAAATTTAGGTGGTTTAGCCTCATTAGTATCCCAGGATTTAAAACCCTTTCCACACACTCATTCACAGTATTTCAATGTTTCCTAATGGAAGTATTGCAGGCTTTTGGTCCTGTGAGCTTTCCTCAGTTTTGTCTTTCTCCTCTTGAGTCATTTCAGTGGGAAAGCCTAATGTCCAAGTGAACCATGTGCTTGCTGACTTTGTCTTACAGGTATCCCTCTCTTGCTTTCCCAACTGTTTCTGACCCCCTTGAGGCCTCTTCTAGTGGGGAGACTAGACAGTGCTAAGCAGACTTATCTGAAAATTGAGGGATGAAGTCCTACCCTTCTTCTTTGCTGTACAAGTCCTTCCCCTAAACTGGGATACCCATGGGTGCACTGAAACATGACTTTAAAAAGTATACATACTGAAATACCTGTCTGAATCTTTCTTGTTTTCCTCCCTGGATGGGCCACATTTTGCATTTCTTATGTAGAGATGATGTTGAGCAGCAGTGGCAATTTCCAGCTGTAATCACAAAAGAACATAATGACAAAGAAATGAGAAACATGACTCCCAAGAGCTGTACGGCAGTAATGTCCTCTATGAATTGGTTTTAAAATTATTTAGAAAGGGGGAGGAGGGAAAATTAAACTTGTGCATCTTTATTTCCCTGCAACAAAATTCCAAGGGTTAGTTTAAGTTAAAGAATGCCCTAGTCACTGTGACATGCAACTAAGGATTTTGCTCCATACTGGATTAGTTCTTGGAAGAGAATGAGGCAAAGTCCTCTAAAGTGGATGACAACCATTTTAGAACCATCTCTTCTTTGCCATTAACTGTGCATGATGTAGGTCCATGGCCTCAAAGTTTTGGAGGCAGCTGGGTGAGAAAGAAGGCAGAATAATAGAACATAGGACAAATAATAAATATTCACTTTACTGGTTGTGTTAGAGTAATGTAATTGCCACCAGGTTAAATCACATTTCAAGTGTTATATCTGTCTCTTTGCAATGTCTAGGATGCTGAGAAATGCCATTTAACTTTAATAAATTCATGACTTTATTGTGCTCTGCAGCAAAACTTAACTGATTCTTCAAGGTTCCTCTTCAGTTCCCTACAAATGATTATTTGACTGCCTAATCACAATCCATACAGAATTTTATAACATTCAAATCACTGAGTATTTTGTAAGGGAACCATTTCTACAAAGTTCTCAAGGTACACAGTGCCTATCCTTATGAACTCCCATGCTGTCATGGTTTAACCCCAGCCAGCAGCTCAGCCTTATGCAGATGCTCCCTCACCCACACCCTGTCAGGCTGGAGGAGAGAACTGGAAAACTAAAAGTGAGAAAACTTGTGGGTTGAGATAAAGAGTTTAATAGGGAAAGCAAAAGCTGCACATGCAAGCAAAGCAAACCAAGGAATTCATTTACCACTTCCCGTGGGCAGGCAGGTGTTCAGCCATCCCCAGGTAAGCACAGCTCCATCACTTTTATCAGTGGCTTGGGAAGAGAAATGCTGTTACTCCTAACATCCCCCTTCCTTCTTCTGCCTACTGCATATGCTGAGCATGATGCCTAATGCTATGGAATATCCTTTAGTCAGTTAGAGTCAGCTGTCCCAGCTGTGTCCCAACCCAGCTTCTTGTGCACCCCCAGCCCAGTCATTGCTGGGGTGCAGTGAGGAACAGAAATAGCCTTGACCCTGTACAAGTGCTGCTCAGCAATAATGAAAACATCCTACTGTTACCAGCACAAATTCAAAACACAGCCCCATACCAGTTCCCATACTGGGGAAGAAAATTAACTCTACCCCAGTCAGTATCAGCAAGCATACTTAGAAGCATGATCCATCACTACAGGAGGCCACTACATGCTCCACCTATCTGTAGCAGAAAGTAAGACAAAATAGTTATGTGTACAGCTGATAATACTAGTCCTCCCTGGAGATTTCTATTCTAGGGAAATGATTACATACACTGAATAAACCCATTCCACAAGGCCTTTAGAGAAAACTTGCTATTCTTTTGGAGGACAGGCTTTGTGAAGGCTACTGCCATCAAAATTAGCTTGTCATTGCATTGATTAAGGTGACATTATTTTTGCCCTTGATGTTAGTCCTTTTTTATATTATAAAATCCTTCAGTACAGCACATACTTTTTGTAGAAAAAAAGTTTATTTCTTTCATTATTTCCATACAGTTTATAAAACTCTGTACTTCTATTACGCTTGAAAATAAAGTGAACATGATCAGAAATAAGTGCATGTTTAAATGTCTGTCTTAGCTGAGAAGAGTCTCTGGGTGGCTGACAACTGTTACATCGAGGATGATAGATTAGTCTAGTCTGCAATTTCCTTTGTGGATTTGTTTTCTCAAACAATCATTGCTGATAATATCAAATACTAATTAGCTTTTGATCAGATTTGGGGTTAATTTTCATCTTGCATATGTTTAAAGAGTTCTACTGACTATAATAATACATTAATTCATATCAGTTGTCTGTCTAGCAGTTTCTCTTCTCTGTATTTGCCATTAATGCCAACAATGTATTTTGGAGTGGTAAAAGGTGAGGGAGGAACTGAGACTAAAGTAGTAAGTAAAGAGGAAAAGAAACTTTGAAAGCATGATGGCAACCTGTCCCCTCAACCTCAAAGATCTGGCAGTTACAGGAACCTGATTAGCAGTGCTGCAAGACAAATACAGCTGTCCATTCCTGGTCTGAGAGTGTTGAAGTAGGTATTCTGTTGTCAGCCAATGTTTTGAATGAAAGCAATTATTTCCTATAAGAAAAAAAAGTGTTAGCCATGTTGTTCTAACAGCAATTACCCATCTGTAACAAGCTAGGCACATGGAGAATACCATTATATCACTGAGTTCCTGATTCTGTGGGCATTTGGTTTTCTTTTTTCATTTCCACTTGATGTCAGCTGTCTTCCACACTATCTAGTTAATTCCAGCTTCAGATGCTTTGTGGTTTTGTGAGCATTAAATACGATGCCTGGCCTTTGAGAAGGCTGTTTCAGTGCAGAAGTGAAAGAACTGTCTCTGTTGCCCTGGTTTCGGTGAGCATTGAAATGACAGTGTCCAATCTGTCATAGCCCAGAGGACTGCACCAGTGCAGTAGGAAAGAGAAAGCTTTCTCAGAAACTGAACTGGTCTAAAACTGCATGAATGAGGTTTAGTCATACATTAAATGTGTTCTACCCGGCAACTTCAGAAACAACAGCTTGCAAATCTAGAAGGCAACAGCATGAAGCAAATATGTCACTTATGTTCCTTTCCAGGTAGAGGAATGTGCGTATAACCTATTTAATGTCAACCTTGCAGGCAGCCAACCTCTAGCCATTTAGTGCAGAAAGGCTTACTGGATCCTTACTCTTTGTATTTCCACCCACCTACACTTGCAGTTCTCAGTCAAATTAAAAAGAAGTGGAAGCAACCTGACCCTAGATCATATGCCTCTAGTATTTGTCATAGCCATAAAAAAAATAAAAATGCACACTGCACCAGACTGCATGCAAACATATTCCCAAAACACAATGGGAATGAGTTCTCAAGGAGCATCCATACACAGTTTCAAGTACAGAGGACACTGACAAAAGGGGTTGTAGCTGGGGATTGCATGGAAATGTGCCTGAGTTCCCAGCCTCTGTGGGCATCACCAAGACTGTGAGGATGGTGAGACACTGAACAAATTTCCCAGAGAAGCTGTGGATGCCCCATCTCTGGAAGTGTTCAAGGCCAGATTGGGCAGGGCTTTCAGCAACCTGGTCTAGTGGAAGGTGTTCCCATAATAAGGATGTTGGAACTAGATGATCTTTAAGGGCTCATCCAACCCAAACCATCATATGATTTTATGATTCTATAATCCACCTGCACTTTTTGGCTGCTTGCCTTCCAGGTTTGTGCTGAGGGACAGCGCCTTTTATGATGTTCCAACCCTGTAACCATGGCAGTGTTCAGTGGCAAGTGGGATACATTATATTATATTATATTATTTTTGCATTATAGAATTCCTCTTGTATTTTTTTCTAAGCCACATTCTAGTCCCATTGTTTGCCTCTGTATTTCTTTGGTTAAATAAGTTTATGCAACAATTACACAAGTGTTAATTAAGTAGTACAGATTTTTGTTTTGCGTGTTAGGGGTGTTAAACTTTTTTTTTGTGCGTGTTGCTTCAGTTCTTAAATTTGATAGCTGCAGGAGGCAGCTGCTTGTATATTTAACCAGTAATACTTGTAAAGCAGTAATACTTCATTGACAAATAAATTGATTGGCAAACCAAGTTTAGTGTATGCATCGACTCTGTAATGAATTATAATTTTAAAAAAGTTAGCTAAGGAAAGGAACTATGATTTGATCATCTAAATTTAGACATACAAGCTGACGTAGGGGTGAACAGCAGGGTAATTATTTGAGTAACTATGACATCACCTACCCACAACCCTCACATATTCTGTTAAATTAACCTTTGCCATCACAGGCAGGCTGTTTTCTGGTCTCTTCAAGTTCAAATGATCATATCTAAGCTCCTTACTAGGAATAGCATTGTGGGCTGGCCCAGAGGAGATAGATGGCCTGACTAACCTAAGGCATGGGGGTTCAACCACACACCTTGACTTCTTCAGAACTATTTAAAACAGTTATTTCCTTTCTGCCATGCCTCTCCTGTTGCATGTAGTATATATAATGTAAATGTGGTGAGTAGTGAGATTTGTTCTGTGTCCAAGGTGGTGTCTCTGCCCTAAGGTATGCTACAGCATGGAAATGCCCTGCATGGCAGCTGCTTCAGGATCTCTGCAAGGTACATCAGTGACTTGCCCAAGACTACTCCTTTAGTTTGCAAACAGAGCTCATATTCTCATTGCTTGTTTATTCTTATATGTGAAACTGTGAATGATTTATGCATTTTTTATGTGATAAAAATGTTTGTCTTTAGAATAGGAATGTGCATGAAAATGAGTGCATTAGCACTCTCCAGAAACTGCAGAACATCCTGGATGACTCTTGCCATGATTCGCCCCATGATTAGAGATGAGAAACTCTAACCCTGGCTTCCTAAGAGTACAGTTCAATGATAGACATAAGAGATTTTGAACAGAATATTCATTACCTCAGTTTAAAATGTTTAACATTTTAAGATAACTAGTGCTGTGATTTCAGATGGGGAATCTATATTTGAAAATAAAGAAATATTTGCTCCGATGTACATAATGGAAATGAAGATCTTTTAGCTGGTGGGTCTGGACTGATGAATAGCAGTGGGCTTTTTGTTCTGTACTGAAAAACATCTCACCTCAAAATGTAAGAGTGCCTTGCTTAGCTGCTGCTTGCAACCCTGCTTACATTTTTTTTTCTTTATCGAAAGACACATGACTTTGCTCTGGGGAAGTGATAGAAAATAAAATTGATTACTCCACCTGATGCACTCATCTCCCTGATGTATCTTCCCTAGGACTTTCTCATTAACTTTTCAAAGTCTCTGCATTTGGTGGAATCACTGTAGGAGGTGCATAAATGTTAGATGAAGTAAATAGCTCCATCCCATGACTGCATGGAGACTAAGAGAGATAAGAAAGTCAGAATGTGTATTGTATGTTCAACAGAGAGTAGTAGCAAACATAATTTTTTGATAAAGCCAGGAAAATCCACAGATTGCTACTTAGTTTCTAAACAACTAGGTCTTCTGAGAAGCCACTTTGGACATTTTGGAGTCCAGCCTTGAGCATACAGGCAGCAAACTCTAGTCATTTATTGAAGAAAGGCTTACTGAATCCTTACTTTTTGTGCACCCATCTGCTCACTGGGGATGTGAGTAGCCAGCATGCCCAGAAGACCATGTATTCTTGTCACATTCATAGAAAATAATGAAGGACTCAATCAAAAGTAGTGCAACGATAGTGAATAAAGAGGCAGTCTACACATTCCAGAGTCATTTCTCTCTGTCTACCTTTATTTTACTAGACTATAAATGCTATACCTAAAAGGTGACCATCAAAATGCATTGAATATTTTCAGTGGTGAATAAAACATTTAAAATAGGAAGCTAATTACCATTATGAAAGTTTGCAAAGTCCAATTGCTTTTCTTCTAATGTATTCAAAACTTTAGAGGATAACCTACTTACTGGCCTTGTGTTATTTACAGAGCTTTCACCATATCTATGTTTCCTATTGAGAACAAAGCTCCTTCTATGAGAAATAGATACATAACTCAATAAAGAATACATATTTTTGGTACTTGTAAGTTGCAGCTGATTCCATTGTTGCCAGTCTTGAGCTCTGTCTTGGCTGTGTACTTTGCCTCAAAAGCATAATTATGGCTTTATTTCTAGAAATATTGTTTCAAATCGATTTTCGCCCCACTTGATTTATTTACTTAAAAAATATTTTTGGATTTCAGGTTGTCCTTAAAATCTGTATCAGGTATTCCTATAACCCCCACAGATTTTTCTGCAGAAAACTATTGCCCTAAAAGTACATCCTGCATCATTCTGACTATGAGTAAAGATCTGCTTGTATACCTCAATACTGGAAAATTGTCTTGTAATAATAAACATTTGCTTAATTAGGAAGGAGACTGAACATCTTTGTAGCTGAATGACAAACTGCTAATAATTCTGCTAATTCCTAGTCATTCCATTTAACATAGGAAACTTTTTGGTATAAAAGTACATTTTGCATTTTTGCCTCTAAAATACTTACACATTACAGAAGTGCTGGAAATTTTATAACTTATTTATTTGAGGAAAATAAACTCACAGGGTGAACAACAATCTGTCTGGTTGTTTTTAATACAAGGATATCCATATGATAAAAAAAAAATCCCTTTTTCTTTCCTTGAATGTAATATGATAGTTTTTGTATTGTTCCCAATAGGTTTGATTTGCTATAAGTAAAGACGTTGGAAAAAATGAAGAATATTAAGAAAAAAACTTCAAAAAAAGCTTGATTTTCTTTAGAAAAATAATGTGAACTAGCACCAGTTTACCTAATCCTTGTTAGCTTATGTGGCAATAGCAAGCACTTTTTGATGTGATATTAGTGGGTCAAACCATGGTCTCAGGCCTGTTCTGTGATTCTTTGTTTTAATGCTGTTACACTCTCAACAGCCTCAGTCAGTGTTTCAGGCACTGAACAGCCACTGCAGAAGTGTCCAAAAGCTTGATAGTTGCTCCACTTCTGATCCCTTTATACTTCTTGGACACAAATAAGCATAACCACACACACCTTGACACTTTGCTCCACTAAGGCCTCCAGATATGATCCCACTGTCATTTAAGATGAACCTTGTGTACTTTCCTGTTCTGCCAAAGTCATGATGTACTTCACAACCACTGAGGTCATCCACACTGTTCTTTGGGAGACATCTTCTGGGAATCCATGAGCAGACTGCTGTCAGTCTCCTAGGTTTCTCTCCAGTCATGGGTAGAAGAATCACAGGGTGGTCTGGAAGGTATAAACAAGGAATTATAGAATTGTCAAGAGTGTATTTTTTGGCAAAACCTACTTTTCTGAGCAAACAGCAAACATTGAGGTATAAACAGATATTAATATGTTGAAGTTTATATCCAGTGACTAGGTACAGCTTTTGTCCTTACATAGAATCGTTACCTAGGAGTGTCTCCTGTAAATGTCCAGTTCTTTAGAGCAGTTGTAAAGCAAATTCTTAAACCTGTCCAAAATGGAGGAAAAAACTGATTTGAAAATCAGGAGATAGCATCTCTATTTTCCTTCGACCAGAGGGACTGTAGGAACTGTGTTGCCACTGTCCACTCAGACACAAGAGCCACAGGTCTGGTCTGTGTATCGTGGCAATATCCCAGAAATTGCATCTCTAGGAAGACTTCAGTGAATTCAGTCTATACCGTCTTGTTCTGTAATAGGCTATTTTCTAGGAAACTATAAAACTCTATGAACACCAACATGTAGAAAGCTGTCAAACTGACCATCCAAATTCAAAGAAAACTGATGCTTTTAGTGTCTCAAAAAGGTATTTCTCACTGCTTTCTCACTACACTTTTCCTCATTAGTTTCAAGACTGCACTAGATGTGCATAAAGCTTAAATATTCTGTGGTTACTGCATGCTTGTCTGAAACACTGGCAGCGAGCCTAGAGAAAAATGCCACCTTGAATCATATTATGTGCTGCCATCCTACAGGTACAACACATTCCAGTGTGACACAGAACAGCTCAATGTAGTCCTGTACTAGCTAAATAAGGAAACAGAAATAACCCATAATTTCATAAAAAGTGACATTGGTGTGAAAGAAATTTCAGTAGGAAAAAACAATTATTACTCCTCCCTTTTTAAAGAAATAACGTCTTTCTTTCTGTTTCTCTTTTAATCCTTTTATTTTTAGGAACATACCTCAATCAGTGATATTTTTTTTCCCGGAAATGGTAGACTGTATCAGAGTAAACTGAATGTAAAAAGATTTTCCTCTCATCTACCATGTCAAGAGTCCAGATTTAAGTAAAACAGAATTCCCAATCTAAGGCAGTGTCCTTGGGTTGGCTGCTGATGCAAGAAATGAAGTGGGACTCCTAAGTATCCAAACACCACTTCTTCAGGTGGATTCTTGTGACCTTTCTACTACCATGCCAGGGATCTTCTTGCTTACATACAACACTGTTTTTGCAGTACCTGGTCATCTGCTCAATTGCTACAGCCTTCTTTCTAGAGAAGATAGATGGTTTAATTCTTGAGAGACCTTGTATCTGATGTCAATCTCTTTTGGTGGAGATGTAAGGAAAAGCAAATTGTCACAGAGTAATAGAATCAGAAAGAACAAGAGACAAAAAGTTCAGAGTTCAGGAGAGAAGAGACGGACACAGATCAGGAAAATGGAATAAAGCCAGGTTTAAGAGCTGAAATAATGGAAGAGAAGGCATAGTATCTGCTTGGGTGAGGAGTCTTTTCTGCAAGATAAACTTTTCACTGCTGTGGGGTCTCAGTGCTGTTTCTGACCTGCAGAGTATTTTCCCAGGCTCATCCTTGTATTCAGGTGATTAATTTTCATGTTTCAGGAATGCATGCTTCAGCCAGCTGCATTCAGGTATATTTTTCATCATGTCTTGGTCACTTGAGCAGGAAGGTTTGTGCTGAAGCAGGATATCTTCTGGAAATTAGATAAAAAGTCCAAGTCTAGCCATGACCTTGAGGGAGGAAAATTAAAATTTTCAGGTGGTCATGGGTATTCAGTCATCTTTTTATTTTCTGTAGACAAGACATGAGAAAATAGTGTGACGTATTTGTGCAAATATTAAAAGAAGAAGAGTGGGATTTTTTTTGAGCAGCTCATGATACAATTTGTGGGCCTTTTTTGAACAGAATTGCTTATGCAAAAAACCCATCATGTTTTGTTAATTTTAACTTCCTGTGCATTTGCATGTGTTAGACTTAGAAAATGTTTAAAGTACCTTATGTGAAATGTCAGTTCACATGTGCCATCTGAAACTATGATAGAATGTCAGAAGCACCATCAAGACATTACCATTGTGAGGTGTTTGTATTTCTATCTTTCTTTGCCACTTGGGAGTTATCCTCAGTAGTTCACAGCACACAGCAAAATCTTTCTTGGCTGATTAGTTGTAAAAGGTAGGGAGTATTCATAAACAATAAAATAATGAAATACCATTAGAAAATAAGACTTTTGAATTGTTCTACCTGCCCATAAGATATAAGAATTCATAAAGCATTTCAGTAAAGCAATAGAAAGTAATTTTAGTGTTCTAAGTCCTTCTGCTGTGCTGATTTACTTCTGTGAACAAAGAGACTGGAAAGCTTAATAAGTTTGGACCATCACTAATCAGTATGCCAGCAAAATGGAGATGCTCAGCAGCAGACTTTGCGCAAGATGATAAAATCTATCATTTCCTTTAAACTCATTACAGTTTTGTTTATTGAGCATAAATGTGTCACTTAGTTCTTCATTCTTTTGCAGAATCTATGGAAGATCTTTTGCTCTGCTTTAAGTAGTAGGTTCAGAGCTCTCTTAAACTGTGTCTGCATAGGCAACCCCCTCCAATGATTACCTAGAAGTAGGAGGAAAATTAATAAGAGTTTTATGCAAACAAGTTAAGTTTGTTGCCCTCCTTTTAAATAAGAATTCTTAATTGTAGTGTTTCTTGTATATACTGTTTAATGTCAGTGAACAGCAGTTTTTTTATAAGGCATTATTACTAGGTCAGTGAGTTTTTCCTGCCAATCTATACTGTTGTCTTTAGCACAAATACCCTCAAACACACAATCTGAAACAATGCTTCTAATCCCTGACACAATACAGGTGACTTTGATTACTCTAAGTTTAATTAAAATTGAGAATGGAATAAAAAAGCAATGGAAAATGCTCTTTTCATCTGGCAACTTATATAAACTAGCATAATATTAGCTATCACACATAGTTGATTTATTGTTGATGTCATAAGAAAGTGTATATTTATACTTTCCCACAAATATATGATGTGTACATCACTCTGATCCAGGATGTGAAATGATGTAGAAATTCAATAAGATATGTGGAGCTTAGCAGAAGGAAAGAAACTCATCACACCCTGCATATGATCGGTTACCATCATGCAAATTTTATTTTAGCTGTATGCATACATTAGATTTTATCAAATGTACATGTATATATGCCCAACTTGGAAGCCTGGTATAATGCAGAATATAAAAGTATAACACAGATTCAAGTGCAGCATCTTATTTCTGGCAGTAGCAGTCTGATCTTAAAAAAAGTCTTAGGGCTCAATGTGACAGAAGCTGGCATTTTATATTTTTAAGCATAGATCTAAAATACAGTATACTTTTGCATTATGACAATTTACACTAGAAAGTGAGATGCAACCAGAGGATGTCTGTGTTAAAGGATTATTCAAGGGGAAAGCAAGGTCTCCTGTGGGTTCAGCAAGTAGGACAGAGATTTAAAGTAGTAAAGGTGAATCAAGATGGTAAGAACAGAACTGAACTAGAGCTGCCAAATTTGGTTTTGGTCTTAGATTTCAAACATCACTAGATTCTGAGTAAGTCTGTTCTGCACACCTACAGTGGCAGCAAAAGCAGAGCCAGGTGCCGCCATGCAAACAGCACAGTGCAGGAGCCTGGACTACAGAGCACTCATACACTGGAGTTTAGAGGTCCTCTCCATCATGTTTGGACAACAGCATCCATAAGATGGCTAAAATGTCAATTCCTCCTCAACGTGTGACGAGTGTAGATTTAGTTAGATGGTGGGGATGCACTCTGGTGATCAAGTAATTCAAGTTATGAGATCAAGGTGAGGATAGAAATCTGCTTCAGCTGATGCAGAAATATGTCTGTGAATAGATGTAGACGTGTATGTGAACACTGACATTTGTGAGGGCTCATGTTTTCCAGAGCTACAAGTGTAATTTCTTGGAAACTACATGGACTCGATTTCACACCTACTGCTTGAATGTTATTTTAGAAATCTTCGTGCTTACCTGTCTTTGCATAGCAGCCTGGCAATTATCCTGCTTACTTATTTCAAAACATAGTCCTTCAGGTTATTCAAATTATTACTAATCCAAGATCTTTGGAATACCAAGACAGGCAACATAATCCCTAGGTTTAATGCATGGAATAGGGTATCTGCAAGCTAGAATCAATGGCATATGACTGTCAAACTATTGTTTTAAGGATTACAATGGGAACAAGATATTTTGTGTATAATAAATGCCCTGTATTTCCTCTGTCACATCTCAGAGGTTTATGTCCTTATTTGAGACCCACAGTCAGCTCACATGGTGTAATATATGCTCTGAGCACATTCCAATCAATTGTTGGGCCCTAATGGGAGCTACCTGTGAAATTTTAATCTTCAGGCACTAACTGTAATGGCTTGGCAGCTTATGCTTTGAAGATATCTATAGCTAATGCCATATCCAACTGCTGTTTCTATTCTTTCAAGGCAGGCATAATGTACACTAGGTACAGTGTATGAAGTTCTTCTCCACCCTGGCATGAGTACCATCTGCTACATCTGTACTTAGCTTATAAGCAGCTCTGTAGATTGCTTAAATGGATTTGTATACACTCCAATGTCACAGTTTAAAGGTAAAACTCCTAGTTATTTAGCTATGAAAGTAATATTTCCAGGTTGGAAAGTGGGGTTGAATGGGTTTATGGAGTAGAGGGACTGTATACAAGGAACATCATCTCCAATAAAGTACAGACATTATGGCAATCAACCCTGATTACATGCTTCCTCCACCATGGGATTAATGTGGATGTGAGAGCTGCCCTTCCCTTATATTGTGTCTTCATGCACATTTAAGCACAGCAGTTCACATTAACTGAAGAGGGTTAACATGAGTCATCTTTCTTTCGAAGGGCAATTTGCTTTCTTAGGCTGCTTGGTTTTCTCCACGCTGTGTTTTTCTCAGTTGGGTTAGGCTCAGCCTTTAAACTGTTTCTGTGCAAGTTGGGCAGTGCAGCTGCCCCTCTTAGCACATTCCTCTTGTTAGGCACAGCCTGGGAACTTTCCTCAGCTTGCCCCTGCCACAGGACAAGCTCGCTCCCAGGATTTCTTCTCTCCTGGGGCCTCCTTGTGTCTTTAAATTTTCTAAAACAGTCTATTCCCCAATGAAGCTATCTAGACACCATATCAGGTCTTTATTTCCCTTTATTCCCTGTGGTCTGAAATGCATCAGGAAGAGTAGAGTTGACCAACTTCGGTTGAGAAATATCCTTTGCAGTGTTCTTTGGGCTATGGATTTGTACAATGATGATTCATAGAAGAAGACCACAACATATCATCATCTTAGGTCTATTTATGACTGTCATGCTCTGGCATGTCCTCTGCTCAGGGTTTGTCATCAAGGTTTGATGCTTTAATGCTTTGTCATGGAGTAAAGACCATGATCTGAATAATAATATTTTCTGTAGTAATTGCATCTTATCAAAAGAAGTCTTTGAAGACTCCCTTTTTTGGCCTGTCATTTTCTTTCTGTGGTTATCATTTTATCCACACTTGTTACTATGGATTTTTTTGGACTCACATCAAGGATAGTCCCACACATTTCTTTGAGAAAACCTTTCAAAATGTTCCGTTGCTGCATCTTTCATTCATTTCTAGCATATAAAGCTGGTGGAAAAAGTATACTATAGAGAAGGCTTATGTGGCATACAGGATACTAATGACTGACTTTTTAACACCCACTAATAGCAAACTAGGCACCAAAAGCCATATGTCAATGAAAAGTATCTCTATCTACATATGGAGAAAGAAGAAAAATGCAAAAACTAAAAGCAATAAATTAATGTGGTGTTGCGTACGAACATGTAAAAATTTAAATTCATTTGCATTTCACCTGAACATATAATACGAAGCAAATAACCTACTTAAATTTAACCCTTTTAATTTCATAAGTTGGTTAAAAAATTAATTCTCATCTTTTATTTTCCACAAAATATTTAAATGAATAATTCTAGACAACTCTTGCAAAGCATTGGAGCTAAACCTAGCCATATTTGAAATGTCAGCCCTCTTGACTTCTGTCAGGGCAGGCATTTCATAAACACCTTTTTATAAATAGCTGAAAATAAAGGTTTATTGTGATTTTCATCTTGCTTTCCTCTCCTACTCTTTAAGCAGGAGTAGTACCTCTATCCTAATGAACTGATTAGCTCTAGTGATTCCAGTTTTGAATGTCAATAATTTCCAGTTGTCCAAAATACAGCAATATGCATCTTACACTGGTGGTCTACTTTGAATTCTAAAATGTAGCTCAAATTGCCAGGTAGGCATCTTGTAAGCTCAGTGGGGAGAGGTAACCACCTAGTAAAGATGATTCTAGTGATACTGAGGAAAGTGGGAAGAGGCCGTGGTAAGAGGTCTTCAGTTTTTGGGGAATACAGTGCAGGAGTAGACGTCTATATTTATGTAGTCCCATTTAAATGGGAGGATTCTTGAATGTTGTATGTAATGAGTTGATCCTGTGTAGTTCCCACAACACAGAGAGCTTTCGTTGCAGGTCTGTTAATGCAGTATATTGTGGGAGCACTGGGCTGTATCTATCACACCTTACAGGAGGGAAGAATGCACCTTGTCTCCCGGTCTGGGAAACTCTGCACTTGGCAATGAAGATGGAGGGAAGCAGACACAAACGCTGGGGCAGTTTGTAGGCCACTCTGTATTTTGGTGTATTTCAGTGGCACGGGTGTCCCATAATGCATCACTGAACTTCTGGAGCCCATTGTTCTTGCTGACTGAGCTTATGAAAAGTCAGCGGCAGATAATCAGAGAGCTTAAGGTCAAGATAGTATTTGACTCAATGTTAAGTTTCTCCCTAAGTACTGAGTACATGTATGCTTAGACCTGAATACTGTTCAGTGGGAGTGCTACATGGTGAGTTTATTCCTGGATTTTTGAAGGCCAAAGAAATTCTGAGAAAAAGTTAAAACTTCTTTTCTAACAGGAGCTGACAGATAGCACTGTGCTATGATGTTCATGCAATGCTCTCAATTCTCCAAGCTGCCAGGGAGGCTTTCTCAGTTTCAGCTTGTCCGATCACGCTGGTCGTATTTCTACCTATTATGAATTTCTAAAGTATATTTTCTGAGAATTTTTCAGGAAAAAAATGAAATTCCATATTAAGCCATGTATTCTAACCTAAAGGTTACAAAGCTTTCCAAATGTATTGCCTATAATGAGGATTATGTGGCTAAGTCTCTCACTGGTACTTTGAAAATAGACTCTTAGCAAAAGTCTAACTCTTTCTCTGCTTCCAGTTGCAGATAAGTGACCTTAGAAGAAAAGGATCAGAATAATTTAGACCACGTATTTACTGCATTGACAACAGGGTAAAATGCTATGTGTTTACTAGAGTTCGTTTTACAATATTTATCATTATCATGATGTTCCAATCATACAGATAGAAAGGATTTGTGTTGCATGGTCAAAAGGAAATTTACAGCATGACAAAAGTGCTTATGTAATTTACAGTTCTATAAAAATTTTTAGGCTAGCATTAATGTATATTTTTGGTACAAAGGCATGCTAAGAAATTTTTAGTTCAATTTTTTTTTTAATTAAGGAGACACTTCAAATTTTGTAGCTTGATTTGGATTATTTCCCCTAAATATATAAGCTGATTCTGAGTCATGAGAAGCCTATAACGCCTTGAAATGTCATACTACCAGGCCTATCTGTGTGTCTACAGATTTCAACAGTGTTCCAGTTATTATATGGAGAACATACCTAGGTTATTAGCTAGGAGATTGCTTGCTCATGCTCTACAGTGTATTCTCTATACCTCTGTATTATCTTCTATGGACAACTAGTCCACCAAGGTAGTAATTAATTCATTGTAACTATACTCGGTGTTAGTGCTCCATCAAAGACATTCTTCTGCCTCAGGTTAGCTTTGTGAGGAAGAACCACGTAAATGTTACTTCTGAAAGAAACCACAATTTCTTTGGTTACTGATGCATCAAAGAGACTATCAAATGTAACAAACACTATTTTCCTGAGTTATTATTTGCAGTTTTTCATTCTCTGGCTATTTCCTAGAAAATGATTTTGCTGTTAACTCTCTCCAAAAAATGCTAATGTTAAACATTAAGAGTTTTTCCATTTAAAAGATTTTTAATTCATCTTTTAGATTACAATTCACCAAGCATAAACGTTCCTTGAAATCTAAATGGCACTGTGATTCGTTTCCCCTGTTCGTAAAACCAAGTGAATTGACTTCACCAGGCTGAAGTGTTTCATGCTGTTTCCTTATACTTGCTCAAAACTATCCCATAACTTGTTGCTTTAAATGACCGCGGAGTAAGAAAAAACAGAAAACATCAAGTAAAGTAAGAACTGTACAAACATTTACATGGTAACTAAACACATCTTTGTGTATGTTATGAAACACTTGTCGTTTTTCGTCAGTTATCATCACTATCTGACCCTCTTTGTCCTAGGACTTGACTCAGAGAAGACAGGGAAAAATTATTTTTTTAAAAAAGTTACAGCCTCCCATGAGTAAAAAAATCCCACTAGAAATATTTGCCTTAATTTCATTGACTTCAGTAATTACAGCTGCTAATTGGATGTCTTATTTGTGCTTGCAAATCTGTTTAGTTTTATTCATCATGGGTCTAACTCTTCCTTGATGCTCTCTGCACCCTCTGGAATTAACAAAACCTTTTTTCCAGTCATCACAATTATAATATTGCTCTTCAGACTTTGCACATGCTTTTTAACCTTTATTATTTACAGGCAGAGCTTGTGCTTGTTTCCTTCCTTCTGCTGTCTCATTTTGGCACCCTCACTGATGCTCAACATATGAGGATCTCACTAGTGAACAGCTTCTGGGGGCTGGTGACACTGAGGCAAAGTTATTTTCAAGTCATAAGCCCTGATCATAACCCACAATAAGATTCATTATTAAATGTCACCCTGATCCATACAATTAAAAAAAAAAATCGTAAAAATTGCTTATCCCACACATAATTTAAGAAAAACAGAATCAGGGAATGTAGCATTTGAAAATATGGGGTCACCAAGTAGAACTAAGAGAGGACTCATGGCGGGAAAGCTATTGCAAAGGATTAAATTTATGTCAGCAGTAGATACCCATACTGTAATTATTGATGACAGTAACAAAAGCATTAAGTATTTGAAGTCACAGAGACCTTTGAAGAAATTACTAGTAAACTAAGTAGACAAAGGATCACATCCTTTACTTGTCAGTGGTGTTTTTTTTTTTTTTTATATCCAGCTTAAATATCTCAGAGAGAGAGAGAGAGAGAGAGAGAGAAACATAATCCTGAAAACTCTCCTACGTACTTCAGGTATTGGTCACATGCTAAGAATAAGACAGAAAGAATACAGTCCTGTGAGAGATGGAAACTTGCCCCAGGTGAAAACTAGCAACTTAACATGTAGTGATAACTTGGTTATCTACCCTTGGATCAAATTTGGTTTTTTATCTCTGGATGTGGACGTCTTTGTTTGGAACTTAAATTAACAGAATCAATATGTAAGCAGAAGAGACTAGTTGCACCTCCACCTTCAGAGCTGTAGGTGCTTCACCTCTCTGGAGAGAACAAACTCAGTTGAAACAGCAGCACACTCTCAAGAATACTGGAATTCTGTCCGAGAAATCCTGGTATAAGCAAGGAACAAGCATTTCTAGTGTTTTCACTTTCTCTGATGAAGATAGGATTTCCAATTTATAACAATGTGGAAGGCTGACACATAAGCATTTACTCAGCAACGTTACACCATCTAAGCAGAAGAGATAGGAATAAAACCCCTCCTCTTTCAGGAACTTTGCAATCTTTCACCTCTGAAAATATGTAGTAATTGATTAACAATATTTCCTACCTGTACATCTTTGATTTACATGCAGAATTCTATGCCTGTGTTCATAGAAGAAGTATTCCAGACCTGTAAGCGACTTAGTGTGTCTACTCTGGACCCACTGCAATAGGTCCATGTTCTTCTACTGAGGACCCCAGAGCTGGATGCAGTACTCTAGGTGGGGTCTCACAAGAAGGATGTACAGGGATAAAATCTTCCTTAACCTGCTGACCATGCTGCTTTTGATGCAGCCCAGGACACATTTGACTTTCTGTGCTGTCAGCACACATTGGTAGGTCATGCCCCGCCTCTCATCCACTAACCCCTCAAGTCCTTCTCTGCAAGGCTGCTCTTGATCCATTCTTTACTCAGCCTGTACTTGTGCTTGGGATTGCCTCAGCCCAGGTGCAGGGCCTTGCACTTGGCCTTGTTGAACTTCCTGAGGTTCACACAGGTCCACCTCTCAGCTGCGAGGTGTACAAGTTTCTATTAGATGCAATTGCACATCCTTAAGAGAACATAGCTCACCTCCCCAACACATACACATAACTATGTCTATTAAATTTTGCAGGGTTTCCCACTGGGAGAGTCAGAAAACAGCCCATAATTTACTTGTAAAAAAGATCAAAGAAAATTATAATTGAACCATTTTTATATAGAACATATTGCTTTACATAAAAATAGTTGGTTTGTGGCTGTCTGAGACTAATTGGTTCATTCCATTTGCAATGACTTATTTATTAATGTTGCTGATTTGCACACACACAGCTTGGAGTACACAAAAGAGTTTTATATTTAAAATTGATAAATACATTTAATTTATTGATTTGCAAATGACAAATTTATTTGGTCTGAAAAGTTTATCGGTTCATAAGAATGAAATATTGATTTTTGTGTGTAATATGTTTCAGATGGGCTCTTAAGTAGAGGCAGCAGAACTGTTTGTACTGCTTGGTAGAAGTCTATCAAGCTTTTCAACCTTATCTTTATTTTGAGGGTTATATGGCTAGGTCATAAAGAATGAGTTTAGGCTGAATCTACCTTTAAGATGGTCATGTATCTACTGCGTGACATCTCAGCCAAGAGTACTTTTAAGGACATTCGTAAAACAGATTGGTCACTGTTAAGCAGTAGATGTTTAAAATAAACATCCATTACTGTAACTGTAGATTTATTTTTGTCTATAATCTCTGCAATTGGCTCTTTGGCTTCTTCTGTGTTTTCTGTTAGAGAAAATGATGTTTGCATTGAAGAAAAATAAAAAGTATTTCAAAACTACTACATGCTATATAGACAAGTAACACATTGACTTAAGGTTCATCCTGATGGTCCTGAAGAGAGAGAGTATTTTCATGACCTGAAGTGTTAATGAGTTAATTTCCCTTATCCCTGAGGCAGGGAGATGTTCAAGCACATCACAACAGTATGTCCCAATCTCAGCAAGGCAGTGGTGCAGTTTACAGACTTGCAGATTCCTATTATTCCCACCACATTGTTATCATTGTGCCTAGTGTCTACACAGAGTAAGGTAATGAGCTGCATTCCCAGAGATTCCTTATATTTCTGCATAAAATATATATTAAGATGCTTGCTTTGCATAATAAGGTTATGCACTTTCTTCCCACCAAACTGTAGGAAAGGTTTTGCTGGCATTGTAGCTAGCTTTACCAGGAAGAGCAAGGTGCGGGCAATTCCATCTGTTACATATTGCATCCTGTTCAAAACAAGATTTTTATTTTTGTTTTGTTTTGTTTGCTTGTTTGTTTTTGTTTGGTGGTGGTTTTTTTTTTTTTGTTTTTTTTCCCCCCAGCTTGTATCAAGGTTTGTTCAGTACTGTGCTGAGTACCTGTATGACCAAACCCAAAGCCTTACGTCAGAAAGCTTACAATATAGATGAAAGGTAGATGGAAAAGGATGCAGCAAACAAACCGGAAAAACACAAGGTAAAAGCGAAAACATAAAGTGATACTTATCATGACTACATGAAGCTTTAAAGAATGGTTGAAGAGCGAGTAAATGATACATTTGTTGACAGTACTGTTAGCTTCTTTACCTAAGGTCCTGCTACACAAGGATTAAGAATCATAGCTCAGAGGTGTTATCTGGGGAGCCTGATAAGGGATTTATAATTGAAATTCAAAATAAACTGATTAGTGCATAAAAATATCCAGGAATATGTTGATTCATTAAAAGTACATGGAAAAAACACATAGAATAATTTTTTAAGGAATATTTATTTCCAGTTCCATTTAAACAACCCACTTCTGTAACACATACTAAAATCTTTAGGAAACATTCTAAGAAATTTCAGGATTATAGCCACAGGAATGAATTAAACGTATCTCAGTTCTGCAGATTAAAATACAGAATATGTTTGCATCATTCTGGATTTTATTATGTTGCTGTCTTTTGGTATGCTTTACATCAAAAATACATGAATGACACTCTTTATACCAGTAAGCCTTTTTATTGAAAAAAAAAAAAAATTATTGCATTAAACTACATTCCCAGGGATTCCTTGAATAAGCTAACAAAAAAGTCGCGTTGCATGTACAATAGTGCAATTCACTTAGCTACTGTATAATATAAAACACTTTATACAGAGAATACAAAACAAAAGTACTAGTTTACATATTATACTAGCCAGAGTATTATCCAGTTTTAAATACAAAATTGACACTTTTAAAATCAGTCTGATCAAATGGCATTTTTATGCAAATCTGCACAACAATATACATCTTGAATATATTCTAGACATGCCTCAGTTACAAAAACAAAAAAAAACAAATAGCAAAACCAAAAAAATTTAACATGGTGTAACTGAGGAAACTTTTCATATTGGAATTTTAGTGTCTGGGTGACCTAATTCCTTGGATTATATATCAAGAATACATGATTGAGCTAAAACAGATTATTAACTTTGTGTGTATCACTGCCACGAGGATCCTGTAACTCTTTTGAAGACCTGTCTGAATGAAATCAAAACTGTAGCATGGCTCCATACATTGGACTCAATAAAGCTTTTAATAATTATAATGATACAAATTTAAAATACCTTACTGAGGAAAAAAATTATGGCAGCAATCAGAGAAAATACATAATTTCAGCTGTGCTGATAGCTTTATTACATTCCTCCAAGAAAATCCCTTCTTTGTACTAAGAATGGTATTGAGCACTCCCTTTGTTTGGTAGTCAATTATTACTGTTTTGCTACTGTGCTGTTTCTATTCTTAATATCTCTTTTTTTCGCCATCAAAACATCTCAAAATCCTAATTCTCATTGTTCAAAGAATTAAATTTAATCTTCATTGGCAATTTATTTGCTTTACCTTGTTGGTATACACAATGATGCATGGACCTCCTATGATTTTCTTTCTTCTAGAATACCATTGTACTGTGCATATGCTAAGGGAAATGTATATATCTATTTTTTCATAAATGATCTATATAGTAGGAGATGGTTAAGTTTCAGTTGGTCAGGTTTCTTGCCACAGAAATTTCTACAACATTAACATTATCTGTAAGAAGCAGGGACACAAAATGTGTGTACGCACACTAAAGATGAGATTGGCCCATTATTCTTTCAGTTCCATATTTTTCTTTTGTTTTTTATCTGCTTAGGATACAAATGAATTCTTATATACAATGAGAACAGCTGTGTTTGCTTCAACAGAAATGAAACTAGGCCCATAAATTGAAAAGTTTGTAGGGATGGAAATGCATCTTTTAGGTTACTGATCTGGTGGTGACAGCTATGTAGCTCAGTCAATCTCTTCTAGGGCACAGGTTGGCCTACTACTTTAGATGTCCAATTGAGAATGTTTCTACAGAGTTATGACTAATGTTATCAAGTGGTCCACTGAGCGAGTGATCACCATCCAAGAATGTAATAATTTACAGAGGTGTTATAATAATTTTTTAAAATAATTTTCAGTCAGTGAAATATGATTTATTCTCAGAAATAAAAGAAGCATAGAAATTATTTGCAAATACAGATCTTATTTTGGGAAGATTTTCAGTCAAAATTGAAAGGAGGAATTTTCAAACTGTAGAAATATTTAATTTTACATCTTTCTCAAGAAAAGCTATTGACTTCCTTATTTCTGAAGCAAGAATTTTGATTAAAGAAGTTTCCTACAATTAACATGAGAAAATTAAACAGAATTTTTAGGCTACTTACACACAGATAAGTAACTCCAAAATGGCATGAATTCATTTTGTTAATGAGGCTAATAAATAAGCTGAGAATCAGCTCAGATCAAATCAAAAGACATTTGAGGGTTCTGGTTTTACCAACCTTTCTCAACACAAAATTGTTTTGCTTCTGCACAGTCTACATATTTTTTTTTCTGATAGTTTTTATTCACTGGCTAAAATATTACGTATTCAAACCTACTTTGAAAATACAAAACAAGTAGTCACAACTTGTAACATCATTTAAACAGTTTGGAATAATACCAGTTTATGCTGAAGCAGCTGCTTTTAGAAATTAAAACAATTCTATTTTATTGCAATGGATCAATCTACTTTGATTAAGACTAAGAAAATTGGTCCTGTTGTATTTTAAATACACAACTTAATTACAATTAGATTTCTCAGGTAGCCAAATATGATGGAATAAAATTCCTCCAAAAATTTTAAATGTGTTTTATATTGATTCTGAAACATGTATTATTAATTGTGCACTATCTTATTGCAAATTAATTGCTAATTTCACAAATGTTTTTAATTCAAAGAAACAGGTACTGTCTGTTGGATACTTCATGGTCCAATTATATTGAGAAGCATGCCTGCAGTCTAACTAAAATTATGAACTTAATTCCATGCAAAAAATCTCATGTTGAGTTAGAAGCATTATAAAAACATTCAAACTATGCCATTCAAAGAGATGCTGAAGTCCTCACCTAATTCCAGATGCTCAGTTATTATGAACAATTTCGACCACACATGACTCTGAAGGTTGGATACATGCATTCAGACATTGTGGATTCAGAATTTCAATTTGCTGGTTGAGAGTTTGGGAAGCCACACAAGAATCTTGACGTATTTGTTTAGAATCAATATACCTTTAAATACTGAGTACTATGACATGTTTTTCCTTGATACAACCTGGACAACCAATTTTTGAAGAGCAGCTCAGAATTTTACTTCTGCATTTTTATGAATATCAGCATGATTTTATAGGACCAGCCAATTGTTTCTGTTGTTTGTCAAAGGGATTAAGGATATCTACATGTTCTGTGGGAATCACTCTTCCACACATCAGAGACCTGTTTGATAGTAAAGAAGTGTTGCAGTTTTGGCCAAGGACCTCTGAGGTTCCAAGCCAGCACTGGCTGCTTGGCAATTCTGGGCTACTGCAACTCACCCCTGACATACCCTACAATACAGCCACGCACAAGCAATGCCACAGAACTTGGCTTCACTGCCCTCTTGGCAAGCCTTCCTGGATGCTTGGTACAGGGAGAAAAGTAGCAGCCTGCTTGCGCCAGCACAGAGCTCCCTATGCTAAGGGAATTTTTTTGTTAGGTACCTGTGGCTTGACTGCAATCCCTTTACACTGTCCAAGCAACACATGCCAGGGCTGAAATCACTAAAGTATCTTCGAGAGGTTGCCATCCTCTTCTTCCCCTATTAGCTCATCATCCCTCCCTCTGAACCTCCCCAAGAAGACAGCTCCAGGAACTGGTGGTCCCAGATACCTTATTCTTTGCTCAGAAACACCTTAACCAAGCACTGGACTGTTTCATATACACACTCAGAAAATTAAACCTTTGAGGTGTTTCAAGAGTGCTCTACTTTAAATTGTGCTACTTTAAATCCCTCATCAGCATTGATACACTTGATCCCATTGTGTCTGGGTGCTGTGGTCCCATTCCTACTGAGAGTCACAGACTTCACTTCAGGCTATTCTTTCCAAACATTCTGTAGAATGGCACTAGCCACCCCACCCTTCTTGTGATACTATCACAATAAAGCTTTAAACCAGATCTTTCTCAGTGATATAAGAATAAAGTCAGCATTCATATGCTGTCAGACAGATTGTGGACTTTAAAATCTTTGCCATTGTGCTCTCAGCAAAAGAGTAGATTTCCCCTCAGACATGTAATTGAAAGCTGAATGCTTTATTTTATTTAAATTTGATTTTGGAGCCATAGTGAAATCATTTGGGCTAGTTTAAGTAGCTAGAAACACTGAAAACTTCTTTTGTTGTAGGTAACTGTTGCGTCTGGCTAGAACAAGAATAGTGATGGGACTCTTGCCCTTGGAATAACGGATGAACTAAGTGATTTGGATGTATAGCAGAAGGTATGGCTGTGTTCAGGTGTGGTGTAAATAAGGCTGGAATATATGCAGTGTGTGGTAGCGTGGGGAAGGCCAGGGGGGAAGGGTGGAGGGGAGTGGTGGAAACCAAGTGCAATGGGTGTCCTGTCAACAAAGCGGGGTGGGTGGGAATGAAGGCAGGGGCTAATGGGGAAAGTGATATGGGGGCAAAATGTGCCTGAGAGAGCTGGGGAAGGGGTGCCAGGGAGAGATGGCTGCCGTGGGGATGCACAGATGCTGAGACAGCAAAGCGTTGCAGCAGTGTGTGGTGGATGGCGGTGACAGTAGCATGCTGCTGAACGGGGAAGGCAGGAACTGCAGATGTTGCAGAGAAGGCAGCCGGTCCTGGGGCAGGCAAAACTTTCAGATGTTTTGTCAGAAGTTGTTTCTGCATATGCTGCTGGGCTTGCAGCTGCAGCAACCTGTATTTGTCTACTTCTTCTGGTGAAAATGTGATAAATTGCTGTGTTAAAGGAGGGGAGGTGGATTTACTGTACACTTCAAGGTCACCTACTGTGTCATCATACTTCTGCATAGCATTGTCATAAAAAGAGTCTGAACTGCCTTCTGTCTGGTTTGAGTCCATGCTTACACCATGTAGTTCTTCTTTGGTTTCTGTTGAATTAGGAACAACAGAATATCTATTAGAGGGAAAAGCACCAGGGAAATCATTTGGTACTGGATCACAGCTTTGTACAAAGGGTTGCACTTCACTAATGAAGAGATTGGATTGTTCCTTTATTGCTGTGTTCCTTTTTATGCTTGGGCTCTGATAACCTGTTTCTATTTGAATTATGTCTTTAAAAACACAATGGTCATAATCTATGCCAGGTGAAAGAGCAATATTAGTTATCTCTGATGATTCCAAGTTGTTTTTCTTCACACTGTTTTCCAAGAAACTGATTTCATTATTCACCATGTCATTTTTACCTATGCTTAGCACTTTCTCTGGCAAAGATAACATTGCAATATCATCCACCGATGATGAAAACTGAAGAGCAAAGTGACTTTGTGAGTGATCCATTAATTCTGTCCCACTACTGTTTGAAAATCTCTCTGAATTGTGCATTTCTTCCTGGGTTTTCTTAGACTGCACTCTTTCTAAAAGTAACTTGGCTGTAAGTGATTTTCTTTTTCCACATATATCTTTTGCCAGGTTTTCAGAAGAGCAGGTGGCAAAGTTTTTTGTCTGACTATTCACATTCACTGACTTGTAATGTGCAGTTTCAGCTTTTCCTGGTTCAGAACTAGAACCTCTTTTGGCACCTTTTGTTTTGTTGTCACAGTTGTCAGTCTCTTTGGAGAAGGATCCTGAACTGCTGCCTCTTGATATTCTGCTGCTAGATGATCTTTCACTGCTTCTTGAATCACTGGTGGAACAACTTTTGGATCTATGATAGCTTCTACTCCTACTATGAGCTTTGCCAAAAGGCCGGTGTCTACATCTGCTGTGTTTAGATCTGTCTCTGTGTTTTAAAACTTTATGTCTTGAACATCTTCGATACTTAATTGTGCCCCTCTGAGTACAGTTTCTAGTTCTGTGACTTCTACTATGACAAAGATAATCCTCATCTGTATCATCCAAAGTGAAAATAGTTTTGTGCTTTCTGTGTTTACATTTGTGCCTTTCATCTGTTTTGCTTTTTCTTTTACAACAACAAAGCAAATGATTTCTGTTGTGATTGTTTGATGTGGGACTCATGTAGCTCATGCAGCTACTTGTACTGCTAACTGAACTGTCAGAGTAGCTGGAATGTCTGACAGAGGAGGACTTCTGAGGAGATGGGAATCTCCAACATCTTGTGTAACTTCCACATCCTTCATTTTCTGAATACCTGCTGTTTGAACAAGATTTATCACTAAGGAAACTTCCAGTAAAGTCTTTTCCACTGTCACTTATATCACTGCTGCAGCTGGCCACATCTTGAATGGATCCACAGTCATTTTGGTTTTCACACTTTTCTTCAGAATAAATTAAATGACATTTTGCAGCTTTAGACTTCTTAATTCTAGACATAAAAGCAGAAAAGGAAATGCTTTCATTTCTAATGCTCTGGTTTTTTCTTTCACAGCTATGAAAATTATGCTTTAAAGGTCTTCTCAGTGTTCTTGTATGAAGACTTTTTTCTGTTACATAATCCTTTTGTGACACATCAAGGTAAGCAGGCACTTTGGGTATATTTTCATTCAAATAATCTGCAATGCATTTTTGACCATTTTCATTCATTTCTTTCCCTACGTCTGACTCAGCTTTTTGCTTGGCCTTTCTTGGATTTAGGGAACCTTTCATCTTCTTTGGTTTCAACAACTGATTATCTTGTTCATTTGACATTTGTTTGTGTTTTATTAAACCTGAGGGTTCATTTTCATCTAAAGCCATACTTTTAGAGTGCTCTTTACAGCTTGCTTTGTTTGTTTCAGTCTGTTTACTATCTCTGTGATTTAAAGAGAGTCTGAAGTCAAAATACAATGGATTACAGCCATACGAAATACAGGGCTCAGTTTTTGTAAACAAAAGTAATTCTGTGGGCCACTGCAGAGCAGTGGTGCCATCTTTGCTCACTACATGGAGGAAAGGTAATGCCTGGGGCTTAAATTCTTTAACCATAGCCTCCCTTGGAAGTGTTTCCATATTGCCATTTGTGATTTCTGAAATCTCCAAAGGTCTTTCTCTTTTTACCACTCCAGGACTGTTATTAATGTTGCTTGAATATGCCAGCTCAGGTGCTGGCTGGGGTGGGAGCTCAGATAACTGATCAGACAGGTGGACATTGCTGTGCTTGAAGGTGTTCAGCTGAGTACAAAAATTGCTAGCCTGGCATGAAGGTGAAATGACAGTTTCTAAGAATTGCTCAGATTCATTCAATTTGCTTTCTTGTTCTGTTTCTCCCAGTGAAGCAGAAAAATTCAAATTTGAAAGCTGTATTCTGACTTTAGAAAATGAAGGATGAGCACTGATTTTTTCTTCTAATTCCTTATCACCACTTTTATCATTTTCCTTTAGCATTTTAGGTTTTGTAGGTACATAACTTGATGTGCTCTTATCCAAATCAATTTGGTCTTGTGTAATAGGTGCTTTATCCAAGCTTGCTTTCATGTGTTCCTCCAAAAGTGTGCCAGAATGACAGCCCTCAATAACTTGCCTTTTTTTGAGGTTGGAGGATTCACTACAATCATTTCCTTCTTCAGAGTTCTCACTGAAGACTGATGCCGAGGACTCAAGCTTTAAAGGGACCTTTTTAGAGAATGAGAAAGACACTCCTGCCCTTTGAGAGGTATTGGTGCTATCTGGGAACATTTGTGAGACTTGATTTCCAAGTGCATGGTGTCTTTCAGTAGGGTGATGATGCCTGCTTATAATAAGCTGCTGTTTGTCTAGTATGCCTCTGGAGAAACCTTGTCCTTCACTTGTGATGGTTCTTTGAGAACTGGTTGTGAACTTGCTGCCTTTGTACAGGAAAATGCCATGGGGTGACTGCTGCTTTTCCATGACTAAGCGTGGGGCTTTAAGCAATGGTCCATTCCCAGTGATGCTGTAAGGTAAAAAAAAAAAAAAAAATAAAACAAACCTGTATTAAGTAAACAAGTTATGACAGAGCTTGTATTTGACAATGCCTGTCTGGTAAAGGAAGGTGTTGTTCATGCTGTTATGGGCAAAAGCTAAGCTTCTATAGGGTAAATGTGCAGTCTAATCATTGAATCACAGAATATGCTGAGCTGGAATGGACCCACATGGATCATTGAGTCCAGCTCCTGGCCCTGCACAGGCCACTCCAACAATTCCACCATGTGCCTGAAAGCATTGTCCAAACATTCCTTGAGCTCTGTAAATTCAGAACAGAATGTGATGTCAGCAACAAATGCACTTTGTAGTTGGTGAGTTTTTGATAAAACCTGAAGTATGACAACCTTAACCCTCCAACGTATTACCTTTCTTGATGCAGATTTCCCCAAATAATTCAGAGGTAGACAGCATTCAAGTTAATGTACATCCTAAACTCTTCTGTGACAGGGGATACAAATCAAAACCAGTCCTGACGGCTTCCCCTGGATGGGCAAGTCCGCAGAATATTCAACTTCCTTAAGATAACTGGAAGTTCAACCCTCTACAGTCAGGAGGCCTCCTGTACCATATCAGACTCATATCAGCTGCAAGTTAGACTGGCTGCTGTGTGGGGTACCTTCCTTAGGTTCCTGTATGTGCATCTTGAGCTATATTAAAAAGCCAATCCAGAGGTTAGGGGCAGTTCCAGTGAATACCAGGCAGATCCACAGTGGCTAGAGAGGGCTGAGGCTAAACCAAGGTGCCAGTCCATGGGCTGAAGTCTGGATTAAGGGGCTCTGAGAACAACAGTACAGCCATAGCTAAAGAGACTGACCTTCCTTTAACTCAACTCAGGACTAAGGAGGACCCAAGGCTGAGCTTCCTGAGCTCACAGGTGTGGGTGGGGCCCAGGTGAGGCTGGTCAGGGTGGTTAAATCTCATTAATGCCCTCAGGACCAGGTCTGATTTTCAACAGCTGTATCACCTTAGAGGCTAAAACAGGGCAGTTGTTTTTATGCCTCCCACCCGGTTGATCCTACCTAAATGGCCCACTTGAAAAGCAAAAAATCTGATCTCTCTCACAATAACATGTAAATATGAGTATGCATTTTAGCTTCAATAAAATCAGGCAGACTTTGTCTGACCACTATGTTTTGCCACATCCATGTTGAGCTAAATGCAGAATCCCAGATGCAGTTCTGCTTAGTAAACATTCCAGGTAAATTCTAATTCACTGCCTTCCAGGCCTAGAAGATCTGGTATCTCACAACCAGCTCCATAGCACCTGTATGCCAAAGCTTAGAATTTAATAACAAAATGAGAAATCCTAGTAGCTTCAAGGCATAATGGCAGTGTCTATTCAGCAGAAAGATCCTATGCTGCCCTTAATTTAGGTGGTTTTAGAACTTGATATATTAAACAGTTTATAAATTCATCAACACTATAAGAGTAGAATGTTTAACAAAAAGAAGAGCAGAACACTAAACAATATTTCAGGTAAATGCTGTCATCCACTGTGGTTTGTGGTTCTTCCTAGATTACTGCACACATATACATACAGTCCTATGCTATTATTTTTCCAAAACCACAAAGGACTAAATCCTCAACTTAGCTTGGGCTTCCATATGGGCAAGATAGTCTTTACATAATGAAAATTATAGGTATGATTTGAAATCAGCACATGAATGATCTTTTCAGAGTTATGTCCATGTACATCCAGAACAAATATGAGGGTTTTTTTTAAATTTATATTAAGGGAAACCTAGTCTGTGGTAAGTCTTGGTTTTATGAAAGGACACTGCAAAGGAAACTGTGCCATGTTCAAAGTGAGATGCTTCCACTTGGAGCATTTGCAAAATCAAACTAGAAGTGAAAGAGAAACAGTCTGTTTGCTTAGGGAGGAATGTGTTTGTGTGACTTTTTTTTTTTTATTTTATCTTATATTATTCCACAATAAATGACTATGAAAAATATTCAGAGATATTAATACTAACACTATCAGTAAACATTGGTGGGGGAAAAAGGAAACAAGTAGATTTCCATCAATATTAATTGCAGCTTCACTGGTCTTATTATCAACCTCGAATTGACTTATATTTTCTCTTTCTGTATTCTGCTTTCACTAATTATGCTATTTCTCTTCCCAAAATATCTGATTTTAATCTGATATTTTTATCTGATGTGGTTTAGTTTCTTTGTAATTAGAAAAACAAACAAAACCAAAAAAACCCCACAACCTACCTATGAAGGCCTTAACAAGCATGGTAAATCACTGATTTCTTGAAATAGACAATTAACTGAGATTGGAATGACTGTTGCCATTTTCTCTTAGAGATGAGACATACACAGTCACCATAAAAGTAATTTTCCAACATGTATTTTAAACACGCATTTCATTAGAATAATTATCTACATTTGCTATTAATGCAGCACTGCATTACACTAACAAGAAAAAATTTGGAACCAGATTAAGTAACGAGTTTGATTAGAGATTAGAAAATATTTTAATTACATGTAAATAAATTAGAACTGCAAGATCTGCATAACAGCTATAATTAGCTAGCCACGTTTTGTAAATTCTATAAAAATCATTGCTATTCAGCAATGGAAAAGACAGAAAGACTCTGAAGTAGGGTCAACTCAGAGTATGAGAATATGTAGGCATTTCAGAGAATATATTTGCATTTGCCACAAATTTGACATCAGGAGGTACAAATTTATCCCTTTTTGTACATCAAGAAGAAATTGTCTCTTGGAGAAGCCATATAAAGAGATCCTTTTCAAAGTCTCCTTGAAATACCAAAATAAAGTTTTCCTGTGCACAAGATTAACAGTAATTTTTTTGTCAAATTGTATTGGCTTGTTTTAAGAAATTGTGTTGGAACCTGAAACACACTACTGAGGGACGATAACAATTGTATATGCATGTAGAATTTGCTTAACAGGCTGACTTTCTGTCTTTCCTGAGAAACTGGGAATGCTACCCCTCTGCCAAAATCACGACTCTCAGCCACCCCTGAACCTATTCATGATTACAAAGACAAATAGCAAACTCTGTATTTCCAGGCTCTTTGTAAAGAATTATGGACTCCTGGCTTTTTCTAAAAGCAAACCTACCTTTTTCCCTCACAGTCTCGCTCTGGCTTTCCTGTTATCACTGACCTTATTGGTCTATCTGAGACTACATCTTCAAGTGCATGGGCATAAAGGAATCTTCCCGCAGGCAGTTGCATTTGTTTCAGCAGATTTGTATGAAAATGGAGTTGTATCCATAAAAGTGATATATTAGCACTAAACTGTTATATTTCTGCAGATTGCTCAAAAGCAATTACATAGGCCAAAATGAGTGTATAATAAACTCTGAATGCTATTATTCCCAGGGTACAGTAATCTTGATATGAATTTAAAAGAATGCCAGTTTAATTATCTGGTTAACTCATTATGGTCATAGATTAACATAAACAATTGGTGTGGTGGCAATCTGAAGCCCTCAGTATCATTAAACAAAGGAGATTTCTCAAATTTAAGGGCTTATTAGTGCCATCTTTGTCCTGTATCTTGATATTCCTCAATAGAGCTAACAGTATTAAATAAACTTAACTCAGTTAATTACATGTTTTTCATTCGCATAATGATACTTTCATTGCTCTACAGAGAAACTCTGAAAATAATCGCAATACCCTAAAAGTAGGAAAAATTGTTCAGAAAGGGTTTTTCCTCTTCTTTCACTTTCTATGAAAAGTTAAGACAATCATACTAATCTCTTCAGGTCAGCTTGGATAAGGTAAAATGATGATATTTTAAAAGTATTTTCAAAGCA
Source organism: Dendrocincla fuliginosa (assembly GCA_035047845.1). Lineage (NCBI taxonomy): Eukaryota > Metazoa > Chordata > Aves > Passeriformes > Dendrocolaptidae > Dendrocincla > Dendrocincla fuliginosa. The sequence continues at coordinate 21,432,331 of JAWWMO010000083.1, read as the reverse complement.
CTGTTTAGAAGGCATGAGATTAACTAGCTACAGGAGAGAAAATCATAAACTTTCAAAGAGCACGTAATTAATTCAGGGCTTTCAATTTTATGGTTTCCAGAACAGGAACATTTGGAGTTGAGGACGGCTGAAAACAGGTTACAGTATACACAATCTCTGTACATTACATTGTGTAGGAGTAAAAATATTAAATTTCTTCTGAGATCGAGGAAAGAGGGCATTAAAACGTAATACAAATTTTAAATACTTGCCATTCTGACTGCTTCCGTAACTCTGCAAGCTGGTGGAGTCGCTTGAGTGCTTTTTCCTGTTTTTTCTCATCTTTCCATGACTTTGAAGCCACATTTCGAGCAAATTCCCTTTGTTTCAAATCTTTCAATCTCTGTATGAAAAGAACATAAACAGAAGGGATTAAATATGTACACACAGCAGATATGTTTCCTCTTACTCAATTTATTTGTTTTTGTGAAGTCAGTATGTAAATGGAGAGCAAAAATATATTTAAAATATTATAATAGTAAGAAGAGGTTGAAAAATGCTATTTTTGCCTAACAAAACAACATGATTTGGCCACTGCTACTTAGTTGATATACGCCTACATATGAATGATATTTTTTATTTTGCTTCTTATGAATACAAAAATCTTCTGTTTTGCACAAATACAGACCAAAAACTAAACTCCATTTAATGACGTCAACATTTTTCTATTTAATTAATCCTGTTGGAATGTAATCCGTAGGCATATAGAATAAGACTGAGCCCCTTTATGTTATATGTTATAGATCTCTACTTGCACATGTATGCATGGATGTGTGTGGGATTCTCAGTTGGTCTTGTAGCTTTTTAAGACTGTATTTTATCTTTTTATTTTCTTTTTTTTTCAAAGGAGAGGACTACTGGCTGAAATGTTTGATCAGGAAATTTTTTAGTGTTTATTTTCCCTTTTTTTTTTTTAATCTCCTTAAACGTGTAAATCACATAATTACTGGTGGAGAGGGCAAAATTATTTGCCTTTATTACGTTTTTTTATTACCTGATTTTGCGCTGCTGATAACACAAGGAAAGTGAAGAAGAAGAAACTAGCCAAAATTGTCAAAAGCATCCTCTGCATAAACAATGGTGGTATCATGCCTCTGAGTTCACTGTATTGTCTAGGAGTCAGCAGGTCATGCCTAACCGTACAACTTTTCAGTTCACATTCGTGCTTCCATACTCCATGGCAGAAACACCTTCCCTTCTTCCCACCTCTCCAGTGCTATGGTGTTTGTGGAAGGAAGGTTTACAAGCTGGGAGGGAGCTCTGGTGTATTGAGTCAGATGCCCAAACTGGAAACACTGAAGACCAGGACTGAGAACTAAATTTCTGCATCCACTTGAGCCTTGGTCTAGAGGTGGCCCTGTGCTCATCCATGGGCTTTAGAACTACTGAACCAACACCAGGAAATGCTAAATTTTCCTGTCAGCCCAGAGAATAGTTTTTGCAAAGTAGACTTGAAGAAAGGTTTTGGTATAAGTAATTTTCAAACTGCTGCTCAGCTGTCAGCCTCTACGCCTGCTTGACTGTCCACCAGTGTCTAAAGATAAACATCCTTATCACTGCCATCATCTCATGTCGTTGTTACCCTGTAGCATGGCCGAGAGTGCAATATACATCAGTAGGATAAATGGGAGGCTGGTCAAGTGTTGTAACTGCAAATATTGGTTTCTGCAGCTCAGGCATTGGGAGCAGTCTAGCCATGGCACAGAGCTCTACACAGAACAACAGATAACCAGTGTTGGAGAAACAGGGGTGAAGGCAGAGTCCTCAACTTGTAGAGGTCAAAAAAATTATAAATGCATGACAGAACTGCTTTCAAGAGAGACATCTAGCTTTTTTCAGTAGATTAAGACAAAGTGAATAGGTGAAATCGTGTGTGGTTGTTTTATACAATCTAAAGAGATGATGGCTTCTTTTTTCTCCAGCTAAAATGAAATAATCCAGCTTGTGGCAATGACAATATGACAGAGAGGCATGGAAAAACACTTGGTGGAAACAGGTTATTCAGAGTCTGTGATTTTGTTCTGTGAAGAGTCTGGAAAGCGGTAGTGGATATCACCCAGCACTGTCACATCAGCTGTCCTTCAAGTATGGGATTTTTAGAAAAGTTAGATAACATCTGTGAGAGAAAAGTAAATTCTGGGAGACTAAGACCTGAGGTTTCTTGTTTGCTTTCCGCCTTGTGGACCCAAAGATATGTGCCTCTGAGAACACAGAGAGCTGGGCTGTCCAAGTATCAGTTGCCCAGGGAACTTAAGAGCTGGCTCTCAACCACCCTGATATTTCTGCACAGACAAGCTCCCTTGCAGGAGGGCAACAAGGCCAGAAAGACAGTTGCTCAAGGAACTGCCGGGCCACCAACCAGCAAGAATAGCCATGCTGCCTGGTGCCTGATGAAAGTTTAACCATTTAATCAGAAATATTTACAGTCTGTCAAATCTGCATGTTTCTCTGTAAAGTTTTTATCAGCTCCAACATCTACTAGTTCACTGAACTAGACTCTGAAACAGGACATCTGCAAAGTCCTCTTTAAAGCTCTTAGGCTTCAGTTCCTTGGAAAAAAAATGGTGTCTTCATCATATTTTCAACTTTTACCTGTCCCTTTAAATGCCCTCTCTCACTGTTTGCTTGGCCCTTGCCATGCCAGTCACATAATGTTCCAATCCCTCAACCTCATTGTTTGCAATTTACAGTAAAATGGATGAATGTGTAAGATAATGTTACTTTTGGTTCAAGAAAGCAGCTTTTTAAATAATACATGAAAGTCAACGCTGTAAAAGAAATCAGAAAATCTTTCTAGAACAAATCCACATATTCTGTCACCTAGGTAATATTTACAATAGAGTAGAAATATTTAAGCTGTGAAGATCCTATTCTCCACAGAAAAACATAGGTAGTCTTGAGCCTTATTAATATGTCCAATGTGAAGAAAGGGCAAAGAAACACATTTGAGAAATGCCCTTTAGGGCCGCTTGCTATGTTTTAGCTGTCATCATATGCTGTTCAGCATCACACATAAAGCATTCATGGGGAAAAACAGAAACAGTTTCTACCTGTCAAGAAAACAAAGAGCAGTGTGAAAATGAGTACTATGGAGCACAGGTACTGCAAAGAAATGCCATTTCTTTACTTTGACAGTTAAGATGATAATCAAAAAATCAAATGGACCGACACTAAGAATTGCAGTTCTAGCAGTATTTTTTGCTCTCTAATGGCATACAGCATGTGTCAAAGAAGTAGAGAAAAGAATAAAAAAATGTAGGTAAGCATAGCGGAGAACTCATCAACTGGAGCTGAAATCCAAGAAATGAAAAGCATCTACAGTCTGAGCAGAGAAAGGGCTCTCCCTGCACATCCCCTCAGCAAAACCAAACAAAGCTGCACTGCCAGAGCTCGAGTTAGGAATCGTAATGAAATTTGTCAGCTATGTTGGATAGATCATGGGACTGCCTGCTGAACCTGCAAAGCCCTGATTTTCTTCACTAATAACCTGTGCCAGACTTCTGACAGGCACACAAATATTTTCTGCAGATGGTGTACAACAGCATACAACTGAGCAGGTACCTGAATGACAACCCAAGCTCAGCAGGTGTGCTTGAAAATTAAAACTGCTTTACATAGGAATTGCATTTTTCGTGTAATTAGGTACTTAACTGGGCATCCAAATACAGACACATATAATAAATTATGATTTATTTAATAGCATTCCTCTGTTCTGTCTTTTACCTGCTACAAATATAATTGTTCTGGAATTATATTTCTTCTTTAGACCCATGTTCTATTCTTTCTTTTGTTTTTTCGTGCACGTGTATGGGTGGATGTCACTATATCTAAAAAGTAACCCATCCCTTTTCTATAAACACCCACAACAAGGATTAAAAGAATGTCGTGGGTTTATCTGGGTAGGTTTTTTTTAAAATTGGCTTCTGTTGGAAGCCTCTGGAAGTTTCCCTCCATC
>JAWWMO010000083.1:21227987-21428052 GCA_035047845.1 Dendrocincla fuliginosa | reverse complement strand
TTGCCCGTGGTATTAATCAAAGCTCCTCTTTCAGTTGTTATCTTTAGCTGTAAATTCTTGCTGTTGGTTTTTTTTTTTTTTTTCCCTTCCCTCTGGAAGGCGAGGGGAGAGGAAGGCCTTGAAAGGGGGTTTGCTGGACATCAGGCATTTATCCAGGGTTTAACCGCCACAAAGACTACAAAATAATACGCCTTGTCATGGAAAGATTTACTTATATACCCAGATCTGAATCATATTTGCTCCTCTGTCTAAGACAGTCAAAATTGCTGAATCTATGGTTTTCCTCCTGAACTCTGTCATGAACCAGGTGATTCAAGTGAGTTAATGGAGCTTAATCTTCACTACTTGCTTTCGCTAGACATAAAATAACAGTGGTCAAATACGCATAATTGAGCAATTTCTGCCCATTCTTAATTTTTTTTTTAATGTGTTTTGTTTTGTTTTGTTTTAAATTGCCATTTTGCTAGGGCCAGTACTGGCTTTACACTGACCTATGAGAATCTCAAGTATATAGAATGCTATTCATTTGATCAAATTTAGATGCCTTTATTCACAGCAACTGGAAAGAAATAAGTAATCACCTCTTTTGATCCTGTGATCATACACTGCTGGAGTTTTCAGTCCTGCTGGATATGGGTCAGGTGAAAAGTAAAATCAGAACCCTAAGCTTCAGAACAGCAAAATTCCATCTCTTCAAGGATTTTGTCAATAGGCCCCCTTGGGAAACTGCACTCCGGGACAAGGGAGCAGAACCAAGTTGGCAGTTCTTTAAGGAAGATTTCCATAGAACGTAAGAGCTCTCCACTCCTTGGTGTAAGACTGGCACGGCTGATTTGAGACCTTCTGGTCAAATTAAGGGGCAAGAAGAAAAATGCACTGGTAGTTGAAGCAGGGACAGGTATCCTGGGAAGAGTATAGTGATGCTGCTTATTTGTGTAAGGATGGGTGAGGAAGACTAGGTCCAGTTGGACCTACATCAGGTTCTGGGAGAAAGAGCTGTTATTGCAAGTATTCTGAGAAGCAAATTCTCTTCTTGTACTGCATTGATGTAAATAGAAGGCATCTTTGGGGAAAAAGAAAATATTCATTAAGCTAGAAAATGTTAGGTTAGCATTAATTAATTTTTTTCCCCCATTACTTTTAGAATATTTTTATTCTGGAATATCATTCATACTGCAGCCTCCAAAATACTCATCATTATGTAATATATTCTAGCCCCAGGTGAAAAAATATATACCATATCAGGTATATGTCCCTTGTCATATTTAGAGAGCCTTGTTTGAATCTAAGTCTTTGAACTAATTTGTTTGAGTGTTTGAATGGCTTTAAAGGCTTATTTCCACTTAGCTGAAAAGCTCCTTAATTAAGTTCTAACCACATTCACCATGGAAGGGTTAAATGAGGGGAAAAAAGTAGCATTAATTTCAGTAATTATTCTCTTGCCTGTAACCCTAACACTGGAACCAAATGCATTATTTGTAAAATGATTTCACAGTGCAAACCATCAAATGAGAATGATAGTCACTAGAGAACACAACTAAACTCCATGTCTAAAGCTTACAGTATTAGCTTGCTAAGTGAAAGTGAGGAAACAGCAATGAAGGAATTTGCTCTTGCTATAGTAAATAAAATCCTAAAAATAAATTAAGAAGGTTATTACATACAGGAATTAACAATGAGATATGAAGCTCAAAAACTAGCTGATAAATTTTCATTTTTTTACCCATAAATAGATACAGATCACTTTGAAGTGTGTGCTAGAAATCACTTGTTAGAGTAGTTCATATTATAGTCAGCCATAACAGATACAATACTGTTAGTAGAAGTAAATGAGAAGACAGAAAGAAAATATCCTGGTATGATTGGATTAGGGAACGAGATGATAACAGAAGAGAGGAAAAGTCAGTCCTCAGAAATGTCCTAAAGAATCCATCAATGAGTGAATGAGATGCTGATCGAGAATCTAACCAGAAGAATAAATTACAGGTGCCTCTTTGGACAGCTTGTTTTTGCATGTTTTCAGAGAACCCCCTTCTATGTCTGTATAGAAAGCTGGTCTGATCTAGTGCAATGGGTCTCCATGTCAAAATCATCAAGTGCTTACCTGTGTCTTTTCTGTTGGAACCATTGCTGGATGAAAGTATCCATTTGTGGATACTTTCCACCTTAGAGATCCATTCGTGCTGCTCATGAGAATCCCCACAATAAAACAGATGCGTTTCATGGAGACTATTTCCCTAGGGGATAGGACAGAATGTGCACTTTGTGACAGCAACTCCTCTGAAGGCCTGAGCTAATTGTGGACCCAGCATATGCTCCACTCGACCACTTATGTTTCTGTCAACTCTAACTAGCTTACTGTCACATGCACCAACAAGCTGGCTGCACACTGTGTAATTTGATTAGATGTATTCAGGGCCACTTTGAAATACTAAGCAATTTACCTAGTAAAAGCAACACATTTGAATTATAAAAACCTTGGGGCAGGGACTCCACTTCATGTTCATATATTATCTTACTCATCAGGTGTTGGGCTCTTTCTTTGATCAAAAACATAATCTCATATATTTTATTTCTTTTTCCTTCTCATTTAAGTGGCTAAAAGAGAAGAAACTAGCATTACAGATCCTGTGTAGGACTAGCTCCTTTCAAAATTTTCAGTACTTCTTGTAATCTTATTTTAAAACTCTTTAAGACTTTTCCACATATTTTTAAAGCCCATCTCACCACTTTGTTTTGATTTGTTCTAACTGTAACAGACGGAATACAAAACCACCTACATTTTAATGAAAAAACAAGAGTCTGAATTATCCTAGAATTCTATAGCTGAGTCCAAAACTTGGCCTCAAATTTTCTTCAGTGTGGTAAGCACGCTTTCAGAATAACAAAAATAATTGTAGTAATGTTCATACATAGATTTTACACAGCACTTTCCACAGACCCATCTAGACTTCTTATGAAATTTCATCTTTACCAATACATCATTTTACAAACAAATAAATGAAAGCAGAGACTGACTGAATTCTGGAAAGAGCAGGGAGGAAGCTGAATCAACACTTATGTGCTTAGTTACCACCTCTAACTCTTTGTAAGCCCATTGAAAAGAGATGCCAGATACCTGAATGAAGCCTAAATTTGATTTACCTGTATAATCGTTTGATTCTTGACAATTAGGGTAGTGCTGGGGGAATAACATAAAGCGTAAACCTCTTCAGGACTATTGTGCAATGTTCATATTTTGCATAGAGGAAAGTTGAATCAGCACAGTGACTTTGAAATGCTGTACTAAAGAACAAGTCCATCACTGAAAACCCACCATTTTAATAAGTACATGAGATATATGTAGTCACCACTCCACTTTAGCTAAACTGACCAAATCATGAAAATAATGTATGTACAAAAAATATCAAAGGGAGTGGTTTGTGGTGGGGTTTTTTTTGTTTGTTTTTTTTTTTTTTTTTTTTTTTTTAATATTCAGTCAAACTAAAATATTCTTTCTCTTGTATTTGTTCAAAGAAACTGAACTCTTCTGGAGTAGGACACTTAAAGTTAAGCAGGAATCTAGCAGCAATACTGTAACAAAATGACTGCTCAAAGTAAAGGAGGTTTAATAAATGGCATTTCCTTGCAGTTTTGGTCAATCAGAAAAGGCCACAAAGGAATTTTGTAATAATCTGATCAAAACTTTTCAATAATACAAGATAGAGGACATCCAGATAAATTGATGAAATCAAGTTACTTTGACAAGAGTAATTTTATATAATGCACACCAAATGAAATTAATTACATTATCATTCTTCAATATTTCATGGAGTCCTGTATCAGTCATGCCAGTATTTACCCTGGAACTAATGTCAGGATGACAGATTTTCTTGTTTATTCTTTCTAAATCCTAGCATGGCATCATCTAGCTTGATGCTTCTTCCTCTAGTACTCTGAGACCCATTTAAAAATCTACATTAATTATTAGAAGAGTTTACGGCCATCTCTTTCCTAATACTTAAATATTGGTCACCTGAACCAGTTGAGACAAAAATCGTTAGCTCTAGATTATGTTTTTAAAGATCCTTCTTAAGTATTGGTAGAGTAGTACTTCACAATCATCATAAACATATGATTTAGTCACTTAGATGTGACTAAATTGTTTGGCTTTGTCCCAGGTATAGAATAGAAATCTGTGCTTAATAGTCCTTTTTATATCACTGCTAACAAGTAAATCATTTCAGTTTGAAGCAGAAGACACAGTATGCTCTCATTACGCTTTCAGAAACTATCTTGCCCTCACCTGTGATGACTACAGGTTTCCCTTTTACCCTTTTTACTTCCTCCATCACTTGTTTTCCAATTTCTTCACTTGTGATTTATAGTGTTTACCATCCATTTTTCCTTTCTCTCCTTTATTATAAATTTAAACCAGAGAGAATTGACTTTCCTTCTAAACAAGATTAGCTGTTTATAACCTATTTGGTCTTTTTCTGTTCTGGGATTTGGGTTCTTAAACCATCTGCCAAGTGCTCCTGAAAATTTCTTAGATCTCTTTCTCATCATTCCATTTATTTCCTCCTCCCAGCCCATTTGACAAGTTCATTCACCTTTGTGAAACCAGATTCCTAGAAGAAGTGTTTGCTACAGCTTTTTATTTATACAAATATATGCAAATATTTTATTTGCATTTGCTAAAAACAATTACTTAGCTTTTTTATTTTCCATATGTCCGTGTTGATCGTCAAAATGATAATAAACTATAAAGATCAGCTTTTTAGAGCCCCATAATGTGGAGGAAGTCTATTTGTGCTATTCTTGTCATAAGGGAGGCCCATAGGTGCAGCAAATTCAGATGGATATCTGTTAATTTAAATTTCTTCATGCATGGGATTGGAGTACCAATTTGTGTTCCAGTCTTCAGTTTATTTACAGTAAAATATGAACAGATGTCCCTTTTTGGTTTTTTCCCAGGATAATTCACTCCTGCAATAGCCTGCTTTAGCCTTTGATTATCGGAGACAATCTTCTGAGAACACATCTCAGCAACTTCTGCTGATTTTTACAAAGATTATTTTCATTATATCTTTATTTAATTATTTTCCAGTTTTGTCTCACATTATTATTATGCGTTGCCTCCTTTGACATTACTGTCCTTTCTTCCCTCTACTTGGCTTATTCATCTCTCTCCCCAGTTAAGCAGCATTTCCTTCTGAAATAACAAAAGTAATAAGGTGCTTCCTAAGCAAATTCAGTGTGCCATGGAAAACACATGACCAAACTGCGAAGAGCGAAGGATGTCATAATTTCCCAGTTTATAAAAGCAAAGGTATTTTGGTCCTATCTACCTCCCATTTTATTGCCACATGCTTAAAATATTATTTATTTGCAACTTGTGATTTGTATTTGGTCCCCTTGAACTTGCAGTGCCTGAGGCTTTTACTCAGGGAGGGAGCTAAAAGCAAACTCAGAGTCAAAATATTCAGTTCAGCCCACTGGTGTGTAACATATCACTGGGCTGCAACTTTACACACTTCAATTGTGAGTCCATAATTTAAAACTTTTAATAGTTTTCTAGAAACTGGTCCCTGAAAAAGGGAGTAGAAATGAACATGATGTACTTTTATAAGAGCAACCCCTTATTACTTCTTTTATACACTTAGATGTTCTGAGCTATAGGAGGTAACATTTCATGTTACCCTCTTAGCCAGATGATGTCTGTTTGTATTCACTCTTGTATCAAATGTTCCTATAAACACACATGCAGTTTTTCTTGTAGATGTGGGCATGCTTAATATTCTAAACCTGATTTATCACTCACTGTTTCTGAAATACTTTATGTCACTTCTCAAATTCTTTCCTGTCACTTGACACAAAGAAAGTTTTAAGCAAGCTTTACGCTACTACCACCTCCCAGGAAATGTTTATTTCTGTAAATTTTGAAGTTGATCTTTAATTTATATCATGGCTTCTTATTCTAGTAATCCATACTTTTCTACACCTTGGAATTTTAATTCTTTCTTCCAAAAAAGGAGAAATACCATGAGTTTATGTACTGAAATGGAAAAACAAGCCTCTTAAAATAGGCACCAACACACATAAAATATAGTCATAGTGGCATCATTTTCTTTGGACTAGGCGAGTTAATAATTTTTGGAGGCAAGGAGAAGTAGGGCAACTGGATCATATGTTATAATTTTAATTTCTGTATGTTAAGAATAGTAAACATAATGCGTGGTTACATTACAATTAATATTACAAAAGTATTTTTAAATACTTCACAAGAAATTTTGAAAAAAAAAAAGTAACACTGTTGAAGCAAAAGATTTCAATATCTATTAACCATTTCAACCTGATTGACCCTAAATGGTGTAAAATCTGTGAATGAAAAATAGTTTTGATCTTGCATTCCTGAGGAACCGTTCCACTCTAAAAGTAACATTTCCTGATAAATGAATGAATGAGTGTTTAGTTGGTTTTTACTGTCCCATCACTTGTGTGAGTATGTTTGTTTCGTATTCACATGCATGTCATCTATTTTTCTCTAGATATTCCCTTGCAATTTAATTTGAGAAGCTACTTAAAGAGCCTTCATCTTTTTAATGGCTCCAGGTGGAGCCTAATTATTATAAAATTGTAAGAACTGTGAAATGATAATTGGTCTGGGTTACCTCCTTTATTTTTCCCTTAGAGATCTGTTAAAACATGTTAATTAATGCATTTAAATAAGTAAGGATATTAAATGACTAGTCTCACCATTTTTATTGATGTCTTGGTGATGCACAGATATGTTTCTGTTTTGCTTTTAAATATTTGTTTGTGCTATGAATGCCCCTTAAAGACATACAAGGCACATTGTACAGTTCCTCAAACACAAACATAGCTGATTAGCCTGACTTAAAGCTCCACAGGAATCAATTGCTCAGCTACATTCTTGCATATTAATCACTGCTTGGAAAGTGCAAGCAGTCAAAAATGAACAAAACTATAATAAATGCAGGTTCTAGACAGATGTTTGCAGTGTCAGATATATTTTCTGGATGCCATTTGGATTAGAAGAATTATTATTTTTCCAGATGAAGGAAAGATATGCGCAAGAGAGCATTGTTCAAAAGTTATGCAGAAGCCAGGAGAAACGTAATTCTGCTGTGAACATTTGAGGGTACAACATTTTGCTAACACAGCTAATTGCTGTATTTCCAAAAAGCTGATTATACCACAGAATTGCCTGAGGTAAAATATGTACAGATGTTTCAGAACCAACAGAAAAGGTTCCTTAATCTGGCCTATTAATACCTTATTGTAAAAGTCATTCCACAACCACGAATTAAAGTACTTGTGGTCAGTCATCAAAGCCAATTGTAGCATCTGGCAGTGCTTTGTCCCTATCACCTCACTATCTGAAGTAAAACTTGTAGAACCTGGCCTTAAAATGATACCAGATAGTTCAGATCTACTGATTCAACTAAAAAAATCCCAATCAAATGTGCAAAATATATGGCCTGTAAGTAACATTATGTAATGTTTGTCAGTCTTCTAAAGCTGGCACATGAAATAATATGTACATCTCTGCTCGGTCTTACCCGGTTCTTCCTAGTTCATAGTAAAGAGACGTTTTTGCATGAATGGTAATATTTTGCATAGAAATAGGTAGAAAACATGCTGTTTATTCTGCTTTTTCTGTCCTTATAACTGGTATTTTAAAAGTGGAAAAGACACCCAAATACAGAGATTTAAAAAAGGACAACAACATCCAATATAATTTATCTTGTTCATAAAACAGTACAGGCACAAGTCCAGCCTGACTGCCCTAAAGGTTAACAGGGAATAATAATCTAAACACAAATGTTTAGATTCTACCTATTTATCTCATTTACTTAGGTAATATCCTAGGTACTGCACATATTAGCAGTTCAGAACTCAGAACCAAAGAGGAATATGTTGGTTTTGATAACTTTTTATACAATAGAAAAAAAAAATATGACTGGCTTAATACCGTTCTTTTATTTGAACGAAATGTTTCAGGAAGTCTTTTGTTTCAAATTTTTTTATTATTATTTCAATTATCATTGCCCTGTAAAATTAGGCATAAGAGAATGTTTCAATTAATTTGGTTTTGGTTTTTTTTTCCCTTGTCTATATTTGAAACAGAATCAAAGTTTGAAGTAACAGGAAACCAGAGATGCTGAGTTCCCACCCGATTAACTGCACATTTTGTCTAAATATAATTGAAGAAGAATATGTTTCTTCATGCTCTGGGTAAAAAATTACTGTACAAAATTAAACTTGAAACTGATATTTTGAGGTGGAATTTCACATTTGTCTATGGTTTGGCATTTTTTTTTTTTTTTTTTTTTTACAAATCTAATCCTTCAGATTCTTTGCTTATTTGAATAAGACATTAATTACACTGCATCAACCATTACTCCTGCTTGAAAAATTACTTTTAAAACTTTGGTAATTAAAAAGTGTACCCTCTGAGAAGAATGGAAAGAACAATAACACAGGCATTAATGAAAAGCACTTCCTCCAACTGACATTCTCGTTATTGCTATGTCTTAAATGCCAAAATCTGATAATACACTCTGTAATTCCTTATATAATGAAATACTTCAGAAATATTCTACAGTCATTGGACCATCATTAACAACTATGAAATTAGGTGTCCCATGGGGTTTTTTTCCAATTTAAAGAGGGTTAAATTGCTAATTTACATGTTAATTAGCATTCATTCTAAAGAACACCCAATGTAATTTCACAGCATCTAGCATTTAAGAATTTAACTTATCAAGGCATTGAATTTAAAAGGAGCTCTGCATTATTTACAAGAATTTTTGTTGACAGATAATTATGAAAAGAATCTCATTATTTTAAGTAACAAGCAATTTAAAAGGAAGGAAAACTGCCAATTTATTTACTCTATAACTGAGTAATAAAAAAGTGGCAAAGAACTGGCAGGGCAGCAGGTTTAGCAGTTCTTTATAAAGCCCACTGATCTGCAGAGATTGGTAAGTTTAAAATAAAGAGTTGTTTCTGGTGACATTTCTTTGGAATCTGTTGCCTTGAGTCACTCCTAATCACTGTCGTGTGCTCAGTGGTATTTGATAATGCTGCTTCTGCTGCTCCGGAGCTGCTCTGGTGCAAGCACTTGCTCTACTGTGCAATTGAAGCACCCCTCTGTAGCAGATGTATAAATACAAACCTCCCCTCATAAAATTTAGGAATTTAATGCATGTTATTACAAAGCAAGCATTCACTTTAAGATAATTTCAAAGTAGCAAAACAAATGTTGTAGTACAGGGAAGTTGCAGAATTATCATGTTGCTTATATCCTGCTTTTGTGCATAAGTTGTATGCTGCTCCTTTACTTAAATGCTGATGGCATCCTGTATGCTTTTATAAAGGCTTTATGTTGCCTTTATTGACTTTAGTTTCTGTGATGTGACACAATCTGTCATGTCTGTGATGATTGTCTGTTTCCCTCAACTGCTACTTCAGCATTTCAAAAATGCTGGTTTGCAGGTGCTCTGAAGCACAGCAGCTGTGATGCAAACATGTTTTTAGAATGGAAGGATTTCTTCATGTCTAAATAACAGAAAGAAGCATTCAGGACAAGTACATTTTGGTCCTATATTATCTAGCAGTGGTAAAAGCAGTGGAAATTGTACATGAACAACAGCACTATACATTCCATTCTTTGTTTTAGTTTTGTGTTTTTTCAGACCTCAGCCATTTTTTATGTTGCATAAGTCCTTGGTATTATTTTCAATACAACATTGTGTGCCAGTATATCTGTGGTATTCTTGCTAACAGAATTAAGTGTTGTGAAATGTGGTCCATTCACTCAGTTCCTCAGCTCTAAATCCAATGACTTAGACACTGGTGGCTATAAGTGGCTGACATTGAGAATTTCCTACTGTGCTTTATCCTTGTATTTCTCCTTGTTCATGGATTATTTCTCCAGGTTCTTCCTCTTGTAACTCCTTTTTTCCCTTTCTTGTCTTCTAATTTCTGATTTATGCTTCCATGCCTTTCTGTTCTTGCTGTTTCTGTCCTAAACCCACTTCTACTTCTCCTTGTTTTCCCCATATTTCATATCATCAGTTCTTTTGCAGCCTTCAACAACAGCTTCCTCCCCTACACAAAACAGGTTAATTTCTGAAGCACAGTCCATATTCAGTACTGAGTCAGGGAGTTTTCTTCAGTGAAAAAAACATGCCATCTGAGAGTAAAGATTTTATTAAAGGGCAGATGCATAAATATATCAGAGTAGGCTGTCCAAACAGTATCGATTCCAATGCCTTATCACTTATTTACTCTTGACTTTGCAAATACTATGTATTTTTACTGTAATTTACTAAAGCTGGTGATCCATAAAGAAAATTTCAGTCCAATCACTGAGAGCAACAGAAAGTTAGTTCTTAAAATACAGACTGTTTGGAAACCTTAATTATATATATCACAGCCAGTTCTGCATCTAACAGTCCTGTAGAAATCATGGGTAATTTATTTTGTAACCAAAACTAATTTAGAAACAAGAGATGAATAAAAGGAGTTAATTCACATGAACAAATTCTGAAAGAGTGAGAAAAACTTTTAAAGTTAATTATGAAAAAGGCAGTGTGAGAAAAGAGAAACTATTCAGCAAGAAATTATCAAAAACCTGCTCTTTTGGAACAGTTACAGTCAAAGTGGAAGTAATTTTTGGGAATATGAATCAGAATACATACTGAAAAATCAATGTATAATGAAAAGCTAAGAAAGTCTGAAGCTATTACAGAAATTAGAGATGGTTATAAATGGCACAGACATAAGCAACAGTAAGAAAATCACTGGTATCAGAATGAGCAGGAGAACAGTGTGTCTTTAAGTCAAAGAGACAGTGAAAAAATAGGATAGACTATAGAAATGAATTCTTTACTTTTAGCTTTGGTCTTCACATTAAAAAGGCCCAAGACTTATGCCAGAAATGTAAAGAGTATACTGCTTCCAAGGAAAGAGAAAGATGTACTTGAAAGGAAAGAAAAAATTAAATTGATATGTGTATTGAATAAAGTAACAACTAAGAACTCCTCAGCACTGAAACGCCCCAAATTCAAGAGCAAATAAATACTGTGATGAAGCAGAAGTGTCTGACAAGTGTTATACTGGCACAAATGATCATTCTAAATAATTGTCTAATGGTGATAGTTAAAATAGAAACTGGTAATAGATTTGCCTAAAGTTAAAAATAAACAGGCAGTTCACTGAAATTAAAGAATAGTTTGTGGAAACAATCCAAGAAACTGTTGGCCATATCAAATCTTAATGGGAATATTTTGATATATGTATCAGATATGTCTAACCTGACTAAAGATACTTATGGTAAATGTCCTGACAATCAGAAAAATAAGTAATAACTTTTATCTCTAAACTTCTATCTTGTAAAACATATGAACATCCTTCATCTTAAGCATTTGAATATTTTCATTTATTTTTGTGGGGTAGTTTATAGTCATAGCTCCTAGAAAGGTCACAACTGCTCTCAGGACTGGGCCTAATTTTACACCCTCCAAATTGCATACACATAACAATTTGTGTATGTTAGTTGCTTTTGAGTGTAGCAATCCACTGGTACCTAAAAAATAAGAGGACAATAACTCAAAAATTCCCGTACCAATTGACGTCCACTTATAAACCAGCTGTTTGAGGGAATCTCACATCATATTATTGTTTCTCTTGCTTGACTCCTTTTCTTTTACTTTTAATCTTACTAGGGATCTGGGGAATGGAAAAGTTTTATTACAAGGATGCACGTATTTCTTAACCAGCATCAAACTAACGTGATTATTTTGAGTTACAGGAGCAGAATGCTGATGACTGCAGACAGCACCTCTTGTTAACTGAGAGCAAGAAATTCTGAGGTCTTTTGCCATTCAGGTTATTTTTTTGAGAAGGTCACAGAGAGTACAGAGCCAGTGTGCAAAACTGGGTCCTAAAAAAGCAGCCCTTTCTTAAAGGCAAAAATCTTGATGCAAAAGTGCAGAAGCGGGGGCCACAGGGAAGGACCTCAGCCTTGTCCATGTGGGAGTATAAAAGAAACAGTGGATCCACCTAGGTATCAAGAGAAAAAAAAGCAGAGATGACACATGCACATATAGTGATGAACCTTCATGCTGGTGTAATCCTTTCTGTTTGATTAGTGTGTCACTTTGTCCAGAAGATTTCTTATGTGTTTGCCTAATCTTTCAGATCCTAATGCAAAATCTCTCAGATATTACCAGACCAGTTTCCTTTCCTTCAAATGAAAAAAAGAGGGTAATAGAGGTTTCCATTAGGGCCAAAAGACATGACTTAATTTCCCTCCAATAAACCTGGACACGCTGGGGAAAAAACACCCTCAAGATGAACAAATAAGATCTCAGCATTACACTCATTCCTAGAGCTTTCTCTGTGTTAACTTATCCGTGCATTTTCTAGGTGGTAGCAGCAATGCTAGCTAAAATGCAAGCATATTTGCTAGCTTTGATGCTTAGCAGGAGCTAAATCTCTGCCTGAATTAGAGTTTAAATCCACAAGCACCATAAAGGCTTAACAGCAAGTGCCCACAGCTGTACACACTAAATCAGACTCTCATGCCAAAAATATATCCAAATTCTAGTATGCATAGATATAAATATTAAAGTACAGGTATGTGAATGTAAACTAGAGAAGGCTGAAAGCTCTGTTCACCTACTTATACAGTGCTGCCTGCTTCAAGAACACTAAAATTTATGTGGTGGGGGTTTTATTGTTTTCGGTTTTTTTGGTTGGTTGGTTGGTTTTTATGGTTTTGGGTTTTTTGTTTGTTTTTGGTGGTTTGGTTTGGTTTGTGTTTTTCTATCACATGAGAGAATGTGATGTATTTAACTCTATGGCTAAATTTTGACAAATAAAGTAAGGCTTGTTTTGTCATCAAACACCCCAAGATGGCAATACAGTCTTGTTTTTCTTTGCTGCTTATTTCTATTATCATTATTATCATCACAATTATGTTATTGCAGATTTGTGATTTTCTTATTTGCTGACATCAAAAAGCCTTGCTGATTGCTAAGGATTATTCATACAAAAAACTGAAAGTTCCAACTACTTTGATTTCAACTTAATGGATGAATGTTGTACATGACCTGGAGTTATTAAAAGATTCCATTTAATACTGTCAACCAAATAGACATCTCTGCTCAAGTTAGACTTCCTTTTAAAGATTCATGTGACTTAAAATCCCGGTTAAAATAACTATACTTAAGTATTATTTTCAGCTTAGTATATAGCTTAGTTCCATATATATTACATTTTCCAGCAGCAGCCTATCTTGTTTATCTATATTGTAATCACTTTTGAATGAATTGACACCAGAACCCTTATCCTTTTCAGTGTTCATATAGCTTGAAAGTGCTGAGTTCTGATGCAGTTAACTTTTGTTGCAGACAATACGGCGAGTAAATGATAGCAAGCATCATTCACCTTGATGCTTGATGATACTGCAGATTTATCAAATGTGTTACTCCCTGTGATTGCTGCACAGGACTTTATAAAGTCATGAGAAAAAAAAAAAACAGAGAAAAAAAGTTGTGATTTCAAGTGGATTAGGTGGCATGTGTTGGGCCAATGAGACATGTATGCCCATGTATGATGATGAAAGATTAGGTTCTCCAAGGAAAGTCACCCACACTCCTGCCCCAGTCTTGTTAAGTATCAGGCTTAACAGAGAGCTCAGGCAAAGCTGGATGGGAGTGCAGCCTTTCACTCAGACAGATTTTCTGAGTTCATTTTATCCAGTCATGCACTGAAAGAAATTAATTTCCAATAGTAGGCAATATCAATGAAAAATTCTTATAGAGTGTCAAGAAAGACATTGGCAATATTAATTAAGACTAATACTGACAAGACAGCCAAAAGAAGTATGAATTGCTTAATATTCTGACAATGTCACTCAAAAATATATAAATAATATTGGAATTCTCCAGGGTCATTACAGTATTAGAAGATAATGAAGATGTAGGCATTGATTTTTGATGGTCTGTCAAAATTTTATGTGTATATATACACATACACATATAATATTTTATAACCATAAGTAGAAAGGTATGTAGCATGCAGAGAGAGAGATATGAAGTCAGTCTGAGTATACTGCTTTAGAATAATATGTAACACAGAAAGATAACAGAAGGACCAGTTCTGCAAACAAGGCCATATTTTCATCATAACATTTTGCAGCCTCTGAGGACAGGGAAGGCAATGGCTGGTGTGCCAACTCCTTGGTCTGGAATTCCTGCTGTAACAACTGGTTGAAATCATTGATAAGAAAATGGATGACAACAATAATTTTATAAAACCATATTTGGAGATTAGAGCCATAATTTTATGAATAAACTCTGTTTTCTCCGGAAGACAAACAAGAGACTTATGTCTTGGTACTCAGTGCTATTTCCTTTTTTTCTGCCTTTCTATCTCTAAACATCATTTTGAAGTAGTAGCAATTAAATGGGAACGACATGGGAGGACTACACTGTATTGTTACTGAGATGTAAAGAGTCCCTCATTTTAATGTACTCTCCATTAGGGGAATGATGTTTAGAACATATCCATGCAGATTACTAAGGCTACCCTCAAATTACTGCTGAGAAACAAAAAACATACCTCTGGGGAAAGAAGGTCTTCTGGTGGCTACTGTCCCTCCCAGAACAAACATTTTGATAACAAACTAGCTAAAACTACAGGAAACCATAAATTAACTTGTTTCCTTTGAAGATTACTCTAATAAAAGTATGAAGAATAAAGGCTTTTCTGTGACTGACTATAAAAACCAGAGAAAAGGGTGCACCCACTCTATTCCTAGTGGCAAACTAATGCTGTTCCCAGATTTAGCTGAGCAGTCAAGTGAGAGGGGAGAAGAGACTGAATTACCCTGCCACATCAGGAGGGTAGCTAGCTAATCCTACACTAACTGAGCTTCTGAACTACATCTGAAAGGGCAGGATGGGGTGAGCTTGCACTGCTGGTTGATATTCTGTATGTGTCGTGCATTTCGATGCAGACTCTTAGTTTCCAGCACTGTGTCTGGCAGCTTTTAAAGCACTAAATTTATCTGAAAATTAAGAAGAGTTTTACTGCTTAAACATTCCCTTTTATAACAGAAACCTGCCAAAACCTTCTCTGCCCAACAAGCCAATCATAGATGGTGCATGAAGCAGGCTGTTTGATTTAGCGTAAACTGCTCTTTGCACGGGGAGTGTGTGAAGAGGGGAGGGCACAAATGGCTTCATTTGAGTTTAGATGTATTTCTGATGACTTAAGAAAACAGCTGAAGGGTGAAAAAATCCTCTGTGCAGCAAATGGGGATTTATAGGGATTAGGGTAATGTATGGGATCTAGAAAAGCTTTTTTTTTGTAGAATTATAAACATTGTTATGGATTAATTAATGAAATGATGACACGAGGAATTGTTTTTGATTTAACACATAAATGCATAACTCTGGTTTGGAAGTGATGAAACAAAAGAATCCCTTTATTGCCCATGTGTAGCTGACTCTGGGCAGCTCAAATTCAGCAGGATATTTCAATAGGATGGGTGGGAAGACATTAGGCAATCTGTTAATGAAGTGCTGTGGTATAGGCACACAGTAAATTCAAGGGGGATTTACATGCCCTGTAATACTACAGAAGACAATAAGATTGTTTGCAGGGAGAGTGAGCACTGCTTTTTTTACTCAACATTATTATTTCTAATCCTCTGTCAGAAATATCTGCAACTTCTGTTTCATATATTTGTAAGGCAACTCCTGACCCCCATGCAACCAGAAGTGTGATCACTAGAAGACACTTGAATGCACACAATACCTGGGCATTTGACCAGTGTAAAAGAAGCACTTGAAGACATGCAAGAGAAAAAGACACATGTGTGGAATTTAGTTACAGGCTCTTAATATGTTAGGTTAGCAGATATGATCTGTCACATCAGAGGTTCAGAAATGTTCATTCCCGAGCTTTGCAAACCGTTTTCTTCAAATTCTGAAGTGCTTATATGAATTAATTTCATTTTCCTTCTATATTGCCAACTGAAATATCAATTTTGCTAAAACTGGATAAAAACTAGGATGCATGAAAGAAGTATAATACACATATATGGATAGAATATGCCTACCACATAAAGACCTGATAAAATGAATACAAAACCAATGACAAAAATTACTATCTATTATCTTTTCCCAGGAGTCCAACATTTTATTCAGCTGTAAGGATTATTTTATATCATGTTCTGCAAGCAAGGAAAATGTATTTCACCCTTAGAAACATTATGAAACAAAAATTTTAACTACAGAAATATATGCTTTAAAAAATCCCACACCACCAAAAAACAACAACAAAACACCCTCAAAACACCAACAAACAAAACCCCACACCAAACCCCCTCTTTTCTGCCATTGAAAGAGCATTACCAGCTTGAAACAGCATGACGACATGCCTTCTGCATCGAAAAGAGGGACCTGGCTGGTTGAGGAAGTAGTCTTTCTCTCTCCCTCTGGTTTGTAAGTAATTCCACATTTAAATATATCAAATAAAATGTGGGTATTGGTATAAAGCCTGTATCGGAAACTATAGATAGAGGTCTTTCAGTCAGAACAGCTTAAAAGAAATTGTGATAAAGTTTAAAACAATGAATATTTTCCATTTTATTTTAATAGAAAGTAGTATGAAGTTGAAAATATCAAGTGATGAATTGTCTTCTACTTGAGTGAATTTAGAAACCTCCCACAATCAATGAGGAAGGAAGACAGACCACTGTAACATGCACAGACATTCGTCAGCTTTACCTGCTTGTGAGCATGGTCATAAGAATTGATGTGGTTGTCAAATTCCTGGTGTTTGTGGTACTGCTTGTCACATAGTTCACAGTAGAAGTTAGCCTTCACATCCTCCAGAGCCCTGGCTGCAGCTTTCTCCTTCTCAGCATAGTCCTGCAAAGGCAGCAGCAAAGGGAGATACTTTCACTAGAGATCGTGAGCCCATGCTTCAGCAGCTATTTTCATCATCCACATGAAACACACTCGACTGACTAGGATGACTACAACACCAAGGTCCATCCCATACATGCTCAGGAGGTTTTGGTCTTAAATTGGATTTAATAAAATAATTGTGGGTTTTTTTAAGAATTATTCTTACTACATGTTGTAGGTACTGCAGTAAGAAAAGCAGAGAAGAATGAGGTGCAGAGGAATACCACCGCCTAGCTCCTGGGCAGGAAAGCTGAGCAGTGAAGAGCAATTTGAGACCAGGGCTAGTCTGTTAGCCCTCCCATCAGTCCCAGACTGCACAAACCTGTGTCTGCTCCTTGAGGTACTATTGCTCAGAAGAAATAAACTGGTTTAGTCTGATACTAAGGCAGATTTTCTTTTGTGTTCTGCTTTCTACCCTCTATGAAATATTCAGCCAGGCCAGGCAGCATTGCTATGGCTGGCTGAGGTTTCCCTGGAGCTGGGCCACCTCTGCAAGAGACTTTTACATGCCTCCCTGTCCTTTCCCAACATCTGCATGAAGGGACACACCATCCAGCCTACCCAAACTGAAAGTAACTGTCACCTGCACAACAGAGACCACAACCACTGACAAGAACAGTAGCTCATGTCCAGGCTCAGGCAAACACACTTGAAAATAAGGAAAACACAACTAGTTCCTACACAGTCCCCTCTATACCTCCCTAGTGACTCAAGTGAGTGCTTTGGAGAGTCAAATACTTTCATTTCAATACATAATAATAGGCAAAAAGAGAAAACTTAAATCATAGGAGCCAAAAGTTACTGAGCTCAAACTAATACACTTAAATAAAGGGCCTGATAGGCAAAACTGGCAGCAGCCTTTGTCAACCTTATTTCTTTTACAAGTCCTTCATTATTTTGTTACTATTGTGACACTTACTTAAACATTTTTCACTAAAGAGCAAATTTCTGATGTGGAAAACAAGAAAAAGGTTGGTAGAAGCTATTCATTTTATAATCATATTGACAAGTTGATATTACCTGAGTGTATGTAATATATTACCAGGAACTGCAGTAATTCATCATTAGCTGTTTTACTCACCTAAAGAAATGGGTACTTTCTGCTACCAGACTTTTCATGCCATGCAGTCAGCGTTGCTGCTACATGCTTTCACCACCCTTTGTGTGACAAACTCAGAGTACACAAAACCCAGGACATACTGCACATCTGGGACAGCCGCTCTTAGCACATTACACTGCCCAGCATTGCTCCAGGGACTACAGTAATGTGGAGGCAATTATTTGGGCATGGCAGATCAACATGAATGTACCTTTTGGGCCTTTCAGAGGGGAAGGACTTTCTCAACAAGTGACACACTTTTGAGTCTGAGATTTGGCCAAGCAGCTGGGAAGCTGGTTGTTGGTGTGACACACTGAACTTTTCACATCTCTGTGATGTAAGTCCTTCTGCTCTGCCTCGTCTTTACACCCTCAGATTGGTGTGAGCAGATCCTTTTTACACCCCGGTTTTAGAGGCTGCCTTTGCTAGCAACATTTACTTCACCTAAACTAGGCTGTCTAGAAGCTAGGTGTATGGTGTAAGGCGGTATCCTAAGCTTGCTCTCTAAAACAGAAAAATGCAGGACACTGCCAAAGGGTTATTAATCCCATCTATTTCAAAACCCCATTTTAGGATGAGATGAAATTTTCCACAGGTTGTCTCTCTCCATCAACCACTGCAAGGCTCTGAATTACCATCCTGGCCCACATCCTTAATTCTTAGATTGCTGAACTCAGATATAATAAATTCTATACTGTATTTCTTTATATTCAATTCTAAACCTCCCCATGAAACTTGCATGAACTGACTTACTTGAAGACAGGAGGTCAAAAAGGAACATTGTGCTCTGAATTTTGATTTGACCTCTTATATATGATGCCAATGACATGCCAGTCCCTCCCACAGGACAAACATCCAAATAAATCTCTTTCCTGTAAGCATATGGCTCAGGTGGGTTAGTATACTCTGGTATACTCAGACTGGCCAGTTGTGAAAACAACTAGCTTGAGCTAACATTTCTCCACTTGAGAGGTTGCTCACTTAGGGTAGTTAATACTTGATTGTATCAGGAAGAAATATTCTCGCAATCAAATAGTTAAATAGCTTTCATTAGTTATTTAAATTTACGAAGCCCATTAAAAAGTGATACTTTTCAGCTTATGCTTCAGACCCATTGTTTTGCCAGCATTAATTATTCACCAGGCCTTTGATATAATTAAAATGCATAAATTAGACTGTGGATGCAATAGTATTAATTATGCAGAGATGTCTTCCCTGAAAGTCAAGTGTTGAAGGCAACATATTTTCATTGTAAACTGGTAAAAATGTAAGTTTTGCACTCACTGGAAGCCAGCAAAGAATAATTGTCGGGTTTTGGGGGGAAGCTTTTTTTTCCTCTGGATCTCAACTGTCAATTCAATGTTTACAACCTGCTCCACCTTTGCTTCTGCTGAAGGAGAAACCTAATTGTTTGGGGTGAACACACCACATTACTCTCTGTGAAGCACAACTGAAACTGCTGCTCATGAGTATTCCAAACTGCCAACTTTATCTTTCTCAGCAGAAATTAATACAGTTCCCTTCACATAAAGATGTTTTAAAATAGCAACAAGGCAGCTCCCAGGTGCACCTTAAGATAATCACAACTACCTCCATTGCCTTATTGCTTAATTATGCTTGTCTACCATGGCAAAAGATATAATTTCCTGCTTGCTTATCGATCAGATGCAGGGAAATTGAATGCTACATTGCATATTTTAGAAAGGTCATGGATTTTTCTTTCCCTACAAAGGCATAAGAACTTCTATTCCTACAGTAAATTGTGCACAGTCAAATGAATTTTCACATCCAGACTCCTAATACAATCTCACGATTATATAGACCAATGGTCAGTTCTGGCATAATAAATGTGATCACATGAAAGAAAATCTATAGAAATACACCTGTAGAAAACATACAATCATGAGTGCCTGACTACACCAATGCAGACACAAGCAAGCAGGAAAGTACTTTGAACTGTAGACCGTCAAATGGTAATGAATTGAGGTGTCACAGTCTCACAGACTATTCTGAATCATATGCTACTTACTAATGGCATATAGCCTGAGTAGATATGTGTATACTGAAAATATAAACTATCAGTTCTGTCTTTGATCCATGACAACAGTAGTGCAACTTGATGTCAGGGATGATGTAATCCTTGGAGGAGAGAACTCCTAGAAACCATGGGTTAACCAACCTCTGTATCACTGGATGCAGATAGTATAGTGTATAAGGATAAACAAGTGCAGAATATACCTAAATGCATTTTTTCTAGAAGCCTGCAAAACAGTTTCATATTCTAGATTGTAATTACATTCATATCAATTTGACCCACAGAGACACATAACTGTAATAATTATTTATATATTGGATTAATTTAAAAGGAATACTTCCATTGCATGTTAGGCTAGAAGTGTTTTCACTTAGCAGCTACTTTTGTAGTGTGCTTCTTATTGTGAAAATGCAATTAATGGTATCTGACACTTCATTTTCTAATACAGGGAAAATCAATGAAAAAGCCCACGTAACTGGGTTTTCTCGAATGTTGCCACTGACATCTAGTCAATTAGAAATCATTTATTAAATCCAGAGCCTGTAATAAATATTTAATAGACTGTATGGCCATTGAAGGATGCTGACCTAGACAAAACAATACCTCATTTATTGTCTCAGTAACTGATAGTAAATATATCTACTATGTTCAAATGGACTAAGGTGAAAAGTAGGTCACTTGATAAAACTTTCACAGGCAATTTTCTATAAATCCATGAATTTCTACAAATATAGTGGAGTAAATGCATGGTGCTTGTAAACAGAACGTGAGAAAAATATAACATCATTACCCCACTTTTGATTACATATTTCTAAACTGGAATGCAAAACTGGTGACAGAACAGTTAAGTAACATTAATACAGAGCTCAGTAAGTTACAGACTGCTCCCTCTTCAGGGACATAAGCAATCAGAGTTTGTAACTTAAATATATTTTTGTGAACCAGATTAGATATGAGTGTAAGTATTAAATACTCTTTGCAACTACTGAGGTGCCCCTTGGGAATTCTCAGACTAGAGGTTAGAGGAGAAATAGTACAAATATAAGCACGTGAATTAGCTACAGAATTATAGTCTACCTCTAAGACTTTTAAACACATTTTCATCAGTGATTTAGATGACAAAAATGAACTGTGATTATGTATGAAATCTATGAATGATACTAATTGACAACACAAGGCATACAAATGCTTTAGGGACCAGGATCAAGATTCAAAATTACTGTAATAATCTTGTGATATGGTCTTAAGTCAGCAAGATAAAATTCAGTAAGATGTGTGTCAAGTGCTGCACTTTGGAGGGGGAGATCACATTCATCAATACTAGATTGTGAATAGCTGAGTAAACGCAAATGCAAGGGAACAGGTCCAGGAGTTAGAGTGGAAAAGAAATTAAATGAAAGTCAACAATGAAAGTCAAGGCAAATCCCATTCTGACATGTTAATAGCAATGTTATATGTACGATGGTGAGGGTAATGATTCCACTTGATTCAATATTGGTGAAATGTCAACTGTAAAATACTATTTGGAACATCTACACTAGCAAATAACTTGGCTCCTAGAATCCAGCCCTCCATCATCCCCACTCCATGTGTGATGGTTCATTCTCAGTCTTTTTCATTTCAGAGTTCCCTTTGGGATAAAAATAAGTGCAGTTCCAGAATAACATGCAGTTCAGAGACCACACTCCACAGGCAGCAAGGATGAGACTTCACCAGCCTCTCCATGCCCTAGAAAGTCTTAGAACAGTCCAAGTGGCTTTTCCCAAGTTAAGTGAAACTTGCAGAACCTCAGAACCTCATGCCACAAAAGAACCACCCAGGCAGTGTTTTAATGTAGCCCTCACACTTCTTCAGACAGACTGAAATAAAACCAAACAAAACAATTATACCTAAGGGTACCAGAGAGACCTGAGGAGACTTAGGCCAAGCATGAACATTACCAGTTTACCCTAGGATGTGTTTGCTTCTTGGGGAAGATCAAAGTTTAGATGTAGACTTTGGGGCAGTTTTGGTCCCTACAATTTGGAAAAGATAAAGATGTACTTGGGAGATCCTTGACCAGAACAGTAGGGATAAGAAGTTTAAAAGTAAGTTAAATTAGGCAAACTAGACCTCAATCTGTAATTTATGTTTTCATTGAATCATTCATGTCAGCATTTGTAAACATTTTTTGAGGGAAATCTATAGAACTGCCAGGTTCAGAACATCTCTGGGACCTGTGCATGGATGTGTAGAAACAGCAATTCTAGAACCTTTGTTTCCAGTGCTCATTCTCATTCACCATATTTTTGGGATAACTGTAGATAATTCTTTTGTCCTTAAATATTTTCTTCTGCAGCTAAAGCAAAATAGATTTTAAAAGATCTTTAAAACTCAGTAGACAGTCAATCAAATGCAGGAGGTAATCAAAGAACTTGTGTGCAGTGTGAAACCTGAGTATTACACAAATGTCCAGAGATTAGGATATGTAAGTGAACATCAGGTTAGTTGAACTAATGAATTTTTCCCTACATTGCCTCTTTTTATTTTTTTTTCTTTCTCCCTGGAGAAGACTGATGTTTTACCTACAGAATTTGTTAGGAAGTTTAACTGTGGAGATAGAATAAAAAGCAAGCAATTGTTCGGCTGCAACAGCCAGCAATGCAGAACATTTTCATTTATCTCACATACGTTCTGCCATTCTCCTCCTTGAAAACTCTGTGCATAGTTACTGCCACTGGGGAATCTACAGTGAGGGATTACTGTTATCCATTGGAAAAGATTTTTTCTTCTTCAAAAGCAGTAAATGCTGTCATTCTCAGATGACTCATAGAGGGCAACATCTAACTTCTGCAAATAAATACATCTTCATATTTTACACACCCGGCCAATTACTGCAGCATTTTCAATTATACGCACATCCATTTGGTACTAGAATGCTGAGAAGTGCAACACTTTTAGCGGGTCCCACATTCCTCCTCTTAGAGTACAAACCTGCTGGGACTAATAAAAGAGACAGAGAGCTGTAACTTTAAGGGGTCATAAAGCAATTCCTAATCTATTTACTATCAAAATCATCACTTCTGATTGGAATAAACCTTAGAGAACATAAGAATTCAAAGAACACCAGTAGATCTACTTAGATCATCAGCAAATTTTTTATTTTCTAAAACATTGATGCTTCTGGTAACTTTATAAAGAACTTGAACTTTGAAATTTTCTAATCACTTTTTCAACATTATAAATAAAGCATATAATCACTAAAAATTTTTACTGTGGATATAGAGGTCATTTTTCATGTGATTCAATCCATGTGATTCAATGTTTTCCTTCTCATTTTCAGAAACTGGAGGAATTGAAGCAGCTGCATATATAAAAGTTTTTCTGAAAATGTGATCAAGAGTTGACCTGCAATGTAATTTGGTAACTAACTGAAAGTTGCATACAAAATTATATGTATTAATTTTTTAATTAATTTTTAATTAAAATTAATTTTTTAAATTTAATTTAAAAGTACCATATAATAAATCAAATCTGAAAGTTCAGATTATTTTTTTTTGTGGCAAAGGCATATATATAAAGAGCTTAAAGGAAGTATGTGCTGGTTTTGGCTGGGATAGAGTTAATTTTCTTCATAATAGCTTAGTTTTCAATAGGTTAAACCATGAAAAAATAATTAGCAAATTATAATTTACTTAAGGCAACAAAACTGCCCAGAATTATGTATAGTGCAGGAATAAGAGTTCTAGGATCTAGCTTAGTTACTTCTAGAAATAGACTGGAAATATAAATGGGAAATAAAGCCCAATTTGAGAAAATTAAGGGACAAAATCAGTGATTTTATCAGTGATGAGATCAGTGATGAGTAATGTCCCCAGGAATCCATATTAGGACCAGTATTGTTTGATGACTTCATCCATGATGTAGGGGGATTGAGTGCACCCTCAGCAGGTTTGCAGATGACACGAAACTGAGTGGTGAGGTTGACATGCCTGAGGGAGGGGATGCCATTCAGTGAGAAATGGACAAGTTCAAGAAGTGGATGTATGTGAAACTCATGAGCCTCCAGTTGAAACAGAAGGTGATACTGGAACTGCTCTCATGCATTAACAAATTAGTGAGATGCAGATATATATATAAAAATATAATATTTGAATACAACAAATACACAATTTCCAAAGAGACAGGGAAATAGTCTCAGGCATGAAGACCAAATGGTATATAAAGCCTTCACTGTATTTAGGCTGGAATCTAGAAGGTTTATCATTATCTGTGGAACAGACTTAAGAACAATTTTCACATTGAAGTAGGGGCTATTGTTTTAAAACAAAGCACGATATATCTGCAAAGGGGAAGATGATATGATTGATATGATATGATATGATATGATATGATATGATATGATATGATTTGGTTGACAAAAATAATAGAAAAATGAATTTGATGATTTAGGAAAATCTGAAGTTACACTAAATCTGCTTAAGGATTAACATGCTGCTGCCTGATTTTATCTCTGAACTGCATTGTTAATCCATGTCCTATATTAATGCTAGGATTAGCATTTGACTTTTACTTTGAAAGAATTTCAAGCATAAACTCATTAAAGAACAATTCCAAAAATTCACTGCCATTAAAGAAAAAAAAAATTCTTGTAATTCTGTAACTAGGACTACAGCCCTAAAAAAATGAAAATTTGTGGCTCAAGGGCAACCTGAGAACACAGACTGTATCAGAACGGTCAGATCTACTGGTTGTAGAGGTTGAAATAATGGAAATTGATGTGGGTTTATTATTGTTAGGATTATATTCTAGGCATTTAAAAGCAAATTCTAAGAGCCTCATGGGTAAGGTTAAAACAATAAAAAATTATAGGAGATCTCAAAATATTTCCAGCTGCTCTGCAGATATGGTGATTGGTGTGACTGATCTAAATCTAGACTTCCTACTAAGGGGTTCAGTAAACTTACATGTCAATATGACTGTGGTAAAATGTAGATAGAATTGAAATGTTTTTTTCTAAGTTGGGCAGAAGAACTGTTCCCCTTACGGAGAAGAAAAAAACCCAACCTTTTCCTTATTGTCCTGCTTCTTTGCACAAATGTGAGTCCTTTAGTGAATATGATTTTGACATTATTGTCTGCCTTCTATTCAAAGTCAATTGCTTCAATTTGTTCACTGATTCATACTACTTTCTCTCTCTTCCTGTCAAGTGATCATTTCTTTTTCTTCTTTTCTGATGAGTGAGGTATTATCAATTAATCTGAAGAGTTAGCCCTCCATTTATCTCTTACCATTCTCACTTTTCCAATTGCAATTTTTAGAGTACAATTCATGTTCTAGCACTGCATTTAATAGATTTTGTGATGTATTTCTTTGTCTGTCACCTCTTTTCAGATAAAGTATACTTGACATAATTTAAGATCTTTGTACATTTTGACCTAAATGCTTCTTCTATAGAACACAATAGAATTTAACTTATGTTCAGTGTCTTTCCTATTTGAGTTAGTTAAAAGCACTTTGCAATAATGATATTGATCATGCAGTATTGTGTATGAAACACAGCATTTTTTATGAGCATAGCAACAGTTATCACACAGCTCATCTATGTCTGTTAGAACCTTTTTTTTATTAAGTGTCCTTTTTCATAAAACACAGGCTAATCATATCAGATAGCTTTTTATAGCCTTTAATACAAATAGCATTAAATATTTACATTTTCTCACTTTCAATATTTTTTGACTCTTTCGTTGCAGATACCGTAATATTAAAGGCAGTTCATGAGGCCTTATTCAATACTATAAATTAATGAAATATGATGTCTAATATCAGTGGGTTCCCTTATTCATAGCAACAGAGAATAATTGTAAATTTTATGATAAAATATTAATAAACTATTAGTAAATCCAGATTGGTCAATTTGTTTTCTTATATTATAAATATATATGCAAATTACTTCGGGGTAGGCATTAATCAAACGTTTGAATTATATTTATACTGTCCACCTTCTCTTAAAACTCACTCATAAAATCCTGCACCATCATAGCATTGTGGAGCATTAGATGACAAGATTTTAAGAAGAAATCAAGGTATTTCTGCACCTTTCATAGCTTTTCATGCATTCTTTTTGTTTGTTTGTTTTTTCAACAGAAGCCCCAAACTGATTTATAAAAGCATTGGGTCATCTCAGCACTTGAATTTGTCGAAGTGAAAATGAAAGAATTCCAAATCACTCTATGAAGTCCAAAAGGAAAATCAAAGGTTATTTACAAACATATATCTTTTGTCCTCTGCATCTCCTGGAATGCATTCATGTGAGTTGTAATTTTCTATATACTTATTTTTTAACTCAGCAATTTTATAGATGCTGCAATTCCATGACCTAAAGCAAAAAAAAAAAAAAGAAAAAAAAAAGTAATTCACATAAAAGCATAATATTTTCATTCTGATTGGGAAAAAAAGTACATGGGAGGGAGAGAGATAGGAAGATAGGAAGTAGAGGAGGGTGGAAGGAAAGAATTCAGAAGGAATTCAGAATTTGGAAGGAAGGAAGGAAAATACTTTTTCTAGCTCTATTTTAGCCAAATGCTTATGGCTTGAAACCCAGCCTGCAACACAGCCTGCAACAACAAAATTATTTAATTTCTAAATACAACTGGAACTAAACTTCTAGACTAATGGCAACATTATGGCAATTTCCAAAGGAAAACTCTCTGCCATCCCATACTCATGAGCCATCATGCAGGAATAACTGGTAGCAGCCCCCGCACTCAAAGGGAAACAACTACTTTGTAGGGTTACTTTGGTGTGATGGATGCAAGTCTTAGGAATGTGTTGACAGGCAAAACAGAGTAGTGACTGACATCTCTAAAGAATTAACACAAATACTTCATTGCTGATTTTAGAAAACTATTATTGACCAAGCACACTAATATAGTCTCTCTCCAGCACTTCCAGACTTTAAAATGAATTAATGTTAACTAATCTAAAAACCTCTGTGCAATGCCTACATTTTCAGTTCCAACCTTCCTTTAGAAGACACTTTCCAAGATAAAGTGTTAGTTTTTTACTCAGCATGAGAAGGTCTTTTTAGCAGAGGAGGATAAATGCATTAGTGAAATGCATGGAGACATGCTGGAGGTGGTGACTCAGCAATAATGCCGAGCATTGCTGTAGGTGAATGTGACTCAAGTGCTAAGTGGTTTTCTTCACAGTTTTCATGCTCAGTGTACAGCCACTCCAGGGGTACACAACAGAATCTTTTCATCCCATGGTCTCTTGCTTGATTCACAGATGATCCTGAATGACTTTGTGGCCTTTTTCACTTCCTTTCTACTTTTCTTCTGGTCACCCTTTTCCTTCAGTTTACAACCAATGTCAAGGACAGAATCCTGCTCCTACCTGCCAGCTTCTGTGTATACCATGTTGTATAATCAGTAGTGATGCTAATTAATCAGCTGTGAATCTACAATGGTTTTGACTACTTATTCATAGAAAAGAAATATATTTCAGACAGAATATATCTTTAGTGCAAATTTCTGGCCCTAAGAGAAGGCCAGTTCCCATGCTCATGATCAGTTGTGACACATTGGTGCCACTTATCTTCTCATTCTGTTCTCTCACTCAGGTTAAGGACAAATTGCAATAGGGCATGAAGGGCTATCTAAAAATGTTTGCCTAGAATGCTTCATCCAATCCACACCTCTTGGTGAAGTCCCTTCCCAGGAACTGCTCAACAACAAGCCACAGATGTAGCTGCTTCCATCTCCAGCCCAGGGCTAGCACAGCTCAGAGTGGCCTGTGTCAATGTAAGTTTTGCTACTGATTCTAATGAGACCATAAGATCCAGCTATAACAAGCACAGTAAGTGGGAAAACAAAGCAAACAACAGAGAGAAGAAAGAATTTAGATCCAGGGGGATTTACCAAAATTGTTAAGATTAATAAAAGACAGAGAGAGCATGCTCTTGCAGAAGCAGATTTGAAAAAAAAAAACAAGATATGGAAAAGAAAAATACCTGTTTATAATTACAGACTACCTTTCTTTTTCTGCTGTGATATTTACTGAGTAAAATACTAATATGTTACCAAATTGATAGCAAGCATCTACTGTACTTTTGAATTCACCTTACATGATTGTTGGCATTAGGAATAGCACAGTATAATACTACAAGCAATTTAAAATAAATATGTCAGTGTCTGGGACACAAAAGATCTTACATAGATACTTCATTGAACAAATAAAAATGATCCATCCTCATCTCCCCTCAAATTAATAAACTGTACAAACAGCTAATTCTGGCACAAGTACTTGGTTGGGAATATGTCACCCAGACATAACGAGCACTCCCAGTGCTGCCGTGGAGACCTGAGGCTTCCTGAGACAACAACTCAAGTGGCTGATTGCATCTTGATGCTGTTTCACAAAGCCTCCTGGGGTGTCCATTAATCCCATGAATTTACTGAACATAGGGCAATAATAGAGGTGCTTGATTTCAGAAAAATGAGCTAGGCTGGCATCTCTCAACTTGAAAGAATATTTCTGGCTTCACCATCACTTATGATAAATACAAAGGGGGAGTTTTCAGCTCCAAGAGTACTACCATTAGATTTCTTGCCTTACTGTGTCACATTTCTGAAGAGTGAGTCTCAAAAAATAGCTGAATTTATATCCATTACAGAGTCTCTGGATTCTTCTTTATTTTTTAACTATGATTCTGCATTGAATGTTTAATGATTTTAATGTAACATAATTGAATAGAAGTAGTTCTTAACTTTGATTCTATATAACGTGTTAGCACAATCATTTGTGTAATGAAACAGTGCACAACCTTATTAGATAACAGGATGCATTTCCTTGGTGAATGTGAATAAAAATGTGTGAGCTCTCTAACTCTTGACCTAATTAAAATAGGTGACTCAATGAATTAATGATGAGACATTTCTTTCCAGTGTTTAAAACCTATATAGTAAACGATCTCGTTCTTGAATAAAATGCAATGAACAATAAACCTGCTTAAAATCTCATTGGCTTGCTGCTGGCTTCACTAGAATAATACCTGGCTACATAACTGTATGTATGAAAGCACAAGCAAAGGAAGTGTTTTCATCTGGATGCTCTTAGTGATATAGTTGATTTTTTTTGTAGTCTTGAAAGAAGAGGGCGTAGGACTTGATTCTTCTGGGTCCCTTCAAACTCCAGATACTATATGACTTTATCATTCTTGCAGCAACATAGTCCTCTAGTACACTGAAAATTCATTGGATGGCTACAGCACAAGAGGGTCTGGGGGGCACACTCAGTGTTTTGTGTAATGTCATGCATATACCATAGTCAATCTGAATGTAATTACTAAACTCTTCGATAACTCAGACTGAATTGGTACCTAGAATTTGAATGAAAGGTTCAACAAAGAATTAATATAGATGGGCAGAAAAAAACCCCAACAACTTTGCATAGCAAGTGTTTTAATAAGCTTAGGGATGTGTTTTTATATGGTGATTTTCTCTTAATTCTTCCCTTCTACACAGACTTTCCATTTCGTCAGTTTCTAAAGCTCTTTTATTGTGTATACATACCATTGACACTTCACTGCTTGCATTTTGGTTTAAAGCAGCCTACACTAGTATATTTCCACCACTGGTGATTTGAATCTACTGCACTTAATTTCCATGTCTGAACACTTTTTTTACACTGTCAATACACTGTACAGAAAACCCAACAAAAAAATCAGCCATTACGAGATTTGATGTATTAATGTGAAGGTGGATTGTTCTGAGCTGACTCGTATTAACAGCTGTCTGATGGGACACGCAGTCTCACTAGGGTAAGTATTCACAACCATCTCCCACACATGTGGGGAATAGCACAAGTGCCCCAAAGAAATGTCCAGGAAATAATATTTTTGTTGGGTCTCATTGCCTTTATTTAGAGATAGTTTCCACACTTTTTAATACAAGTACTATGCCATAGAAAATTTCTAAAGCAGAAATTTTGACTCGAGTCATTAGGGCTGTGACTAGATCATTCGGGAAGCAAGTGTATAGTGATTTAAACACAGTCAGGCCTTCATTTGCACCATGACAAGGGTTTCCAAGTGAGATTCAAACTTCATATTAGCAGTTCCTGCTAGCCTGAAAATTTTCTTTTTCCTCATTTGTGAGAAACACAGCCCTTAAATGCTGGACACTCAGCCATATTCAGTGACATCTATATAGTAAGTTCCAGTTATGAATTTGTAAAAGATATTTTTATATATTCAAAATAAGTTATTTTGTTCCAGAAGAATAACTGTGACATGTTTTGCTGGAATTACTGTATATATTTTATAGATGGAAATAAAAAAGCAACTATGTCCCTATGTGATTTATATGGTCATCTCTGTCTTCATCTCTAAGACAATTTGTCATATGGTTGCATAAAATTATGTTTAATATTCAAGACACCATTCAGCCTGACTGACTTCCACACTGAATGCAGTGCTAGGACTTTGGCTTCATCATCATAATAAATTTTACAGCACTAGACTTGTATGCACTTCGTTGCATCCTGCAACCTGCAGAGCTGCATTAGCCATCACAGCTGCCTCGTGTGAGCCCAGTGTAAACCCAGCATGATGAATATCGGTTGGAAACAATGAGAGCAGAAATGGGCCTTTATGTGTCCTTCCTTCAGGGATTTGGATGCCTTCCTAAAGTTAAATAGCTAAGTAATTCCTTGCAAGCTTGTTGGCCTCCCTTTCATGTCTTGCCCACACAAGGTGAATTTTCTGTTCAGTTTGGGAATGTGGTACTGCATTTGTGCATGTCCCTTTTTTAATCACTAGGAGGACAGAGGAGTTCAGTACAATACTATATGTTTCTAGCAGTATGGAGAAACTGAACACTAGCAGTGAATGACATGAATAAGACCTGCCTGTAGGTTTGCAGTTGTGCCAGAAATAGCACCTCATGTTCCAGTGTTAGCCCAGTAAAATGCATGATTACATCTTCAATAAATTTAGTGAGTGAAAATATCTAGAAAGCACGGAAAAATAAGACAAAGAAGATGATAGGAAAATAAAAGAATAAATTGCAAGGCACCGGAGAAAATGAGCAAGGAGAAAATGTATCCATAGAAGATTACAGAAAGAAAAGTATCATACTAAATACCAAGGTGAAAAGAAACCTCAGCATACTGATATGCATAACTCAATCTTTCCACCTGTTTCAATTATGTAGTATAGTATGTATAATATAACTATGAAACGATTCCATAGTTCCATCCAATATAATTACATATTACAAATATTATGTTAGTATACTATTGCAACAGTAGTACAATAATGTGAGGCAAATATGCTATATATAATATCAAATAAATATAAACAATAATATAAACTATAAATAAATGTAAAATTACTAAATTTGTTTTACTATGTTATTAATATTTTAAATCAATATATATGATATATAAGTTATAAAAAGTTGAATTATAAAACTTATAAGTTATAAAAACCTAAGCCATGCTTCAACATTATACCATGCTATAAGGAGAAATAGTGTTACTAATATCTCTGCTACCAATTTGACTTTGGTAATAACTTGTACTTTCACAAATCACTTCAAGAAAACATACGGTTCCATTATTTCCTGCATACTCTTAATATCTTGAAATTTACAGAAGAGTGCAGATTTTATGGGAATGAGTATTTTAGAATAGTTTGAATATACAAAATTTTTGTTTTCAAGATTTTTGCTTTTATGGTTAATGCTGAAAACCATTTTTTTCCAGTTCTTTTCATTTTTACTTCAGATACCACAAAAGAGAAGGCAACTTAGAATAATGAGAGTTTATAAGTCAATCTTTTAATAATACCCACGTTTGTCCCTTATTTCTCTGTTTCAGATTTTAACTCAACCTGGTAATAAATATAAAAATTAGTGATGCTACTTAAGATAAAACATGCAGAGGTCAATGAACTAAAGTATTTTCTGCAGTAGATACTTTTAAAAAATTTCTATTCATAAAACTCTTAGTTAAATCCTGGCAATCCTTATCACAACTGCTCAAGATGTACTGTTCTAAAACAAGCCATTGCTTGGTTATGCATGCATAATAAACCCTCTTACTGAATTTGCTTTGCCTTACCACTTCTTCATTTGCAAATGTAATACATTTTTGCATGCAGAATAGGATAATGAAATTAATGTCATGCTTATATTTCCCATAAACAAAAAAGTAGTCAACATGCAATAATATAATGAAAAACTAAAGTGACAAATCAAACAAGATATTCATACAACAGGCACAAGCCCAGCCCATTTCATACATTACTTAATTCAGAAATTATACTTATGCCCACAAATTTATCATATATCAAACGAACAAACAAAAAAATCTGGTGTTTCTCAAACACTAATTGCTCACCAAGACATTTTTCTGAAGCTACATCATTTCTCCTCAGATCCTACATTTGATAATTAGTTGTATTGCTCCGATATGTAATGATGTGACCCTGGCATCTGATTTTGGAATAAATTCAACCCTGCACAGAAAACCTGCTTATGATTCTCTGCCCACCCTTGAGCAAAATTTAGGAGCTTGACAAGTGCTTTGCACTGGGTTGAATTCCACTTACAATGAGTGTCAGTGTGCAGATTATAAAAAGGCTTTCAAAGTTACTGGAGGAAAAGCAAAGACTGCACCTTTTCTGATTGTGCCACAATTTTAAGTGGAATTTTTCCTTTGGTTTGCAAGCTCAAGCGAAACAAGCAGATGGGAGTTCTGAGTTAGTATTCTCATGCACAACAGCAGCCTCCGTGTTCGTATTCATATTGCTTTCATTGAAATAAGGCTTCTTTCTTCTAGGCTCTTGAGTTGCTGAGGGTGCTTGGGGTTGGTTGGACTCAAAGCTGCCGATATGCTCTTATCAGATCCTGGAACCTTGTATTTAAGTACAGTATAATCATTTCTCTGGTATCAAACCATCTGTGGTTAAATCATTTCAGCCAGGGCATCTCATGCAAGAGATTTCAGAATCTGAAGGCAAAAGGGAATTTATAGCAGTGCAGACGTGAGAAACTTAAAATATCTACATTTCAGACAATGTGTTTTATTTATTTTTTATTTATAGTGAAAATAAAAGCCAGACCCCAAGCAGGGCTTCTTCAGGGAATGTGGCTGTCTCTGCATTAGTATATTGGATCAGAGCAGTAGCAAGCTTCTGAAGCAAATTCGGAAAAAAAAAAAAAGAGAATTCTCCACACCTTGACTTGGTTTAAGAAGCAGTTTTGGTGTGTGCAGTTGGCTTTCTTGCAAGGAAAGCTGTAGCAAAAGACCTGCCCTGAATGTATGCCACTAATGGAAACATAAATGTTCAACCACTAATGGAAACATAAAAGTCTAAACTAATGACTTATCCTGAATTTGCTACATTGAGCCACATGTGTGGTGGACACAACTGCTCCAAGTAGCTGCCTAAATCTTGTCCAAAGCAAAATCTCTGAACAAGGTTGATGTGTCTCAAAACCAACTGTTCCAGTCTACAGATCCACTCCTACTAAACTGAATTATTTGTTCATGTAGACAAGGCCTGGTTACATGCTGTGATCCCCTTTTGCTACTTCTACCAAATTCTCTTCCACACTTGGCCCCAATTCACCTGAACTCAGAAGAGCACAAAGGTTTTGCTACACATCAGTAGGCCATTTGTAAACATACTGTATTACACAGTACTTCCTTTGGTGACAGCTGAGTTGTTAGGCTCCTCCTTATCTTTCTGGGTTTGAGGGTTTTATGTTGAAAATGGGAACAATATCTTGCTGAGTTATGCTAATACAAATTCACTCCATAGCCCACTCAGCCTGTCATCAAGCCTCCATCCAGTCAAGAAGATGAGGTCAAACACTAGGGCTGCTCTGTGTAGAAGTGAAGGACAGTCCATTAGCAGCCTGTAGCTTTAAAATAGCAGTGAAAAGAAAGTGAGCCACCAAAGTGAATTTGTTCCCTCTTGCTCTCAAGAAAAGTGTCATCTATAACTTATGCATTAAGGTCACTACGTTTAGGGACTGATTTTTCTTTTCCATCAAGGAGGCAACAAATACAGCTTAGGTTCTATAAATGGAACATTTTGATAACACTGTAGTCAGGTCAATTGAAGCAGAACTGGTACAGAAACATTATCAAACATCATTTCAATAGCATGTGGCTGTCTTCCAGGGGTGCAAATAACATTACAATACAGCAAAGCTGTCTGTGAACTGGATTAGCTGAACAGTGCTGTTATCAGCACTCAGGAAAATAGTATCAGTGACTGACTTCACCTGCTTGAGTGGTTTAAATGTCCTGCCTTTCCATATTGATAACATTTGGCACCACTTGCAGGCTGACGAAAGAATGATCTTGTTTGATCTAATTATAGAGCCATAACAATTTTTGATAGAGAATAAAAGACATATAGTCTCGGTCATCTTGTCCATCTCTCTGTAACTCCATGAAAGTTGCCCGGTCATGTGCCTGAAGTGTATTAGAATAATACCCTCTTTTTTGCTCTTTTATAGTTTTCTACAGGATTTATTGGGTGGATTTTCAGATTTAGAGCAGCTGTGCCCAATAGCAATGCTATTGGGGTCTTTACATAGGGAAAATATTAGTAATCTGTTTTGGCAGAGAAGAATACATAGAGAGATGTTATTTTTTTGAATTGTTCAAAAGATTTTCCTCTGGGGTTTAATCTCCCCAGCACAGGATCTATGTAGGGGGGAGTACACTTTGGCTTGATAGTGGCAGGTGCTTGCCTGTAGTCCAAAGCTGGCAATTTGGCACAAAGCCAGTCAGGAAATCCACTGCCAGGTGGATTTTAAAGTGATTCAATACAAAGAATCATTTAGAGACAGAATCCTCATTAACCAAATTATACTTTATGTCCTTAGTTTGCTTTGCAGTATACAAAGTTACTATATGTTAAATACGCTATATCATAGATTCATAGTACCACAGGATATTTGGGTTTGGAAGTTTAGGTTGGAAGTGACCTTAGAGAACATATAGTTCCAATTCCTTGGAATAGGCTGGAACACCTTCCACTAGATGAGGTTGCTCAAAGCCCCATCCAAACTGGACACTTCCAGGGATATGGCATCCCCAGCTTCTCTGGACAACCTGTTCCAGTGCCTCACCCTCTTCCCAGTAAAGAATTTTTTCTTAATATATAATCTAAACATATAATCTTTCAGTTTAATGCCATTCCCACCTGTCCTACCACTACATGCTCTGACAAAAAGTCCCTTTACAGCTTTCTTTTACTGGAAGGTGCTATAGGGTGTCCTTGGAGCCTTCCCTTTTCCAGGCTGAACAACCCCAACTCTCTGTCTGTCTTCACAAAAGCTCCCAGCCCTCTGACCATCTTTGTGGCCTTCCTCTGGACTCACTCCAACAGATCATGTCCTTATATATACTATACACAGCATTAACCTAGAGTAAATGAGAAATTATGGTTGGTTTGGGTTTTTTTTTTGTTTTTTTGATTGTTTGTTTGTCTGGTTTTTAAGCTTCTTATCCATCCCTGTAATGTTTTCTTGCTTGGGGCAGTGCTGTAGTAGTCATTTGATTGTTGGTATAGCACTAATTTCACCCGTTATAGGAATGAACTTTCACTAGATGTAGTTTTGAACAGGGTGAATTCTGATATAAGTAACAGTATATATCACAGGTAGGTGACATGGCACAGAATTGTTATAATATCATATCTCTAATTATTAAAATAATAGAAATTAATAAAATTCTACCAATAAAATGCCATCATCAGCTTTGCATACTAACATACATTATCAGTCTGTAGGCTATTTGCACAGTAGTAAGCTTGCACAGTTCCATTAGTTTGCTCAGTTTAGGCATAAAAAGATCCAACTACAGATCCAATACCAGGGCAAGAAAAAGCCAGAAAACAGAAGCTGACCTCTGGCACCCACAGAATATTTCCACACTCCATTTTCCATTACCTGGAGTATGTTATTACCAGCTCCAAGAAAAATTTTCATAAGAGCAGTGATGCAGAAAGCACTGTAAGAATGATTTTAACAAGATAATCATACTGAGCTCAAACCTGTGTAGTGATTAGTTCAGGCCTTCAGAAAGTTATTAATTTCATGACTATGACACCTAAGGATGGGTATCTAAAGGTGCACTGTCTAGACTCTCCTATTACAGTGAGTTGAGTGCTGGGGTTTGGTTCTGCTGCCCATCCACATTCAGTGCTACATAATACATGCTTACTACTGATCTGTAAGAGCATCAGTCTGCTTTACATCCTATCTCCCACCTATGCGGTAGCTTTTAACTTAGATGCTCTCAAGGGTGACTGCATCCAACATCTTGTCAGCTGAGCACGGACTGTGAGAGAAGTCCTGTACTCAGGAGCTGCTTCACAGCAACAGGAGCTGATTTCTAGACTAAATGGCCTGTGCTGGTTAGAGGCTTCGTGTGAGATTTTGAGTGCCTTTTGAGATTTCTGTGGTTATCACTGCATCCACATAGGGTTGTTTGATTCCCTGGACTCCACCTGAGAGTTACACCTTTCTAGAAGAGCTACCTGGGGAGCAGATGGAACATCTTTGGGCACTAAAAATGTCACTAATGAGGAAGCTCAGGTAACTGAATCATTTCTGGGCACAAGATGTTTCTAGATGTTTCAGTCTGAAGATGAATCTAATTTGGGAATATAGATCCGGCACTTGCAGCCAAGGGAAAAAAAATAGAACTTTTTCAGATCTTTTCTGCTGACACTTGTAGCTCACAAGGCAAAGACAACAACCCTGTCAGATTAGGAAATTAATTTTGGAGGCATTTTTAATTTTTGACTCCCAAGCTTTAATAACTTCAAACCCTCTTCTGGGTTAGGCTGGGGGTTCCTGTATCTTCCTGGTAAAGCATGTTTGTAAAAGCTTCCTTCACTGTCCTGTTAACTTCTCTGACTGTCCCCTGAACAGAGAGAAAAAAAAATAAATTTTTAAACCTAATTTTCAGGTCAATTATTATGTTGAATTTTCCAGCATCAGTAGAGACCAAGCACCTCTTCACAGGCAGAAGGTCCCTTGACAGGCCTTCTTCCTGGGAACAATTGAACTGTCAACCAAACAATGGGTGAAGGACGACACTTATTCTGAAGCTGGTCCACCACATGTAATTCTCTTTTATATTAGATTAAAGGGAGCGTGACCACTGTGACCCTATCAGTGTTCAAATAATGTGGAAAGCTGCTTCTGTGAGTTATTTTTCAACATAAAATAAAAAAGTCCAGAACTCTTTCTGTTAATACGAGGGGAGTAGGGGTTTTTAATGTGTTATCACTATCACAGTAAGGTAAATGGTATCAGAAAGGGACTCTTTCTGCAAGGATAAATTTGTTTGTGTAGCTATGCTCTAGCCACAGGTTAAAAGAAGATAATGGACTTTTAACAAATTATAGTTTTTGCTGATATTTCATGAAGATCTGTTGGACTGTTTGAGGGATGCCACAGTTCAGCGTGTGTTATATAATCACAAAGCATACCTGCAATTTTTCCCTATGAATACTTGCAAGCAGTGCAGAAACAAAAAGAGTGATTACACGTTGGGCTGACAATTTTGAGTTACTATGTACAATAATCTAGATAAAATCAATTTTATATGCATTACACCTTAAGAAGTCTACATGGACCACTGAATTCTTAGCCACCTTGACTGCTCAAAATAACACTGTCAAATTTTCTTTTCTAATCATAAGAAAAGAAAGTCTTTGATTATTTTTTATCATTTTTTTAAAATCCTGTTCTCATTCAGTGTTTAATATTTTGTTCAAATAAATTCTAAAAGGGTTTTTCTTTTTTTTTATACAGACTGATGTACAACACAAAAGGAGGAGTCTACTTTTGAAAATATAAAATGTTAAGAAAATAGATACATATATTTAATACTGTAGAGATCCATACTAGACCTACTACCTCTAGTGCTCTCTAACTCTATGCACCTGTGTTCTGAATAAAAACAACCTCTCCTTCCTAGACCAAAAGCAAATATTCTATTCCATGGAGTCAAAGACAGTCTGAAAAGCTGAAGATTTCTTCATCCCATGCTTCAACAGGGGTATATATCAATAATTTGGGCTTGCAATCTGTGGTTTCAGCATGTCCAAAGCTGGTTCTCAAAAGGGCCTTAAACACTGACAAACCTTTTGTCTGAGCCTTTCTGTGGTCTATAGCAAATACAGTTCTAGCTAACTGTTACAATAACTCATTAGCTGTGTGAATTTGCTGGGCCTAAGACTCAATTCCTGTAACTATAGAAATACTACATGTATGTATTTGTAGA
This sequence comes from Dendrocincla fuliginosa, assembly GCA_035047845.1. Taxonomy (NCBI): domain Eukaryota; kingdom Metazoa; phylum Chordata; class Aves; order Passeriformes; family Dendrocolaptidae; genus Dendrocincla; species Dendrocincla fuliginosa. The sequence goes on along the minus strand of JAWWMO010000083.1, from coordinate 21,389,618 downwards.
ATGTTAGAAAACTTACGTAAAACACCACAAACTAATACCAAGGAGAAAAACCAAAATTTCATCATAAAAATCCCTACCGGGAACAAAAAAAGGGTAAATGCCACATCCTGAGGAAAAAGGTACAGCTGGGAAATATAGTGTAATTCAATGCTAAAATAGCTAGAGAATTTCTAAATGTGGAGAGAATACAAATAATCTAGTTTTAAAAAGGGAGTGACTGAAACGTGTTGAAAGGACCAAAGAAATGGGCTGTTACTGACTCACTGGTCTTGCTGTTAGAAGACTCTTGTAGACTGTACTTGCTATTGCATAATTACATGAAGATCAGTGTAATCTAAAAGATTGCAATCAAAAATGCTCATTTCAGAAAAAAACAAAACCCAACCAAACAAAACAGACTGGCAATATCTCTTTTGTTGCATGGGATTTGGTGTCCATACTGTGAATGTTTCCAGCACTGTCTTTATCTGCTTTGCTGCTTATGATGCTGAGAAAGAAGACAGATGAGATAGGAACTAATGGAGAGACAGGATCAATAAACCGAGTGCTTCCGTCTTGCTGTACTTTTCAAAGTAAGACTGCCCGTGCTGCACACCAGCTGATCTCTGTTGGCTTTAGTACAAAATACATGATAACACACAGTGATTGCTATTGTTTGCTTCTCTAGTACCTAAAAAAATACTGGAAAGCCTTGAATCAGAGCACAAATAGAGACACTGGACACTTGTCTGCTCATACAGATTAGATAGGGTTTGAACCAATAAAGTTTGCAAAGCTTACAGCATTTCATAACTGTAACGTTTTTCTGTGCAGCCATATTTGCCTTCAAAAAAATTCATTGCCAAAGCACATTTTTTCCTGTCTGTTCTGCAATGCTTATCAAACTTGCAAGGCACACATAAGAACTTTGACAAATGACCAAGCAGGAGTGCTTTAAGAATAAAATAATTTCCAAAACCAAAATGTCACCTAAACACCAATTGTCCATGCAGCTGTTGCTGGTGTACCAGAGGAGCCAGCTCTGAATACATCCTGAAAAAGAACTAAGAGTAGGTACACATACACACATATTCAGTGGTCCTATTGTGCCTCTAATGAGTTTGTGTCCCTTATATTTTGTGTGCTGCAGAAAATGTTCCCCATTTTCGTATTCTTCTCCAGCACCAAAGAAAACATCAAGCCTACTGCAATGCTCTACTGCTGTTACACATATATCCAATATGTTTATAATTCGTCAGAAGATTTTTGAAATTTAAGGAACCTCAGGTCTGAGCCAATACTAGGGAAAATGCTCATTAATAAACATTCCTTCTTCTTTGTTGGCACTCCTAGTGCACATTAAACACATTGACAGAATCAAAATGGCACAATGGAAGCTCCTACATGCTAAAGCATTGGACAATGCTGTGTGATGCTACTGCTGTGTAAGTATAAAGTCAAACCAGCTGCAGTTAAAAGTTTACTTTCCAGTCAAAGTTCAGAAATGGCTGAAGCTGCAGACCTAGTGATGATATGGCCATGTTGGATCTTTGAATCTGTTTGCTTTCACTGGTTCAATACTTCCCCATTCAGGTGCCTCTGCTGTATCCAATACAGAAAATAGAATAGGTCTTGTAATTCATATACCTGTTATTACTTCACAGCCAGTCTTGTCCAAGTATCTACCAGCAGGGAAAAAATGCTGCCATAGAAACCATTTTTTTTCTGCAGCCCTAGCAATACCACATTCAGCAATTTTCCATAATTATATTACAAAGAATATGCCGAAGTGTATAGTTTTGCCACAGCGTGTGTTTATTTATACGCAGGTGAATGTTAAGAGCTGCTTTGAAGACAAAGGTGTCAAATCAATAAGTGATACTAAATGGCAAGGAAGACATTGATCTGTATGACTAGATGACCTAATTGATTATGCCAACATTTGTTTCTGTAGTTCAATATTTTAATGGAGTAATGAGATCTTAGTCTAGTATATTCTTCTGTTATTTAGCCTGTATTTCATAACTTCCTTTTATTTCTAGACATTTAACTTCAAAGCAATAAATGTAAGGTAAGAGAACAAGTAACTTTTGAGTAATAGTTTATTTTTCATGCTACTGTGTGTGTCCAGTTCTTGTCTCCTCAATAGCTACAGCCACTGTCACCTCACATATACCCAAGCCCCACAGCACCATGATAGCCAAATGATGGCAGGGCACCAAGCAGAGCTCTCTCTGCAGCTCTTCTGGACTCCACAGTCTCTACAAAGTGTTAAGAAGGGAGACTCTGATCATGCTGGTAAGTACAGGGTCCTCATCTTGAAATACATCCAGTCTTGAATATGACCTTTGTTTGTAGTAATTCCCTCCTTCTGCCACTCAGTAATTTTGGCTCTACTAGCAGGTGCAAACCACAGTGACACTCTTTGGATGGGTTGGAGTATGTCCGGTGCTGCATCTGTGTTGGCAGGCAGAAACTCCTTAAGATGACTAATTCAACTGCTTCCAACTCTGCCATTGTTAACATACAATGAACTACACCAGGTCTTCAAGAGGTACATTTTATTCTGCTCTCTGATCAACAGCAAGACCAGAGATCTCACCTGCTTCTTCCCAGAACCTCTGATACAGCAAACCTGCATAGTTATATATTCTGTTCACAGCAGAGCCAAGTATGTCTTCATTACCTTCATTAAATTCCTTATTTCACCTTCCTTGCTTTCTCAACTGTGAGACAACTACACTGCACAACACAATATTAATTTAATTTGCTTTTCATTTTAAAATGAGGACAAATGCTACCTAAAACAAATTCCAAAGCTTTCACTGTTTGAACTAATGTTGATAATGCCAGTGAAAGGTAAGTCACTTATTAATCTTAAATAACTTGACATTTCAGTTTTATTATTCAAAGTCTTGCCAATTAAATCACATTTCATCATACTTTACACATTTCAGCAGCACACAGTACTCTTAAAGTAGCTATGAAAGTTCAGACTGAGAGAATGACAATCTGCAAAACAGACAGGGCTATTTTAGCCACTGCTGCTTTATTTGCATATTTGCTCATTATTTTAACAATCAATGAAGATTTTTAACAAAGAAATAAAAAAGAAATACTCTGTTTTAACATTTCACAGACCTCTAACCTTATATCTCTGACTATTTTCCCTCTGTCTCCATGAATAATGGCTAAAGATTTCAGAAAAAAAAAAAAAAAGGAAGAGAGGCAATGGAATAACTTCTGTTTATGATTTTATTAGAGATTAAAGGTCTGTCCCTCTTGTACTAAAGCCATTGGTAATGGAGCAAGTAATTCGTTATATTCTATTTGATATTAAACATTCTATGCTAATCTACTGCTTTACTTACAGAGTTAAAATCTGAAGTTCATCTTGCAGGAGCAATGCTTCATGTTACATATTTTCTAAAGGGTTTGCATTGTATTCCCTTTTTTTGGATGTGCATAGCTGTGTTTCAAAATCGCCCAAGTACATAGTAGAGGCATATTTTAAAAATTCAGCCCCAAGCTTTTAATGCCTTGGATCCCCTTGTCTAACAGCTTTGAATTACCTTGTGTCATTGGTGTTGCAGGATGTTCTTGAGGATATAACTGATGAAATGGCATAAAATCTAGCTGTGATGGAACAGCTTCAAATTCAAGATCATTAAATGGCTGTCAGGCTTTCTGTAAAGAAACTCTGAAGGCCAGAACAGGTATTCAGTAAGTTTTGAACCAACTTCAATGTTTTCGCTCTTAGTTTAAAATGAAACTGTTGGAGTGGTCCTTGTTAATCATCCTTCAATTACGAAACTATTTCTCCAAAACAAATTTCAGAGCATAACTAACTAGTGATTGTACAAGTCATGAACAAGTTGAAATGCTTTCAAGGTGTTGGTTTTATAGAAAATTTATTCCTTTAGTTATTGAAAGACAAGAAATAAGTATGTGTCAAAACCCCACACATTTTATTGAATATGGGCTAACACAATGCCTGTCCACTTAAATGAACCTCATCTATTATTGCAGAGCTCAGCACAGCTTATGTACATGATACATATTATCTCTCGGTAGGTCTCATTCTTCCTTGCTTTAAACCCACCTTCTGACCTCATTGGTGTGTATCTTGGATCTCAAAACTTAAATCCAGGATCTCCCATATGTACCTATGAGCTTCCAGCAAGTCATGAACAGCACTCTCCTTCAAAAACCTCTCCTTCACTGTAATGCAAAACTAGATGTTTTGGTTACCAATGCGGTATTTATCTCACTTCCCTTTTCTTTTTCTTTATTTTTCTGTGTCTATATCCATCTGCTGTCCTTTGTATTTTAATTTAAGCAATAAAAAATTCAGGGCAGATACCTTCTGGCTGTTTGCATGTTACTTGCCACAGAAGGCTCCAGCTTCAAGCCTAGTAATCCCAGATGGTACTGTAATACAAACAAAAAAGATAATCTCATAATTCTCCAGGGCATCAGCCCCGAATGCCACATGCAGGTTGCACACTCTCTTCCTTGGCACTGATCAGACTTTTCCATCTGGAGAAATGCTCTGAGGAGACCAGGAATCTTCAGCAATTTTATGCCTTTTCCTGAGTATACACTTTGCATAAGTGAGAGACAAGGGTGGGTATCCTCAAACTTATGTATACAGACACACACAGAGATACACATGCACACAATTTCTGAGGGTTGGGTGTTATGACAATTTGCTACTCCAGCTGAGATATTCATCTTCTGCACCACTTCAGACATTTCTCTATTACAGTATAATATGAAGACCTACAAAGGTGTACCTACTACCTGCATATCTGAATGGAAGCTGTTGAGCCCTGAAACTACCCCTCAATGCTATACCTAAAGATCTATGGTGAAAATTCATTCAACATATTGCTTTAATATTAGTGAATTGAAATTAATCTTACATGGACAGATCTACTCCGTCTGATTCAACCATCCAAAAATACATTTGGCCTTAGACAGGACTTCTCACTTGAGACTTCCTTTACAGCCAATGGAGAAATAATTTTCACATGAACAAGGGCCCTTGTAAAATAGGGGTCTTAAAATAGATGAGATAAAATGTTCTTAATGCTCAACACCTGGGATGAAAACAAATTAGACATGATTTTAGATGACTAAAGTTAAATGAGACTGACCATTTCTGAGACTGTTTGCCTGTTTTTGTCTCTCCACTGAAGATGTGTAAGACTTTGTGCCACTGTTCCTGAATGTCAGCTTGTGAGGTTGGCCTATGGGGAGATTATGAGTTTTTGATTACCACTCCAGGGCTGGGTTTTACACATGGTTATCAACATGCATTATTTTATTTTCTTAAACCTGGTAGAGTCTTTTAATTATACCTTGTCCCTAGAGCTCAGTAAACCTTCGTATCCCTAATACTCTTACAAGCAGATGTGCAATCTAGCAGGTATTTATCTTCTGTAAGGAATTTATAATCTTCAATGTGGAAACAAATATAACTTTCCCCACAAATTTTCTACCACTCTTTCTCTATGGTTAAGTTGTAAAACTTCAGTGATCTCAACATTTCTGCCCACACTTTGATGTCCGCAAATGTTGACTATCAGGACTGTAAAGATGTTAATAATGGATAATATTTTAACACTTCATGGATAACAAGTTGAAACACATAATTTGGAAACTTAATTGTCTTTGTAGGTAGAGACTGAAAGCACACTGAACATTCCTGTTTATTCTGGTATATGTGTCTTCACAGATGAGTCCCCAGTTTGCAGTATTATGGAAGGAGGAACAAACCATTCAGAAGAGTATGGCTTTGGACTGGATACAAAGCAGGGTTGTTGTCCTTTTAGTTAAATGGGAAGGATTTTTAGTGATTATTTTCAAACCACCATGTAATTTGGAGTGTGGGGGACTGACCTCTGTCCGAGCTGGATCAGGGAAGACTGTCCCCAGCATATCAGAACCTGCCAGAAAGGTGGGTCCCTGAAGTGAAGCATTCAGGGAGTTCGGGAGACAGAAGATAAAAGCAGGCATGTGCTAGAACTCCCTTAGTACCTGGTTTTTGCTCTCTGAAGCACTGCAGACCCTTGGATCCTCTTTCCATGGATCTTCTGCCCCAGCTGCAGCGTTTTCTCACATGAGACCGAGCCTGCCCCAGCCGAGCCGTCCCAGCGATGGCAGCTCAGGGATTTCGCTCCCGTGAGCTGCACAAAGCATCCCTGCCGCCTGGCCCGAGCCCGCCTGGCCCCAGCACCGCGCTGGGTCACCCCAACCCTGCCACTGTCACTCCACGTGGTTTGCTGTGCTGGAACCCACGGCACCACCCGGGGGGCACAGGGCTTTCCTTCCACAAAATATCCTTCCACGTTTTGTTTTAACTGAGAGGGGAGCAGGGTAGCTAGGTAATGTTTTCTGCCATTGGTGTTTTTGTTTGTTTCCATTTTTAGTAAAATTATTTTTCCTTCTTCATTCAGACTCTTTGTATTTTTTACCTTGTCTCTCTCTCCTGGGGGAAGAGAAAGAAAAGGGAGGGCTCATCTCATTATGTTACCTCCTGAACATACTATCATTAAAATAAGACGTGGGTATATAAGCACCATCCTGCATTAGAGAATTAACTTTCCTGTGAATGGATGTATTCTAAAATTAATCAGAAAGGAGTAAGTTTTTGGATGATAGGTCTAGGAGTCCTAGTTGCTTCATGAAATGGTAAGCAAAACATTGATAGATATTATGAAATTGTAGTTGTATAGAAAAGATATTCCATAAAACAACATGCATGATAGGAAGAAGATTATTAGTAATAAGAGTACAATATAGTTTATTGTTGTGTTTATTGAGGTTGTTCAAAATAGGCTCTTTGATCATCCCTTATTATTCTGGAGCAAATAGAAGATGGTTGCAGTGACAAACTCATTTGCAAATTCCAGGAATACTTACTTCCAGTAATAATGAGCTGATATGAGCTTGTCATCTGGGCATTCTGCAGCAATTACATGTAAATGCCCATTTTCCATTGAAAATTCTAATCAATATTTGCATATTTAAGAACAAAGTGAATGAAAGCTTAGAAATTAATGAGCAGGTTGGACAAAAGCATAGCTCCAATATGTTAGCAAAGCAGTAGGTTCTCTATTAGAACAGATATCTACTCTAAAACCAACTAAAACCCAGTGTGGCAATTTTTAATAGTTTAGTGTATGCAGTGGTTTTAGGAAAATTTGAAAAGGGACTGATTCCATTACACTATTTTAAATAAATATTTAATCTATGTCAATAACTGCAGATATTTTTTTCTCTGTAGAAATTCTCAAAAGGGAAAAATTCAACATTGATTCTCTTATTTATTACAATGTGTAGTTTGTCAACTGCCATAGCCTAAAGTTTCAATTTCATGGTTGTGGATTTAGTAGTGTTTTGTGTTTCTCATATTATTATTTTATTAAGGTTTTGAAACTTCTCCTGACAAGTGTTTATCAAACTGGCAACATTCTAACTTCCTATTTCTTTACATAATCTGTACTGTCTGCAACTGCCAAATCAAATTAGATGAGCAAATATTTTGGTTTTAAGTACTAAATGACACATTGAAGAGCAAGACAAATAGTAAATAAAAATAGACATTTTTTGCCAGTTTGTGTTGCCAGTCTTTAATGACATCATAAACCCATTACTTATCCTGCATGAAGCTGCCATATCAGAAAAAATGTAGGCTTATAAGGAATAAGTATTTGGGGAAGTTTTTTTCCCAAATAAGGGTGGGAATAATTAAAACAATCACAAATTGATTTGCGAAAAGAATGACATTGATTTTTCTTATAATTTTACCATTTTTTCCCAGAAGGCATGATTGTAATCAGATCAACAGTAAGTCAGTTGTTCCCTTCCATGTGCATTCAAAGCTCTACTATTAGCATAATTCTAATTATTAATTATTTATATTGTTGCAGTACTCAAGGGTCCTAATCAAAGTCTGGCATAAACACAGATGAGCAGAGTGTTTTTGCACAGGAAATCTTAGGTAATTTTTATGAAGGAAGAATAATGACTACAGAAACTTGTTCCTAATCAGGAGACTATGACAAATACAACATTTTAGGTCTTTTTCTAGACATAAATTTGTGTCCAAATGCAGTCACCTGAAGTTCAATCCACCTTATCATTCTTCCATATTAGTTTTGCAAAGACTACTTCTGGCATGTCTAGGATTAAAAGCATAATAGCAAATGTCAAAATTAAATTGAAAGGCCTTTAAAATTTTAGATCCTGTGGCACATGAAAAAATGTATCTTATGTACATGCAGGCAAAAAACGTTTTCAAGGATAACTAAGAGAAGATAAATTTGGTCAATGCAAAGACTAAATTTCAATGAAATTTGCTGTAACATAAATATAATAATTATTACTACCCTCACAGAATAATTCTAAAATATATTGACTATTGAACTGCATTATTTTCTGAGTTGAATAGGATGATGTGATTGTACTCTTAGACCAAAAGTCATGATTTTAATTGATTGTCATTTTAGTATATAGTTACAGTTCAAGCTTAACACACTTAATAAAGTTTTATTTTTTGTGGGAAATAAAACTTTTGAGTGTATCCAATACTAATTTTATGAATGGTTAAATATGTCACATATGAAGATTAATAGGGTACACTAAGCAACTCTATATTATTTATACATTGCTCTTGTCATAAAAATCTACTCTTTAATGCACATGTAGCTATCATATTTTTTATGTCTCTAAATAATTAGTAAGACCCCTAGTGATTTCTTTTGCCCAAAACGTGAACTAAAAATATCTCAATTTCTCTTCCAGTCATTGCTGAAACCAGTTAAAATTTTCTCTTTCTCAGATTTTTAAAATGAAAATTAAAATCACAGAACCACACCCAAAGACAGGAACTAGAAGTGAAGGAGAACTGCTAATGTTCTTGAAATGTCCTTCTGTAATAAAGCTAAAATGCCTTAGCATGGTGGCATCAAGAACCTCTTACACTACCAGGGCAATTCAAGAGATTTGCACTACCTAATTACAAGAGATTTCCTAGCTGAATGAAGGTGTTCGGGATGGTCCAGATGGATCTCTTTCCCTGTAAGGAGAGGCTGAAGGACCTTGGCTTAGTCACCCTGGAGGGACCTAACAGCAGTGCTTAAAAGGATTGCTCAAGAATATGGACCTGGGCTCCTTGCAGAGGTCTGTGGTGGGAGGATGAAAGGCACTGGGCACAAGCTGAAAGAACGGAAGTTCAAACTGAACATAGGGAAAAACTTTTTCCCAATGAAGACAATACAGCAGTGCCACAGGTTGCCCAGAGATGTTGAATGTTCAATAACAGGCTGGACAAGCCCTGAAAAACCCGGTCTGAGTTCACATCTGACCCTGCTTGAGCAGGAGGTTGGAACAGAGACCTTCTGAGGTCTCTTTGAGACTGAGTTATCTTGTGGACCTATAATTCAGTGATGTCAGCCTTCATATACACATATTAGAAACAGCATGAAATTTATCAAATACAAAACACCTGAAAACTCATATAACTATTTTGATCTGCATATCATGTAGAGACTTCTTTAACAGCCACTTCAGAGCATCTTGGGTTTTGTTTCTTTGCCTAACACAGCTGCAACACTAAGCAGATGTATTATGTAGACTTAACTACTATCTGACATTTTTATACATTCAATGAGACATTATTCTAAATACAAAAGGCAATTAAACTTCAAAGAAAATGATTTACAAGAGAGGAACAAATATAGTTAGATAGATATATGGATTAGTAAAAGAAAGTTTATATCACTTAGAAGCACAGGCTGGGTATAATATGGAGCTTTGTCTTCTTTATGGCCTACATAAAGTTAAGTTTGTTTGGATATCAGCTATATATTTGCATATACTGACATTCTAGATTTTTTTAACTGCTGGTTTTATGTAATAATTTCTTTGAATGTATTTTAAACTAAATTGCAATATCACTGTTTCTTCTAGATTTAAAATATGGATTTTAGCTCTTCCATTTAAATTATTCTAAGAGCTAAGCAAGATGTTATTGTGGTATTGTTTTAAGCATTTGCTTTCTAACAGAAGGCTGTAAGAGGCCAACATGCTTTCGGTAAAATTGTGAAATTCTTATAGAATGCATCTGTCTCAGCTATTAACCATATGAGTTTGGTACAGCGGAGACTGTCGAAAAGGAGCATATTGACTACTTAGCTCTGCTATCAAAGGAGAACAACACATAACTTTATAATGGATGCAGATTACGCTCATTGTGGTTGAACAAGAAGCTTCTGAGATTTATTTCAAATGCTTTAACAAAAGCAGTTTGAATGAGCCAGACCACAGGTATTTCCCCCTGAACTTCTGTGTTCCTGCTTTTAATAAATTTTATTTTAAAAAGTCCTGACAAGTAGAGTGGCGATGCCTTCTGTACAGAATGTTAACTATGTTTTTGTGTGATAAAGCCACAATTTTGTCAATAACTGCTCCTTCATCACCCCACATTTCAACAAGATTATTTTGACAGTGCCTTTAAAAATATTAATTTATTTAAGTTAGCACTAAACAACATGTTTTTGTAAAGTAATGTAATTACTTTATAACAGGTCCAGCTTCTTAGCAAACAGTGGGAAAGGGACTGTTCTAAATACATTTAACATGTGGGTTTGTATTTTGAACACTTCTAACATATCAGAATATAATATGAAATATGACTTAATGTATCTCCACTGCATTACAATGAGGGTTCAGAACCAATAAGCAGCTCCACATGAGTTTCCAAGCTTATGCAGTAAAAAAAGAGAATGCATTTTCTTAACATTAAATAAACTATCAAGAAAGTATAGATTTTCTTGTCCCTTTGTATGTTTTCAATGTCCACATATGCAAAAATATGTCATTAGCTAAGAAATGTTTGGTTGACTTAATATGCTTTCCTAAAAGTCTTGTTCAAAAATTTTACTTAATTTACTTTAAAAATTTACTTTAAATTTTACTTTGGTGTTGGAAATTAGCTTTTCTGAAGCACTGAATATAACTTATGTGGTTGGAATGATCTTTATTTTCCTCTTCTGACCATAATGATATCATAATCACCTATGTCTAGGCTGCCACTACATTCTATGAAGGGATTAGTAAATTTTTACTTATTAGAATACTGAAATGAATGTTGAAGTTTTAACAGCCTACATTGTGAGGCTTAGAAAGAAAAAAAGTATTTTTTGCTTGCCTCCTCTAAAAAAGAAATAAATCAACCCACTAGTTATAAGAAAATGTGGGACAAGGATCAGCTCTGAGTCTGCACAGAATATTGTGCATATTGTACCTATTTTTGGTTGAATATTATTCATTGAATACATTATTTAGAAAATGCTGCTTGTTTTCAATGAATAATTTATTCAGTTTTGTTGCTATCTTAGACCAGCTTTAATTATAACTCACAGTGCAGTGCTGAAGCAAAGAGACATGAAAAAAGATAAGCCCAACTATTGCTAGGATATCTACAGACTTAGGGCATAAAATATCATCAGTCCAAACTGAAATCAAAATCCTGATGTTTTCAACTTGCACATATTCTCTCATCACTTCTAAGTTCTCTTGATTTAGTCTCTTTCTCTCCTTTTCCCCTCTTCCTTCCTGCTTTCTGTCAATTTTTGCCTCCAATTTTCTAAATGTCTATTCTGTCTTTCCTGAGTCTTTTGTATTTTGGCACTCACTTACCTCTGTCAACAAGCCCTCAGTTACTGATATAGAATAAGGGTAGCCCAGCAGACCTCTTGAGAGTGAATGGATCCTTCATAAAACCCCTCTAAATTTATGATTTTTTTCTCTGCTGATTCAGCTCAGTGGAGTAAATCCACAAGAAAACATTTCTGGGAGCCATTTTATCTCCCTGTAGGTTTCTGGTAAATTAAAATCATTCTATGACCAGTGTGTCTTAATAGGTCCCATATGAAACCATCATCTGCTCTTGTCTATCATTTAACTTAGACTAGAAAAACACCATAATAAATTTACTGAGTTAGTTTTTCAACATCCACAAATGCAAATTCAGAGAGGAGAGAAAAAAATGCAAATGAATAGAGATCCATGCACCAATCTTTAAGCAAGCTATAAAGACAACTTTGCTGAAGCAAGTAAATACAGGAAAGAGGAGATGCTGATTCCATCCAAGTCAAGCAAAAATTTATATAACTGATGACATATTGGAATTGGAAAACAACTTAAATGGTGAGTACAATATTAGAAATCATTAAAAATTACAGGATAGGAATGCCTGTGAACCAGCATAATGTCTTGATTCATCAGAGTGCTGTTAAGTGGACTTCTGTGCAATATCCTAACGCTATAACTGTTTTGCTGTAGCTACCCAAAAAGGGAAAGCAGAATAAAAGAGCCTGGGCATGAAGCATAGGATTTTGAAAATATTCATATTTGAAAAGTGTTCAAAAAGTGAACAGGTGGCTACTATGAAAAACCCTCTGTATGCCTTGTTCTTGGACCCAAGGATTTACATGGGACAGAACTTGTAAAAACCAGACATTCCAAAGGGTGTTTGCTGGTAGCCTCCAGGAGAAAAACATAGAGGTGATTCTTCTGGAGTCTCTGTCACTGGTTAGAATATTTACATAGAGTTGCATCTGGAACTTATAGAAAATACCAGCAGCACCACATGATTCGTCAAGCTCTTAACATCCGCAATTTAATGCAGTGGAAAGTGAAAGATCAAAGGTCACAGTCATGTTTCTCCTACATATTTGAAGTCTGCTAATAATGTAGCATATGAAAGTGCACCTTAAAGAAAAACTGACTTGATTAAAATAAAACAAATATTTATTTCCCGGTCTGATTAAACAATTAATTGCAAGAACAATAAACATAAAAACCCATAAGTGTAGATATAAATATATACATATTGTCAGACACAGCATTTTTCTTGTACAATACTTAACATTGTAATGGATTTTAATAATAATACAATAAGCCCTCTTCAGGAAACTGCTTAAATGGTTAACACTACAAAGTCAGACTACCCAAAATATGACATGCATTTTTTCTTTCTAGAATGCAGTTTAAAAAATCCTCTACATTTCTGTTTATGGTCCTGAAAACATGACCAACTGATATAGCATATTACTAGCATATATCTGCTTCATCATCAACATTTTTTTGATAATAAATATTAGTACTAATGTTCTTGGAAAACTCTACCCCATTTCAGAAAATCTTTGCAGAGATGAGAAAATTGAAATGGTTACAGAGACCGTTTTAAAAATTAAAATATATTAATTCACATAGCTATTTTTCACATATCTTCCTTATTTCCTAATTCATAGGCAAGGTTAACTCAAGGTTAACATATAAGTCATGCTCTACAAACTTTAAAAAAATAAATCATAAAATGCTGCCTGTTATAACATATGTCCTGCATCAGAGTATTATATAGGTCAATACCAACAGCATGGCTCGGTGTCACGGATGAACTTGTATCACAGATATAATCATTAATTAACGGAGTCTCTATAAAATTTTGTTTTATAGTATATTGCTTCTCTCAACCTAAAAAATGACCATATATTTGTCCATCCCGACACGATCAGCATAACTTTTAAAGAACATAATTGAAAAAGTAATCATGAGCTGCCCAACACATGTTCTACAATTATTTAGGAAGCTTTTCCTCTATTTAAAGGTATTATCTTTGAAATTATTGCCAATTTATCAGACTTCTCAATAACAAAAAATACAGTATCTAGAACACTAGTTTTTCAAAAGATAATTAAATGAAGCATAAAGGCCTAAACATCATCAGCTGTACAGCTGTAGTTGAGAACACAAGACAGTAAGAAATCTACTTTAATAACTGCATTATGAGACCTCCGGTAAGTTTTTTTAATAACATTCAAGTACCTGTATCATCTGTTAGGAAAACTGCAGTGCAGGCATGTAGCTTTTAAACAGAAAGCCAAAATCACAGCTGAAGAGCAGAACAGAAAATTATAACAGTCCTTTTCTAGCTTCCTCCCCAACTGGCTGTTGAATTTTATAGGTAGATTAAGTCATGGAAGATTAAGACAGAAGCTTTGCTCAGAGTACCTACCAGGCAAGAGAAAGCAAAATACAGCACTCCATTTACAATAATGTACTATGTAAAACCAGAAAAGCTGATTGGCAAAGCAATCGTCTTAAAAATGTCCCTGGAGACTATAAATATAACAATATTATATTTTATACTGGAGCTCTGTGGTATGACGACAACCCATTAACTCAATCAGAATAACGACAGGAGGGCCATCAGAATGATAAAGCCATTCTAATGAAACGCAGACAAAGATTAAAAAGAATTAAAAGTGACAAGTAAAATCCATTAAAGGATAGCCTTTAGCTACTGTAATCAAAGGATTATTACTTTTCTTGTCAATTAGCAGCTGTGTGTCTATTTTTTCATGCAACACAAAAGACTATGCCAAGTGTCAAAAAATCATTATTAATAAGGGGCTGGTATTTTTAATTTATTTGGCTTATGCAAGTACATTGCGATATCTCCAAATGAATCATGTACACAATTTTAGAAACCATAACAAACAGTGCTCTCTGCTTTTATTGCCCTTAAAACTGCGTCTCATTGGAAGAGGAAAGCAATTACAAATTGAAACAATTGCAAGTGTATTAATCAATGCCTTTAACTTATGCCTAATATTAGAAACACACACATGAAGAAATGCTCTGTTTTACATTCCTTGCCAGTATTTTACCTATAGTTTGCCACAATATTTCACATGATAGGAGATTCCACCAATGTCAGATTCTGCAAATTGCATAGGCAAATTCATTTTGTGTTCATTTTATTGAAAATAATTAACAGCAGTAAATAAAACTTTAAAACTTTGAAAAGTTTAAACGAAAATGAAACTTCATAAACACAACAGACAAACTTGTGCCTTTGTTTGGAAAAAGATCTGTCCTCCATGGACAGATCACTTTGCATAAACACAGAAAGTGTCATCACAAAGTCTTTTACAATTAATAGTCCCAATAATGCTACCAGATGAGACCAGAGAAGAGGTCACAGTAAAAATGCTTTCCTTCTTTTTTATGTATTTATGTGTGGTCATCATCTGTATTGTTTTCATTATCTTTAGCAAATTGCCTCTGCTTTGTGCTGCTTCCAAGCAGCTCTTAACGTTTTCAGAATTTGAAAAAATATGTTGTAACTGCATGCTGAAACACCTATGTCCTTTTCTCAGACAGACTGATCCTATGGGTCAACTTTCAGTCATTCATCCAGACTTTTTTCAGCGCTAACAACTTTAAATAGATGAATGAGTTGCTGAACTGATTAACCTTCTATTTACGCTGCATTTCTGAAACAAGCCAAATAGTTTGCAATATTCTGCAGAGACTAAAAGAGAAAATTAAGACACCATAACATTTCAATTACATCCATTTCAACCTACCCTGGTGAAACATGAGTAGTCATGAATAAAACATCACCCTAAACCACATCTGCAGTCTCTAAATATATGTAAGGATACTTCATTCTCCCAGTACTTATAATTTTCATACCTTTGTCATTCCAGGTTATATCAAGACAAATCTAAAAGATTTCTAGGCAATCCTGGTTGGAACACTAATGACATTCTTCTTGTGTTTGGTTCCCCTCTTCAGTTCTTGAAATTTCAAATGAGAGATACTTGAAAGTGTGGAGAAGATGGATCAAAGGCCTAAATATAGAATGAAATTAATGAAAGACTGGAGTATTAGTGAGACTGCGTTACTAATTTCTTTAACAAAACAGATATCCAATTTTCAGTTGTCTAAATATTTCACTGGTCACAATAAAACCAGTTCACTATCAAGTATTGCCATTTTGTGTTTAACGCTATCAGGAATGGAGCTTTCCACCCAACAGGGTCATAATCAAATGAGAATTCTCCAGATGTACCTAGAAACCTCACCAGGTCCTTACATTGAGTGTGAAAACACACAAGACAGTTCCACATGTGGGTTCCTTAGCCAGACTCTGTGTAAGAAAAAATAATTCTGTCATAAAATACTACACAGAGTCTTTTTCACACAGCCAATAATTCTGGCATGAAAATACTGAAATGTGAAAGATTTTTGTATTCCAATGTGAGATACATGAATAACATTTTGAAAGCACTAATACCTCTCAGCTATGAGAAACTCATCTATGGAAATAAGCTCATCCCTCTAAAATCACGAGATTTATGCTTTTATCAAAATCCACAAACAAAACATAAATTAACCAACAAAATCATGATGTCAGGTGATAGATCTTCAGGGTGCCTACGCCACTGTAAAAATATTGTTATTCTTGTGTGGTGAACATCATAGCAGAAAGGATTCATATTTGTTAAGTTTAGTAATCTAAAATTTTGAATAACAAGCCTCAGACAGTATTTAATAAGTGTTAAGATCAATAGATAAAACCAGAGTGGAATTTTTTATACTGCTCCTAATCTTTGTTTGAGGCTGGACAACAATGATGTCAAGCCACCACAAGAGCAAGAGATACAGAACTCTGTAAAATCAAAGTCTAGTCCTTAAGGCCACGAAGCAAGATATTTAGAAACCTTTACAAATAAAATTCAACTGTTACAGCACAACAGCTCATTATCTACTAAATACAGACATCATGAAAATAAAGCCAAAGAACAAGTCTATTAAAACTTGTCAGGCTGTCAAAATTAGATGTTTAGGGCAGGAGGTGAACAAAGGCCTTGAGCATGTGAAGGCTTGCTGGGTTTGAAGCAATCTTTCCAAAATTCCTAGGGATGTAGACAGAGATTCTCACTATCAAGTATTATTACAAATTAAGAAACTACCTAACATCTACCAGTCTAAAAGTATTATAGATTTTTTTAAACTTGAGACAAAAATAGCAAAAAAGAAGTCAATCTTCCATCAGCATTAGTAAGAGGTTAGCTGAATTGTTAGTTGAATGACTTACTACGATCATTGCAAAGCTGTCTGGATACCTCAAGTATTGTTTATTTATTTCCGCAACTGCAAAGTGGAGGCTTTTTTTATTAATCACATTTGTCAAAATAAGCTATAAGCTACGTAAATATCTATACAAGAAAAACTACCCCATAGAACTGTCTGTTAAGAAATTAGTAAGAATTTTTGTTTCACAGTGCTTCTTAAATAAATGAGAAATGCTCATTCTTCTTGACCAAATAGGTGAAAAGCACCTTAGAATCTAGGGTTGGATTATACCATCCTTGCAAATTAAATAATGAAAAAAATTGACATTTGTCAATAAAATAATAATTAGAAATATTTTCATTTGGAAAGCATTTAATAATTTAGAATTGCCCCCATAAATGACAAAGAATGGAAGTTTCCCAAGGGCTGACAGACTACATTCAGAATTATGCATAATCACATCAATTGCAAGATTGAAAGTTGCTCCTGTGAGAGACATCTGAAAGAACAAATATTTTCATTTCATGCAAGTTGCTCCTTATTAAAGGGAAGACAGAAATGCCATTTACACCATCCAGGGATTCTTTTGTCAAAGAGTATTACCTAAGGAATACTGTATTTTCCTTTTTGAAAACTATGTTTTTGACACCCAGTATAGGTAAGAACCCTAATATTTTCTTGCTGAATCCTATGAATATGTTGCAGCTTGTCAATGAGTCATAAGATTAAATTTTAGTTGAATCAATAGTTTAAATGCTCCACGCATCCTGTATATTTGTAATTTAAAGAACTATTGAAAGGAACTGTGTATTGCATTGAAACAGGTGATTGACTCCTGCTTATTGACCTAGTATTTAAATGCAGGATATCAGCTGAGAATTTCAGGAACAAAGCTGCATGATAATAGAAATAATATATTTATTTTTGCTAAAACACTTAATAAAATACTTTCTATAATATCATATGAACAAAAAAGCCTTTTTAATCCTTATCATCTCCCAACAAGCAAAAAGAAAAAATATGACATTTCTATGAATTAGTATTTTCTCCCACTTCACCTAAGAAGCAACGAGAATGAAGGAATTATATAAATTCAACTAAGATTGCTGAGGGAGTTCTGTCTTTCATTCTCACTTTAATCACATCGTCTGTATCTAATACTGTCAGTAGGCAGTGTATATGTTTTTCCTGTTTTCCTCTACATTATCTCCCAAATTCTCCTTTCCCGGGTTGTTTAAATTGTTCAGGTTGCTCTATTCTTGGGTAGGAGTTTTGTTCTGTGGCCCACAGATTTCACCACATAATGCCATGACCTTTGGAAAGCTTTTTCTTTCCTCTTTGAGTCTCACATCTGCTTTACAGAGATTTCTTCATAGTCTTTTCAGACTGCTTAGAGGAGCTTGTTCATCAGCATTCAAACCTCTGGAGACAAATAGTCAGCACAGTTCTGGTAAGCAATGCATCTCTTAGCTGTGTGACGTTTCACAGACAAATACCACCAGAGTTCTCCATACACTGGACAGACCAAGTAGACAGGACAGTATCCAAGATGTTTTCTCCAGTAGCTTTTGGAGATACTTCTGCAGAATGAAACACTTTGTAGCTTTTCTTTCTCATATCTTTCAACCTTGCCTACCATCAACTTTCCCCGCTACCTCATGCTTTTTGTCCAAACAAAGGCATGAATAAGTATTCTCTGACAGTGATAAAATAATGTGTAAGTGTACTATGGGACATTATGTAGTAATGTGAATAATATGGATATGAGTAAAATCTAGCTATGAATACTTGCTGCAAAATATTGATATTATTTTCCATTTTGTAGGCCCAGACTTGCTGCCAGTTACAAAGTTACTCATATCAGAATATGTTACACTACTCCATCTGCAATTTATCATTCCTAATCCTAAAAGAAACTGTTTGAATAACATCTGGACCAGAGGAATATCTAAGAGCTGAGACCAAAGACGATTTATAGTTCCAATCTACCAGAGATGGAAGTTCTTTGGTCTTTTACCACAATTGCAACGACAGTAAGGTTAGACCATAGTCTGAATTATTGACAGCAAGATTAGGCTGTATCTTCACATTACTTTCTGTGGTCATGGTGATTCTGATTCCCACGTTAGGCCTCATTATGTTATTATTTCGTGCGTTTTAGTGGCATTGTCAGTGTCACAGAACCCAATCAGAAACAGTGGAACCAGTATTAATGAATTGTGTTACCAGATGAAGTTGCTGGCTATAAGTAAAGCAGTTCAGGACATGCTTACTTTTAAGAAAGTAAATCATCATGATTCTTTACTTTGCCATGTAGGGAAGCATCCACATGATTAAATTTTAGCTGTACAAAATCTTTTGAGTTTTCCCTGGAGCCTGCAGAGAGGGAGGGGCATTCCAGAAAGCATGGCTCCTCATCGGGTTAGACTGTGCAGGGTAAGGTCCCAGAAAGAAATCATTACCAGTGTTAGAGCAATTACACATAGCATATTCTGCTTCCCAAAATGAAGCCAACCGTTGTATTAGTGATAGAGACATCTTTTAGTGGTACCCCAGACTTTGCTGAACTGGTTGATGAACATCCTCTTCCAAAGCCTGAAGAACTGTGGTCACAAGACCACAATTTGATTTGAACATAACTGGAAAGGTCCTTGGTTTTTATGTTTGGTTTTCTCTCTCTCTCTTTTTTTTTTTTTTTTTTTTTTTTTAATGCTCTTACTAGCCATTACATGATATGGATGGATGGTTTTATTGACCTTCCATCACATCAAAACCTACTCTGCTGTTTTAATACAGAATTGAACTACATTTTTTCCCCTATCAGAGATTTGACTAATATCAGTGACAGACCTTTTTAGATTTGTTGTGCCAGATGTTTTTTGATAGACAATTTGCTCTGTCTTTGTTTTACCTCAGAAGGATTAAAGGTCCTATTTATACAGAGGCTTTTTCAGATTATATTTTTTCTTACTGATTAAGATTGTGTGCCATTTTGTAGGCCAGATGCCTACTCAATCCTAACTGAACTCTTTGAGAAACTTGGGCTCTTAAAGACATACTCAGGACAATGCAAAAAAAATATGTCTGCACATGCTATCACATTATATATACCGAGTGGTCTTTTTTTGTGTATTTCAACACATTTTCCCATTCTTTAACAGGAAAAATAGAAAAGGACATGCAATATCAGGGAAAAAACCTCAACATTTAACTTATTGTTTGTAAATCTAAACAAAGATTTGAATTTAGACTGAAAATCTGGATCAATAATTATTTATCCATTCATCATTGTCCATTCAAATTATCCTGCTTTGGCAACTCAAACATATTCCCAATGCAAAGACAAATGTTCTTATTCTACTCAGTAAGGCAATCTACAGGAGAAAAATCTACACATAACATCTAAACTGCGTTCATTTCAAACAGCAAAGAATAAGATTGTACCTGGCCTATATGCAGAGGTATGCAAAAAAGCACTTTAAATTATAAAGGACTTCTGTGAACAGAGACTTGCTCTTACTTCCAGTTCCTGCTGTTCAGAAAAGACCTGGGAACATCATCAAAGCCCACAGGTAGAAATCAGGCTATGTGATTTCACCATACTAGACAAGTTTGCTGGATGCTGTAGAATCTATTTTCTTCCAAGCAATGAAGACCCTGCAGGCAGCAGTCCCTCACACAGATGAAACTGTTGGTTGATGACTGGACTGCATGGATTTCAGAATAAGATCCTTGGAGCACCTTTCCTACCTTCTGCCAGATCACCTGACACAATGCTAATCATCATCCACAGCTCAGACTCTTTTCTTCTGAAGTATCAGAAGAAGAAAATTAGACCCAGACCAGTCTTTCACAAATTCTAGAAACTGAAGTGCAGTTGAAATGCAGCCCCCATATCCCAAATGCAAGACAGAAATGCAAGACAGACAGATACAGGCAAAAAGAGCTATTTTAGCTTGTCCTGAGAATCAGAAATACTTTTTCCCTAAAAGCCTCAGTGCCACACATATGTTTAATTTTATCACACAACTGCACAGAGAAAAATCCTTCAGTTGAATCAAATTCCTTGCAGAACTACAGCCCTAGTACTGCAACCTATCGAGGTTGAGATGACTGAGGTGCCAAACATATGGTCCCTAACATTCTGTGATAGATAAACCTTTCAATATACCATTTGGGGTTGTGATTTGTCTCTCTTACAATGCAGTTTTTTTGGAAGGATGAGTCATTCTTGAGAAAATGAAGCACTTTGCACACCATTTCAATTCTGTCATGCATTATTAAAGGACTGCATATCTTTATTTATAAATTTTGTGTAATTCAGCCATTCTTTGCGTCCCTTTCCATAAGACACACTTGTGTTACTGTCACCATCATAATCTCATAAACTGTAATACTGATGCAAGGGTCAGCACAAAACAGGCAAAAAGGAACATCTTAATATTCAGCAAGATACATGATTTTTCTGACCAAATATTACCCCACAAAAGCGTAGATACCCAAGCTATTTGTGCTCCCTTTACAGTTATAAAAAATATTCACTTGAGTGCTAAGACAGATTTTTAATATGATTAGTAAGAGATTCCCTTGAGGACTCTCTCACCATTTAAGTATAGTTATGGCAGATGAGCTGCTTGAAGAAAACTTTTAGATGGCTAAAGTCAGATTAAATCAGTCTTCCCATACAGGCATACATGAACATCTAAAGGCACATACCTCACACAGGAAGAACTTTCATATCATGTTTGAAAGTTATCAATAAAACTATGTTGCCTAACACATTCTGACGGTCCATGAATTACTTTAGGTATACTGATAACACAACATATTGGAAAGACTAAGAAAGTTTTAAGCTGACAGAAAGCATGTTAGTATTATTGCAACTCCAATTTGTTAGCTTCCCATTGGAAATTTTTTCTACTTAGTTTGAAAATTCTTACTGAACTATGACTCTGAACTCTCTAAAAATAATTTTATCAACTTTTAAAACATTGAATACTTTCTCCAAGAAGACTGACTTTTATGTCTCATCTTGCATTTTTTAAGTTGTGCACACAGAATTGCTGCCAATTTTCTGGAATGCACAAACCCCAAATAGATATCTGGATATCTGATATCAAATCTTTTTTCAGAGTAAGCAGCTTAGTTCTCTCAGCTCTTGTCAGGCTCAGTAGTATAATACAGAAGAGTAAGGTGACAAGAAATAACAAAAGGTTCACCAATGGCCTGTCAAGTGCCAATCACATCAACAATTTTGGACCACACTTCCAAAGAAACTCAGGATCTAAAGGCATCAAGAGCATATTTTTGACTAACATAATGTTGCCTTATTGTTTTGTTGACAGGAAAAGTTTCTGGAAGCTCTTTGGCAGAAAAAGCTTTAGTCCTTCTGTCTCTCTGAAAGTTTACTTGCAGCAGCAGGTCCTTCTCTGGTTCATAGCTAGCCAAGATAAAACTGGTGGCTAGGATTTATTCTCAGAGGAGAGAAAGGCAGCACACTGTTTTATACAAAGCTAATCTTCAAAACAAACTGCATTATAAAGCTCATAACTTTGCAGATGGCTGTGGAAATGTTTAATCAAAACAGACAGGACTGGGTAGGAAACTGGCCATTATGGTTGTACAGAAAGGATTTACACGGCTGGAGAGAGGGTGTTAGGGAAATGTCAGGGTGCTCTTGGGCTGGGGAGTCAAAGGGGTGAGCAGCCATGGGGCTTTTTCTGAAGTGGCAAAGCAGGACCTCACAGCCTGGGCCCAGCCCATGCCCCAGAGAGGAGCAGGGCAGTGGGGAGCGGCTGGGCCAGCCCCAGTCCCAGGCTGGGGCCAGGCTGGGATGTGGGCTCACAGGTGGGCACAGTGTGGAGACCCAGGGCAGGGCATGAGGAGCTGGAGCCCAGAGCTGCTACAGTGTGGTTCACAGTGGGACTGATGTCCCTGGGGGTGGAATGGGGTCCTAGGTCATGGGCAGTGTGCAAGGAAACCACAGCAGGGACCAGGAAGAGACAGTACAGCTGATGGTGCCCTCCAGACTGGGACAGGAAGGACCAGTTGAAAAACTGATCTTGTCAGATATTTTCACTGAAAGCTTTGGTACAGGTAACAATGTGCTAAGGAAATCTGGAAGCTTATTCATACAAACACTTACACATCTCATATACAATATATATCCAAGTAGTACGGCTGGCCCATCCTGAGGATGAGAAGGCTGGAAATGCTGGAAAACAAAAGCTGCAGTGCTACAAAGCAGTTTGGGATCAATGGGGAAAGGCAAAGGCTGAAGTTCAGCAACAGCCATAAAGTGTGTTTGCCACCAGTTTGGGTATGAAAACATAAAAAATGGAACAGGGAAAAAGTTTCAGCTGACTTAATCGAGTATTATATTCCTGTATCTTGGTGAGCCCACTTGAACCTGAAGCCAGACTATATCCAACTTAAGGCATCTCACTGGAATGACAGGATTAAAGTTTGCCATTTCAGTTGCCACAAGGAAGGAAATGATGTAGTTGGCACTGTATTGCAAAGTAAGAGCTAAGAGTCATTATGACTTCCTTCTATTTTATATCACCAAGGAAGGTAAGAACTATTTGAACTAAAGAGCAATGCTAGAGCAATGATTGTGGGGGAATAAAAAGTTAGATACTGATGCTAAGAATACTTATTTTAGAATAGAAAAATGATGGAGCAGTCAACAACAGTGGGAGAAAAATCAAATATTTTTTAAGTTGGAGTGGTTTATAGACTGAGTTAAAGAACATTGACACAGGCTCTGGGAGAACATTTTTTTCAGTGAGAAGACAATTTCATCCAGTTCTGTGCTGTCCTGTGATACAGGGCTGCTGTGCACAATTACCTCTTTGGGAGCTGACAGAACAATGCTAACACGAAAAGATTTTGTACAACTTTCAGATATATGAAACAGTGTAATAAGAACAGGGAGTACAAAAGATCTCTTTTCCCACAGCACTGTTACATCCCCCAAGCACAGTCCTATGTCCAAACTTCAGGGAGCGTGAAGATACTGAATGGGATTCAGTGACTTACGAAGAGAAGCCCAGAGGTCAGAAAACAAGTCAGGGAAGCATTTCAATATTGCCAATTAAAGATACATCTCCCCTTCCTTTGGACAACTAAAACTAGGGGTCTAATCTAAGCTACTTATTTAGACTGTTTATTCCATGAACGATAACAGGCTCTCCAGACATCAATTCAGCCTGCTTATCCTAGGCACATATCTTTGGGAGGGCTGAATTGGTCTTTAAGTTTCCTTTTCTCTGTCACTGACTGCAGGGAAAGTAGTCAAACCATAAATACCAAAAACATCTTTTAGGGGGGCCTAAAGTTAAGAGACAGCAACTCCATCCAAAACACAATGATGTCCAATAACTACAATTAAAAGTGAGGAAATTCAAAATGCACCTTTCTTTAAGAAACACTTAAAACTTTTAAGTTGGAACCATTAATTTGGACATTCACTTGCCAGTTGTAAGATTAGAGAAAACATAGGCATTTTTCAGAAAGAAATATATTGCCTTTATAGGAAGATTAACAGAGTGGGAGATAACTCTTTCTGCTCTCGTACCTATGAAGTTGTAAGTCATAAGGTGATGTATGGCATCTACACGACTGAATGCCAGCATAACAACTTTTTCATATCTTGAAGTTTTTGCCTGTATTTTTAAAACAAACATGAATAGCTCTTTGGAATGTTCTAAATGTCCTACTGTTTGCCCACAGGTTTTGCGTGGTCTCATTTTAAAACTGACATAAACAGAAAACAATACCAGAACACAATCTTTCTACATGCTGGCTTTCTTAGAAGTTGTTCTCAAATTTCTTTGCCATCACTGTTAGCAGAAATACCCTTTAGGAAATTACTTGAAAAAAAAAAAATAGTAACGTTATTGATGAAATTATGCCTTTTGTGAAAGGGGTCATTAGGATACTTAAATTACACTGAAATTTGCAATACATTAGAAGTAATAGGACATAGGCCAGAACAGAATAAAGAATTTGTCTTGTCCACCTCTGGTTTTCAGAGATAAGAACAGCTATGGGCAAAATGTTTTTTACGAAATCAATTACAAAAAACTTTAGTATTGCTCATTGCACCTCTTTCAACAGGCATATTCCAATGCTTGTTTATTTTAAAATGATTTTCCCTTGTATTTCATTCATGACAATTTAAGCTCATTATTTTTCTTAGATACAAACATGAACAAATAACAGATTGCTACTTTCCTCTTTATAATAGGCTTTTAAGGTGTTCCAAGTATTCAAAATAAATTTAAAGAATTATATCAGTCTTCTAATGAAAAAAAAATAATCAAAATGAATTTTTACCCATTTTTTCTCTTTTTTTTACCCATGTAGCCCTCACACAAATCTTACTCTTATATATGTGCTACCATTTTGTTTCAAATAGTCCAAGAGCTTATTGTAGACTAAAAGCAACTTAATTGGTTTTAATTTAAAGAGCATAAGAATTTTCTGCTGAAGGACTTGATAAAAACATTGATCAAAATAACAGAAAAATATTTCCTTGCCTGTAGGCTCCAATACAATTTTGACAGATCCCAGTACAAAACTCTGAGCTCTATCACATTATCAGCAATCGTGTGGCCAGCAGGACCAAGGCAGTGGTCATCCCACTGTAGCTGGCACTGGTGACTACACCTTGAGTACTGTGTTCAGTTTTGGACCCCTTACTTCAAGAAAGAAACTGAGGTGCTGGAGTGTGTTCTGAGAAGGGCAATGAAGATGGGGAAGGGTCTGCAACATAAGTCCTATGAGGAGCAGCTGGAGGAGCTGGGGAGTTTTGAGCCTGAAGAACAGGAGGCTCGGGGAGGACTGAAAAGAGGTTGTAGCCAGGTGGTAGTGGGTCTCTTTTTCTAGGTAACAAGTGACAGGAGGACAGGAAATGGCCTTAAGTCACGCCAGGGGAAGTCTAGACTGGATATTAGAAAAAAATTCTTCACTGAAAGGGTTGTCAAGCACTGGTGCAGTCTGCTCAGGAAAGTGGCTCAGTCACCATCCCTGGGGATATTTAAAAGATGTGTGGATGTGGCACTGATGGACAAGGTCTAGTTGTGGACTTGGAAGTGTTAGGTTAATGGTTGGATTCAATGATCTTTAGGGACTGTTCCAACCTAAATGATTGTGTGATTTTCTGATTCTATATTTGAACACTACCAACATGAGATTTCCTCTTTCAGGAAACATGTAAGCAATCTTGACTTATTATCTGTTTCAAAGTTGTTATATTGACTTACTGAGGCACGTGTTTTTACTTTGTGTGGTCTGTCATCCTGTGTAGTGTCTCCTGCACATAGGTTTATTACTGAACTTAAAATGAAAAGCTAAGGTGATTTAAACCTGCTCATTTCTTATACTAAGAAATGTAAATGATTATGAATTATTTTTAAAGTTAATATTTCTCTCTAAAAAAGGACTCGCTTTAAGATCTTGAGATGAACTGGAAAAATAATTATTAATATTTCCATTTATAGTAGATACTTCTTTCCTTCACTTTGATTTACACTCATCTTAGGAACATTGTAATTCTAGAGTGCAGTGAAAGATTTTCATTTGTATAAAGAGATATGACTTTTAATACTGGAGACCTACAAAGGTGAAAGTACTTCTAAAAAGTCAGTCTTAAAAACTCCAATGCCTTTATCTTGATCTATTATCTTGACATGAGCTGAGCAAAAAATGAATGATGTGACCTGAGCAGGGTCAGGTTTGGTCTGACCAGGGCAGGCAGTAATACTCATTTCCCTCTGCAGCTTCTCCAAGATTAAATGATTGATTTATTTTGTTAAAAATAGCCCCATCCTTCAGATTTTAGGTGTCTGACAATTCCTACTTCTTCTCCTTCCTTGTACTATTGTGGTGTTACTGGTTGCTTTTACTGGTTACTGTGTTGATTTTAGGTGCTATTTCAGTATGTTCAACTTGTTCAAGACTAGGTTGCTTACCAGTGTAACAGATTTCAGTGTGACATTTAACAAAAAAGGCAATCCTCAGATTTTCATTTGTCTCAATCCTCTTTACAGACCCACCTATCTTTGTCTGTCTATCTATCCTTCTATGATTCCACTGCCCACAGAACATCTTCACTTAACTAATGCACTACCTTCTACTGCTCTAGTAATTCACATCTTAAGGTTCACTTTTTTGATTCTGACTAAAAGAAACTATTGAAAAAAGCACAAAAAAAATTCTGGCATTCTTAGTGTTTGGGTTTTGTATGCATGCAGTAATTACATCTTTTGATCACAATCACCTCTTTCTGCTTCATTTTATTTCTTATATTAGAGTAGGGAATAAGCAATGCTCTTACAAGAAAACCTGAGAGAAATTCAAGCACGGAAAAATCAAGATTATGAGGTCTGTAGTCTCAGGAGAGTTTCTGATCATAGGAAAAATATGTAACAATTTGTACAAAACCAGTTCTCTAGTCCTAAGTCAATATTTTCTGGAAATTTGACATTTTGCTTGTTATTTTCCATTTCCACTTTTTAAACAGATTCACCAGATTTATTTTAAGCCAAGCAGTTTTGTAATACTGATAAAATATAGAATTGCAGCTTCCTTCTCCTTAAGCTGATGAATTTTAGCAAGCAATTGAGAATGAGGTTTCTTTCCTGTTTATCTTGAATAATGGTTTACCAATTGGTCAAATATTACTATTTTAATAAATTAACCCCACAGGAAATTCACACTTGATTAAGTAGATCTTCACAAATGCAACAGCGGAATGAGAATATGCCTAAGTCTTTAATTACTTTTTCATTTAAAAAATGAATGCTAATAATTTGTTATAATGAAAAAAAAATAATGAAACCATATTTTCCCCAAGAATAACTGTGCCACCACCACTTCACAGGACAGCACTATCAATAAAGTGGTTTGATGGAGTAAACTGAATAAGCTGCATTCATTCCTTTCAAGCCATCTCCAGGGTATCTTCTTGGCAACTTTGATGCTGGCTTTCCTACGTACCACCTTCAAGAAGTGCTTGCAGTGCCCCACACTCCCATGGCCTTGCAGAACTCGTGCCACGTTTAAATTTCTCCCTTGCCCTCATTGCAAACTGCAGAGCAATTTGAGAAATAACCGTACCTGACTTTTTCTGGTACTTTTAGGAGAAAGGAAAAGTAGCCAGAGATTTTCATGCAGGAGAAGGATTTAACTTCTGCACGTTCTTTCACAGACATATAGCTCTTCATCTTCTTATCAAACTTGGGTTACACAAGCTGCATTTATTAGTGGATAAGACTCCTCTATGCATATCTTTAAAATGACTCTCATTTTACTTCAAGACATTCAATTGTTCCTTGTTTTCCCTATTAGTATGCCACAGTGAACACTAGAATTCATCACTAGAAATGTCAGACATAACCGAGAATGTCTTCAAAAGCCATTTTTTATTACACACACACAAAAAGAAAGTAAAAAGAAAAAAAAGAGATATTTTATATAGCTTCAGTTTTCTTCAATCTGTCCTTGATTTATGGTGCAGTTGTCCTTGATTTCTTTCTTTGAGTTTTAAATTAATAGCTCCTATGTAAAGAGTGCAGAATATTATGTACACGTAGATAGGTGCAGATCCTCCCAGATGCTACTTAAAACAGAATGTAAAACAATAACAAAATGCACTGTCCTATCACACTGCATAATCAGAACTAACTTCATATATGCAGTGTGCATTTTGTTAATTAGCTTCCTTCTGGCACCTCTGAAGCAAAAATCAATTCTTCACAGGATCATTTTTCCTTCTTTGTAATAAGTAACATTTAATATTTGCTGGTACTGTGATAAAATGTACTTCGAGGTATTTTTATGGAGTACTAAATTAAATGTTTCAATTAGAGCTTCAGTGAGCTGTACAGCAAAGATTTGAATGAACCTCTGTAGGCCAACCTTTAAAGAAAAATCTCCAGGCCTATATTTCCATGTGCTCTATAAAGAAGTGTCAGACTTGCAATTAAAATAATTCGTTTTTCTAAATGAGCCGAGAGAGACCACATCTCTTTTGCTCAATTACTCCCATTTCTACTACTTTTTCTCCTATGTTATCGTGCCCATGTGACTCTGGAGCAAAAAGTAATGTGAGAGTTTGGAGAGTAGGACTGGCAGTTAGGATCTGTGAGCTCCAACTTTAGAATATGAAACGGAAAACTTAGATTTGATTGTTTTTCTGAGTTTTCCTGAGTTTTCCCAACAGGCAAATCCCTTCAATATCCATAAGCTGAACGTCTCTGTAGACTTTATTAGCATCCTCAGTATCCTTCTGTAAGATACTTATCCCAAGACTGTTGTTTCTTGCGCTGTCTCTTCTCTTTGGTCTTTAGGCTTGTCATCGCCCCCTTGAATCTGTTTTTATCTGCTGTCATTAGGAATCTTTCGTGTCTGTCAAATTAGACCTTTGAACAATGCAAGTCTTGTGAAAGAGTATTTCTTAATCTTTATTAAGCAGAGTAGACAGGGAATATTCCTGACACCTTATTTAATTTCTTTATACTTCTTCTTCGTGGCTAAGTTCTAATCAATTTGATAGGAACACAGCCACAATTTTATTATTTTAATTATTATTATACAAGATGTGCAACATACTCATAGTAAAACTAAAAGAATCTCAAGACATTTTCACTCACCCCCCTCACATCTTTCATGACTCAGTCTATTAAGTCTTTGAAACACAAAGCCGAAACCTTTTTTTCAAGCAATTTTCTTTTGGAAAATTTATTCATAAATGAGAAACATTAACAGTTCAAGAAGGACAAAGTATTTGCCTAAAATATTATTTAATTTTACTGTATTTATATCAGTACTTAGGCAAAACACAGTCTCCAAATGTGAAATTTCTAAGATGACTCAGTGCCACAAGTTCAGAGCTCTTAGACAGCTAAGAGCATCAAACCCATCACTTCGCCGGTAATATGCGCATTTTAAAGGCTGAAAATATTTATAATTTATCAATAATTTGGGGGGGATGGGTATTTTTTTTGTAAGGTCAGCTTTGGGTGGGTTTTTTTAACCTGTTTTGTATTAACTGTGCTTTAGACAGGCCCTCAGACCCACACACAGCTAATAGATTCTACAGGACTCTGGCATATATTCATGCTTAAATATGTTTCATTGCTATACTGAAGGGTCAGAGTGGAAGATCTGGCATTTCCCCTGCCATTATAAAGTACTTTCTAAAACTACTGTGAAAAAAATCAAAAAGTATACACAACTTGGATAATCATGAGGTCAACAAAAATTCAACACCTTTTAGAAGATACCCAAGGGATATTGTAGAATAAGAAATTCTTGTAAAGGAAATGGTAGCTTTCATAATGGTCTGAGAAAGATTCTTACCTGAAGAGGTTATGAAGCAAAACCCTCAGGAGGACAAAAACTCCTAACAAATACAAAACATAAGGTAAATACAAAAACCCCTCCCAGAATAAACAACAATGTTGTTTTTAGACAAATAACACTCTACCATGTAATAATTTCTGACACTGACTAATGTTTTCTTTTTGCATGGGTAGCTCATAGACACCCTCTAAGAAATTGTTCTGTTTAGAGAAACTCAAGCAGCAGATAAAATTCAGTTGAGTGCACTTAACTCTTGAGTAGAACTGCACTAGAAATAAAAACAAACATTATTTAAATATCTAATCAGATAGATATCTAGTATATGTCTACTGCACAGTTAAATTTGCTACATTATACACATAATATATATCCTGTTTACCTTGTATGCAAATGTTAATGTGTTATTGTACTGAACTCATTTAATCTACACAGTAGAAAATAGACAGAAGAAACAATTTTCCATTTTGATGAAATACTGTGTTCAATTCAATTTTTTTTTTTTGGTCCAGGCAACTACACCAGTCTTGAGAATGACTTAGTTGTTCTCTCTCTCAACATTAGCATTTAATTAACAAAAATAATTACATTTATATTAGATCAGTATTACTCTGTGTTGATAGAAGAGCTGTTATATTTTCCAAGACAGCACTATTTGCATTATTTACATTCTAAATAAAATTCTTCTAGAAATATCGCTGAAATCAAATTAATTATAAATGTAACTAAAAGGGTGTCACAAGGTTAGATACACCAATAAACTATGTGTCACAGCAAACATCACATTAAACATGCTTTCAGGATTTAATTCTGAAGATTTATATGTCACTTGACTTATCTCTTCTGTTTCAAGGTCTGCATATATCTCCCAAGACATAAGTGTTATAAAAACTGTCTATTGTTGCTAAAAACAATAGAGGATTTTGTTTTGCTAATAGCACAATTGGTTTCTCAAACAGGAAATTAGAAACAGCACCCTTAGGAGTATTTTTGAACTACAGTGAAATGAAATAAAACTCTCTTCATTGCTATTGACAGAACCTAATAAAATATTTCACACTAAATTGCCTTTGATGCATCTGTACATAAAATTAATTATGCAAATAATATCATATCTTATCTCTATGGATAATTACAACAGTAAGCATACTTATGCTGCAGGTTTTTTCTTCTCGCAGGTGAGTATTTTCCAAAAGTGTTGTGAAATACAGCTCTGTGATTTTGCCTACATTGTAGCAGCCACGTCTACCAGAGAGGGGCTGATGCCCAGAGATTGCACCAGAGACTATCCAGTTTAGTGCTCTGCTCTGGACAGGGTCAGCAGGAGCAGGATGCTCAGGTCTGTGTTCAGTCAGATTTTCATTATGTCCAGGAGAGTTCACAATATCACTGAGCAACCTCCTGTGCCAGTACTTAGTTACCTACCCAATAAAAAAAGGTTTTCCTGATGTTCCGAGAAGGCCCATTGCCTTTTGTTCCGTCACTGAGCACGAACTAAAAAAACCTTGGCTCCATCTTTGCATCCTGCCTTCAGGTGTTCATGTACACTGATAAGACCCCCTCTGAGCCTTCTTCAGGCTGACCAGTCCCAGCTCTCTAAGCCTTTCCTCATGAGAAAGATGCTCCAGTCCTTTCTTTATCTTTGTGTCTCTTTGCTGGACTCTTTCCAATATGTCCCCATCTCTTTTGTACTGAGGAACCCAGAACCAGACACTATTTCAAAGTATGTCTTCACCAGTGCTGAGTAGAGGGGAAGGATTACCTCCTTCAACTTGCTGAAAATACACTGCCTAATGCAGTCCAGGGTATCGTTTGGGCACATTGCTCATTCATGTTCATCTTTGTGCCCCACTGGGCCCCCAGTCCTCTTCTGCCAAGCTGCTTCCCAGGTCAGTGGCCCCCACCATATATTGGTACCTGGAGTGATTCCTCTTCAGGTGAAGAAATTTGTTCAGTTTGCTTTGACATTCCCTAGTCTAGTCCATGCCCCTCCTCTTCCAGGTCTCTCTTGCTCAGGACTTTTTCATTGCTCTGGGGCCTGGGATTCCTGAAGGCTGGTCTTACCAGTAAAGACTGAGGTGAAGGACACCGAGGACTTCAGCCTTTTACATGTCTTTTGTCACTAGGACCCATTCCCACTCAGCCGAAGGCCTGTGTATTTCTTAGCCTTTGATTACAATATAACTGGCTCTTCTTGTTGTGTCTGACATTTTTTGCCAAGATTCAGCTCCAGGTGGGCTTTGCCTTTCCTAACTCCATTTCTGCATGTTTGAACAGTGTCTTTATCTTCCTCCTGACTGTTCTGATCCTTTTGCCACCTTTGTATGACTCCTTTGTGTTTCCATTTACTTATGAACTCCTTATTCAAACCTGTAGCCTCCCTGCAACTTTACTAGACTTCCTGCTTGACTGTTCTTGAGCTCGGACTGTCTGTTCCTGTCCCTCAGAACCAAAGCAATTCTTAAGCTTATGATAAGAAGGCTTGTGTAGGTGGTGTTGCAAGCACATGATCTCCTGAAGAACATAACTCTCCACTGTGCTATGAACTCAGGTTGTCCAGGACAGAAATTATCTGCCCTTTTAGACTCGGAAGACTATCTCATATCTCTTCCTCCAGAATTCCCTAACTCAAACACAAATGGTTTCAGTCTGCTGCCATGCCAGACACTGTTGGTGCCTTTTCCTGCATCTCATACACTCATTTTAAATACAGCAAAGAAGCAAGAGGTACAAACAAGATATGTGTTTCATGAAATGCATCTCACAATCATGGAAATTTTGCCTTCTGCATTCCCTCACCTGCTGCCTCTGTTTAATGTCATCCCTTGCTGTGTTATGTGCAATTAGGATTGCACATTCCTTGAGGTAAGGAGCTGTCAGATTTTATTTGCCTCTACAATGCCACACACACCTATGGCACCACAGAAATAATTAATAATAACAATTTATGACAGAGTACATTGTTACCAATCATCACATATTGTGTGCACTCGTGTAAGACACGGAAAGCTTTGTTAATGGAAGTAGAATAACATGCCCTATTTCTTGAAAGTTGACTTCTTAATATATTACCTCTGTAAGCATGAAGGATTCCTGAAGAAGGGCTCACACTATCAAAGCTGATCTGTTTTTCCAACTTTATATTTAAAAAATTTCCTACAAAATGTGTCTTTTGCTTTATATCCTGAGACTATCACAGATAAACCAATTCTGCTAATAAAAAGACACTACTGTTATCATTGTGGCACATAACATGGATTTTCCACACAAAAACCTTTACGTAACAGTGACAGAGGGAATAAAGGAATTATTTGATGCATGCAGAAACCAAAAACCAAAACCCAGGAGTCCTAAGTCTCTTCTTCTGTAGATTAAATTAATTCACCACAGAAATTAACCAAGTTTTTCATGTACTTCAGCAAAAGAACAAAGTCACCTTATCCTCTAAGGAGATCAAAGAAGTCACTGTCTTTTTTCTATATAAACAGAAGATACTGAGCTACTCTTGTAGCTAGGAAACTTGTACATCTGCACCTTGAAATTTTGGGTTATGTGAAGTCACTACTCTGAAAAATGACTGTACTATGGAATGTCTCTGAATCTTCTTTTGCAGTCAATAATTATATTTACCCACTAGTCTAGAAAAACGAACACCGTTTCAAATTTCACTTTGAGAAAATACTATGCCAAGGAAGACCTGGTTTGCTAATTCTTAGGGAGGAGTTTGTGGAATGGAAATTTTCCCAGCAGAACCAAAGCTGAGATGTGACAAAACTTCCTTTCAGAAACCCTGTGCAAATATATAAACACAAAAACCTCCGAACTAAAGAACTACAGAATTTTCTACATGTGCAATAAGCTGTCTAGATGGAGATTGCATTGTCCCAGAGAACCTGATCAAAAATCCAAATCACAAAAAATGTCCTGTAAGTACCTCTGGAGTTTATTTTCTGTGGACCTGCATAATGTGCTCTCAGATTAAAAAAGAGGTGTTCTCAGAGTCACTACACAAAGCTTTGCTATTTTGCCCCTATACCGCTTACCATTATTTTGCAATCCCAGAAGAGTTTAAAATACAAAAATGGATCACAGGTTTATAACACTGCAGAGGAAACTCTTTTTAATAAATCAGGCAAAGTATAAATTGTGATTGTCTTTAGAAATTTTTTAATGCATTATTAGTGGTTTGATCATTTGCTTTTATACATGTTTCCATTGTGTGAAATTCAATAGTTTGGTTTGTACAAACATTTTTTGATCTGTGGGTTCACTGTTTACCAACAGTTTGCTACTGATGGCACATAGTGTTGTTTCCTTGGTTGGATCTCTTAGATCAGCGTTTTCACATATTTCAGCATTCTTTGTAATCTCTTTGTAACACCAATAAATATGAAAATATTGACTTTATGAAGTACTTCGACTTCTGCAAAGGCATGAAGATTCTACAGAAGTCCCATGTACTGCTTGTACACCACTAAGTGAGATTTATTTTAGCTCTTTCACATGGACTGAATTTCACACTAAATTAATTTTATTAACTCATTACACTAATTTTATTTCTTGTTCAAATGATATCTAATGTCTCTCTGTGGCACAGATGTAACAACTTTAGTCACACCAACTACACTCTACTATGTTTTTAGTTTGGGCATGAACATATTTGCATTTCAACTACTCAGTAACTCCTTGCTAACTGCTAAACAACAACATATGTAATGTATTGCATGTTGATCTTTGAGAAAAACCCTATCAAAAATATTAAAGGAAACCACATCATCATCACCAGCACATCTTTACATTTTTGTCCAGCTTCTGTTATTTAATTTTTTTCTTGTCAAGTTGGTCACTATACATGCCCGTACCTGGAAGTGAGGAAGAGAAACAGCAGACTTATGTGCAAGCTGCAATCTCCAAGGGGAACCTTAGGAGAAGCAGCTATCCTGTTATGCAGAGCAAATAACTGCTCCTAATCTTTCTTTCCCTCTCTTCTCTGCTCCACTCTGCTCACACTCACACTCCTGCTCTCTGTCCTCTCTCTGTGTGACCTTTCAGGAACCACAGTTTCTTGTATTGCAGGAATGTTTCAAATCTACATTTTTCTTAGCCCCCAAATGCTTTACAGTCTTTCTATGCTTTACAGTCTTTTTTTGTCACAATTCAGTATATTTTCAAATTGAAAGCTGTATTAAAAATATTTTAAAAAGCAGTTTGATCTTTCTGGTAAATGGAGCAATTTGTGGCATCTTTCAAATAGGGATTGTCTTATGTACTAGGGACTCAGGCTAGTGTTTTCTTGATGTTTCACAAAGGAAACACAGTTCAGAATGAGGGGTGATATGCAGATGTCTTTGAGATCTGAGCACAAGTTGCATAAATACTGAAGATACATAAACAAGTAAGCACTGTAAAAATCTCTACTTATCAACTGAAATTTATTTATTACTCAATTCTGAAAGATTCAGAAAACAATGAGAGTCCTCAGAACAAAAATCTGAACCAAAGTAACATGTATAATACAAATACCAGATTTGACCCCTGTTAGCAATATCTTTTTGATGAAGGAGATAGAAAGTTAAAAACATCCATGATATTTACATCTCTTTCCTAACTGTAATCTCTGCTGCCATTTGAAGACAGTCATCTCAGGGCAAAAACCAGGTAGGTGTTCAATCATACACACCAACACTCATAAACAAGAGAGGATGGGAACTGGACACTTTACTCAAACTGGTGTAAAGTGAGGTAACTGCACAAGGGCTACCTATGTTGTTCATTCAATGTGGTAGGAACATTCTCGGTCACTGAAACTGACGGGCTTGAATCACCCTTGCCCATACTAATAAATAGCTTATTCTCCAAGACAGAAACGATGTAGCCTTCTCCTTCCAAATATTCTCCAAACATGCTCAGGAACTGTACGGGAAAATGCAAGATGGCCTGGGCCCAAAAGTGTTCCAGGAATAATTCTATAATTTAATAGCAGAGATAATTGTGATCCAGTGCCTATGGCTGTTTCCTGTCACTATTTTCTGTATGGATACAAACACAGCCAAAATGTCTGTTTTATGTTTCTCAGGGCTTCTGTGCAAATGAGTACAGGGTGGTTTAGATTTGACAGTACACATAGATTAAGTGACTGGACACCGACCTTCAAAAATTTTAAAAAATACATTTCCAAGAAATACTATAATAAACAGACTGCTGAATAGCAAACTAAGCCTAATAATAATAATAATAATGTCTGTT
Source organism: Dendrocincla fuliginosa (assembly GCA_035047845.1). Classification (NCBI taxonomy): domain Eukaryota; kingdom Metazoa; phylum Chordata; class Aves; order Passeriformes; family Dendrocolaptidae; genus Dendrocincla; species Dendrocincla fuliginosa. The sequence continues at coordinate 21,353,084 of JAWWMO010000083.1, read as the reverse complement.
TCTTTTTTATGTCCTCCATGTAATAATTAGAAATAATCCTTAGATCTAGCAGTCTGCATGTCAGAAGCTGAAAAGTACTGCTCCAGAATAATCTGACATTAGTATAAAGATTAATGTAAAGAAAATTACGTATTCCCATATGGTAGATGATTAACTGGAAAACTACTGTAAATGTTCATCCTTTATGCTTTTATTGCCTGAACGAGGATTCAATATTGAAGTCAAAATTTCATGCTGCTTTGCATGCTATGCTATACTTTAGAAAATGGCTAGTGGTTAAAACCAATGAGAAAAGACATGGAAAATGAACATAAAGTGCTAGGCAGCAAAGGTTTCTTATATAAGAACGTAGGACAGTGTGATTTCCTTATTGTGACCATAGCTACTATCTCCTTCTAAACAGGATATTTGCATGCAGTGGCAGTTAGATTTTGTTTATTTCTAAATCAGGTTTCAGATCTTTATCAGGAGCTAAGTTTAGCCTTTTTCAAACTTTGCTATCAAAATGAACTCTTTCAGAGTTGTCTGTCTGAAAGTCAGAAAAAAGTTAGCAGAGCTTAATCCAAATTTTTGTGAAGGCAGAAGCAGAAGATCCACATCCAGCCACTGGCAGGGTTTCTTTATTGGCATTTGTGTAGTTAGATCAAAAACAGTGTTGTTTAATTGCATGTTTCTCACAAATATGGGGCCACAACTTAACATCTTTGTACCCTGAGCCTGTTAAAGAGTTAAAGATTCACAAAGGAACTTATTTTCAAAATTCAGTACTCTGCTGCAGTGCAATTAACAGCCCTAAAATAAACACATCACTCCCTCTTTACATTCTAAGCAGAACATCCATGGATATGGGAAACATTCACACAAGCCAATAAGAGGGACACAGGTCTCAGATAATGTGAAAATATTTCCATCATGTTTTAATTTTGTATTTACAATCTAGAACAGGTAGGATATGTCCCTGGAGGAAAAGGCAGTGGAGGGAGAGAGTGATCAAAGGAAAATGAGGCACCTCAGGTAAAAACTATTCCCTAAATCAGACTGAGCAAGGATATGATCCTACGTATCCTGTTTAAGGGGAGATATTAATCCCCAAGTTAAATGGGATAAAAATCATCTGCTTCCTTATGTTTCTGTTAAAAAGAAATTACTTTGCCACCTAACTCAAGTTAGAGAAAGAACAGTGAACCTCAGATGGAGGAAGGTGCCATTTTAACTCTATGAATATTACTCAGGTACAAGCCTGCCTCCCTAAAGGCGCCAGGATCCCTCTCAACAGCATTTTCTGTTGACGAGCTAAATTCACTTCTAAAAATCTTCTCTTCAGTCATCCAGCTCTTTCCAGGTATTGTGAGGACACCCTAGACTAATGGACGATGGAACTTAGAGATGATGTGGCTCTAAAAACCTCTGGTTATTCCTGTTCTCAAATTTCTCAAATTTCAGCAACGTATTAGCACTAATTTTCATGAAAACCATGTTCCTCCTTAAGGCAAGCAAGACTGAAGTCTTGACTGGCATCAAGTTGTTTTATAGTCGAAATGCTTGACTTTGAGGGACTTGCACATTTTTTCTTCAGGCAGATCTGTAGGGATGACAGAATTAAATGGCTGGCATCTTTCTGGGAGCTGCTTGAACAAAAATGCCACAGCATTTGGTTTTGATACCCCAAGATTTGGTTTACTCACTAGATGCAGAGAGCCCCTGCATGACAGGGACCAGCAGTGCTGATGTCCTACCAACCCTGCTCTGTGTTGGCAACCAGAACACTGCAGCACAGCATGTAAAACAGGACAAGCCAGGTTCAGCCCAACTGTTTATTAAGCAATTGAACATGAAGCACCAAAAGATTGAAGCTATGGTGTGCTCATGTATTTTGCACATTGCTGAAGCACAGGCTTCACCCCATTACTGTGGAAAGCAGAGTTATAAACCCCCTGACCTTATGAAGATGAACATAGCACATCACCCGTGTCTGCTTCATTTTGCCAAGCTCTTCAAAAGAAATATATACTTATATGCAAAGACTTTCCTGTATGGAAACCCCACTTGGGTTATTAACCCTCAGAGCTGATTATCAGTTCAGTCACAGGTCTCTGCTGAACCTTTCCTAATGGAGATTTTGTGGCAAAAATAGCATTAAGGTCCAGATTACCTTTACTACATATTGACTAATGGAGTGTTCCATACATTATGTGGCATTTTAGGGTGTTTAGTCCCAACTCTGGAATGTCACATACCTCAGATCAGCAATTCACACAGACAAAGTACCAATGAGTGCTGTTCATGGATCCATAGCATCACTACGTTTGCTGCAGCTGCCACAGATGAGTGCACTGTCACATCTTGCACTGTAGCACCAGGATTGTCTGGTCAATAAAATCTATATAAAACACATTTGCTAACTTTGATTTTTTTTCTTTTAACATCTCTACCAAGATTCATCTTTAATATTTGGTATTACACAAGCCCTCAGCTACCCAGGTATAGATTAAAGGGTGAAGTTGTGGGATATTCTGATTAATATCTTGCTTTACAAACACATATTCTCTAGGGGTATATCCAAATGTAATCATTTATATTCCATCTACATTCATTGACCGAAGAGCTACAGGAAGTAAAACAGTACTGACTCCATGAATCCCAAAGTAGTTGATCCAGCAGTAGTGGTTGTTGCTTTCATAGACAAAGCAGAACAGGATCTGACAGCTCTCCAGCCATAATGCTCATGGCTTTGTGCAAACTTCTCCCCTTAGCAGATGAAATCAAGCCCTCAGACTTCATCCTGAAACTTACCATGGTGGTTTAACCACACAGCCACTAGCTCACACTCCCTCAGCAGATGGAGGGGAGAATAGGAAGAATAAAAGGGTGAAAACTCATGAACTGAGATAAAAACAGTTTAATAGAGAAAGCAAACCAGAGAATTAATTCATCACTTCCCATGGGCAGGCAGGCAGCCATCCCCAGGAAAGCAGGACTCCATCCATCATCCATAACAGTTACCTGGGAAGACAAATGCCATCACTGCGAATAACCCCTCCCCTTCCTTCATTTTCCCCCAGCTTTACATACTGCACATGATGCCGTATGGTATGTGTCAACAGTCCCAGCTGTGTCCTCTCCCAACTCCTTGTGCATCCCCGGCCTCCTTGCTGGTAATGCAGTACAAGAATTAGAAAAAACCTTGATACTGTGCATCAAATTATTGCTCAGCAATAACTAAAATATCCCTGTGTTGTCACCACTCTTTTCATCACAAATACAAAACTCAGACCCATGGTAGCTACTGTGAGGCAATTGAAATGTGTCCTAAAAAAACCAGTATACTGATAAACATTTCCACTTCAAAATTTCTGTTTTTTAAATTAATGTATGTCTACGCCTCAAGGAAGGCAGATCACTCTATACCAAACCAGATGAGTGAAGAAACACACGTGAAGCAATTTACAGCCACATGAGAGGAATGGGTAGTCAATGATACATACATAGTCCATCAGTAGCCTTCAGATATGGAAAGGGGGTTTTATTCCTGTGATTTTTGTGATGTTGAAAAGCAGGAAACACACGATCCTCCATTGCCAACAGTATGAGTCAGACCCTGAATTTCCTCTGAAAGTGTTGTTAGTCCCTTTTTGAAATGCTATTAACCAAAACCTCTAATAAATAAAGCAAATTATATAAACACTTCCTTGAAAATTTTATATATTATATATATGATTTTCGTCTCCTTCACAATAAGTGGGTTTTTTTCAAGGGAAGCAATTACCAAAACTTACTTGGGAAATTGTGACTTTGTAAAGTCGAAATTCAGAAGAATTCAGTAGGATTTAGTGAATATATGCCAGATTTTTACCTGTGCAACAGATCATAAATTGCCACTTTTATCTAAGTCTAAAGACATATTTTTAGGGTTTAATATAGAAATCCTCTCCTAGCAAATCTCTCATAAAGCCAGCAGGAATTAAACTGAATTTAAGAGTTATGAAAAAAAATTCTCAGTTTTAACAAATATTTATACCTTCCTCCCCCCCCTCCACCCTCCGCCTTTAGTCTTTACTCTGGGAAAAGAACATCACCTTAAGAAAGGAGAAAAACAGCCCAGGGACAATTTCAGGATCTGAGCCTACTGCCTAGATCCACAAAATGCTTTGACACCTGTACCCCATTGATTTCAGTTGGACTTACATGGGACAATATCTTTGTACATACTTTGTGTCTCCCTATATGAAAACATTTTGTCATTGTGCAGGTATTCTCAATAGGTTTAAAGTTTGATGACAAACTGCAGAACTGAAAGGAGCAGCTGGTTCCTGCATCACAGCTGGCATGGCTTTGCTAATTTCTATGAAATTTCAATGATTTTTATTCTTCCCTGGACTTCTCCCTTTAAAAAGGGTGAAATATTAGAAAAAAAATTGGATTCTATTAATAAGATAGCAACGCAATTAATTGATAGAGAATAATACAGAGCTGTTGACTTCTAGGGAAAGATCTGTAGCATTTCAATCTTTTCTTTAGGTCTCCTACTCATATGAATAGATGACATTAAATTACACAGGCTAATATTTAATATTTGCGCAACAGTAGTGCTTTGAAACTGATGCCTTTTTAAGACCTGCCTTGACTTGCCACATTTCTACCTTACTCTCCCTGCATTATCATAAACACTAATTTATCATACTAGGAACTACCTTTGGCAGTTAGACTTCAAGCATGGTTTCTCTCAACAATTCTTCCATATACCTGGGAAGAAACATTTTGCACTTGCACTTAAGAAAACTGAGCCATGTGGTAACACATGTGTTTCCTTTCCTGTCCACTCAGACTGGGCTTGGAAGACACATTTGTCTCAAAACTTGTATTACAATCCATTCTCTAATATGATACTATTTAATATTCTGCCATTGGATCATAAAGTCCAATCAGTTTCAAATGGGAAAAAGGCTTTGGGAGGAAAATATCAGACACTATTTCTGTAGTGTAAGTTGAAAGGAAAGTTCATGGTGATAAAATTACTGACAAATAGCCTGGCAAGGGGGAAGCTCAGGAAAGTCAAAATTCTGCTCTGGGAAGGAAGGAAAGATGTCTAAGAAAAAAATATGAGTCAATGATGGACAAAAAGACAGGAGGAAAAAAAGGGGATTATGATTGAAAAGAACATATTTGGGCATGAATTTGTACAGGAAGTGAGACCAGAATAAGATGCCTCAGCAGCATGCATGAGAAAAAAAAATCAGATAAATAGCATCTTGGGTGGTTCTGGAACTGAAATTAGGCATAAAATGAAGGCTTATTTTGGCTGTGAGGGAAGAAGGGCATAAACCTGTAGGTTAGATTAATTGGCTATATTCACACTATAGCTAAAGAGCAGTCTACAGATGAGGTAAGGGCACTGTGTGCTCCTTCACCTCCATCCCCATAGCTACTTCACAGACTGCCTTTGACAGCCTCTGAGGATGTGATGTGGTAAGGAGATTGAGAGTATGCATGCACATGGGATATCAATCACACTGGGGCATTGCCCATCAGGACTAGGCAACTGGGCTGCTGTTCGAGGTGTCTCAGCAGTTGGGCAATCTGGTGTCAGAGCAGGTCTCAAGAGAAAGCAGAATTAAATTCACTGTGACTCCAGGGTCTAGATATTTGAACATTAGCTTTAGCTAACCAGCAATTTCCTCCACACTTCTTTTGAGCATTGATTAAAATACTAATGAGGGTAGCATGCACTGTGAGGAAACAGACTGTGTGAAAAGCAAATGTGACTTGAGAAGAGTGCATCAAAGCAAAAAGCTGCACTGATAACCAATCACTCAGACAGCAATACTGTCTCCATAGAGTGTGAGCAGAATAGAAAATTCTATATGTAAAGTTAATTCTGGCTTCATGTCATATCACAAAAACGCCTGTTGTCAGTAGTCATAAGTAGTGATAACGAGAGCTTAGATGGCTCTAGCATATTTAATATCTCACTTTTGTATTTACCCGAACAGTGAAGTTTTATGCCAGTTACTAATCACTTCTTAGCCAGCAGCAGCAGACTCCTTATTCCCTGAAGTCTGTTCTCAGTTAATTGCACTCATGAGTACGGCAAATTTAGAATTATTATTCTTCAACAAATCCTTGCAACTCCCTGGCCAGAAAGCGGTTATGACAGCTAGGAAATATAAGCTACACTATCACCTCACCTCACATACTGGTCTAATATTTCAGTGGTTTCTTTTTTTAGTTATAAGTAACTGACATCTGTCCTGTGAAAAAGAAGTATCAATAAAGCATGCTTATGTATAAATAAATTAAAAAGTAATCCTCTCCAAAAGCAGAATGAAAATTGATGCTACAACCTACTTAGCACTCTAGTTTACAGGATACACTACATGAATCCACACAAACAGCACATCCCAAAGAAGCAGTGCTCAGGCAGGGCGGCTAGTGATAATAACTGATTAACTCTGTTTCTTTTTAAGGCAATGCATTAACTCTACATTTTGGAACTGGCTGTTTCCATTAGGATTGTTCTTAATAGCCAGCCTGAAAAAAATTAGTTACTGGTTTGAAAGTGCGCCTTTGGGGCCAGATTCACAGTTGGAAGAGCTCTGCTGAATTTTTGTAGGCTTATACTGCTTTGCTCTGGTGTTTACATGCAGTCTCATTCTGATTTAAATGATCTGAAGGAAACAGTGGCAGTCATCACACCATCAGTTTTCTTTAATGCTTTCAGTATTTTTCTGTGAGAGGTTAGATAGCTTTGCTGCTTGACTGAGTTGTAAAAGCTGTTTTTACTTAAAATCCTTTTTTGTTGTTTTCCTTTTTTTTTGGTTGGTTTTTTGTTGCTTTGGGGATTTTTTATGAGGGGGGTGGTAAGAAGATAAGTGACAGTATCTTTTATATCTAAGGCAGAAAATCAGGTTTTAAGAGACCAATTTTAACTCTCAGATAGGGTCTCCCAGGTGACACTCCTTCAATATACTGACAGACCTCACAGCATTGCGCTGTGTCCCTGTACTGCGTTAACACAGCTCAGATTCTCCTGCTTGCTGCTTAACAGTGGGAAAGATTCACCTTCTGTAGAGCTTGAACAATATCACTGAAGTAGATGAAAAGATTCAACTGATGTCAGCAGACTTTGACTCAGGACCTGCTCCCACTGTGCACTGTGATGAAAGGTGTGAAGTTTGCTTTGCTGGGCTTTATCTCAAGGAAAGATGCTTTTCCTGAAGGGTGTCATGAACACCAGCTCTCACTGTCAATAGCAAATGTGAGCTTACAGACTTGCCTAGAAGTGGTCAACTTAACAGGTTCGCTCAGCTTGTAAAGTCTAAGTTGAACCTCTTTTCACAAAGTCAGGAAGACAGATGGTGGATAACTCTGTATCAGAGAAGACTTCTATTTCAAAGGCTCCTGTTCAGAAAGGAAACCCAAATAATGTAACCCCAAAAGTACAACTGCAGCTAGGTAGAAGAAAAAATGGTCTGAAAAGTGGTAGTAGCCATGGTTACTCATATACAGCCCATAACAACACAATGGCCCTGTCATCCACAGCATTGAGAAGCTCAGTTATAACCCCAAGTAATGCAAGTCTTGGAAGGAAAAATCAGAAGAGGCAGATCACTGCAGTTCTTGGAATCAACAAGACACTCAGCTCCACTTGGAAACTTGTGGTTTCCACAGGAGGTCGTTAACTCTTTTGCAGGTACACCCTCAATTTTAGAAACACTTCTTGAGGAACACAATATGTTAATTTGTTGCTTAAGCAAAAACTTTGCAATCTATCACAGGAATGGTAAAAAGGCAAGCAAACTGAGGAAGAAACACCAGGATAGGCTTTTTCATATCAGGTCATTCCACTAATGAATAGTGCCAAGTAATTCTATTTGGTTTCATGAATTCACATCAAACATCTCAAGTTCCTCATAGTTCATATGATAATTATGGTGGATAAATTTGGTCTTTCATTAATGGACTGTATAATGCCTACATGCTTTGACATGGCTGATACTACTGGCTCTTTATAACTTTGCATAATGAATTGGGGCAATTACAGAATATCTGGTTATAAATATCTGGATATATTTCAAAAATGCATGCTACAACAACTCAGGGTGTACAGTTGCTAAGTCTTTTTTAAAAGTAATTTTCCCTAGACTTTTGGTGATCCCACATAGGCGTACTGTTACCTTCTAAAGCACAAGCGATGCCTGAGTTGGCCCAAATCCTCCACAGACTGCATGGGTGGTTAGGAAATCCCAGATGGACATGCTGCCAACCCAAGGGCAGGCAGTTCAGGCCTTTCTCTGACCATATTTTGTCCCTGAGGGCCATGACACAGCTGCAGTCTGGCTGTCAGGAAACAAGCCAGTTACCAGACACATCTTCCTTTCAGCTGGGCCCTGCTGATGGCTCCCAGCCGCAGGAATGCAGCTGTACAGCTTTGGGACTGTGCCTGGCTCAGGGCTGGGTTTGAAAAAAGGCATCTGTATATCTTCTTTTGCTGTATAGAGATGCTTTAACTTTCTCTGTGTTCCAGTTCACACTGGTGAAAATACTGATAAAAGAAGTTTCCTGCTTTCTCTGTGTGTTCTCAGCCAAAATACATGAAATCTTGGATGCACTTTGCTTAGGAAGCACACACTGCTGATGGCACAGCTAAGTCAAGGAGAACATTTTAGTGGCATCCTGAAGTAAGTGTTCAAACTCCTGTGAGGAATGAAGTTGTGAGGTTTTGCTCATGTGAAAAAGGTAAGAGGGACTGCTTATCATGGACTGAATCCCTGCCACCAGGAGGAATCTTTATTTAATTCAGGAGAGCTCAGATCACTCAAGAATCATAATGGTGAAAGAAAATAATTGACAAAGCCCCAAAGTTTGGCTGTCTAAATCTGAAAATAAAGCTGCATAATGCAGTCTGCACATAATGCAGAACAGTATAGATCACAAGTTTAGTTCTTGCTGTAATTCTTTGCAGTATAAGGTGGCATCAGGGGTCCCAGTTACACTCAGAGAGAAAACCCTAAAACAAGGCTGAGGGTATTTAGATTTCACAGTTCAAGAAAAATTACATCATATGTAGTTCCTGGGAAAGGAGTGATGGATCAAAGAGTGTTTTTCTAAAGTTTAGTCTCCTCATGACTTTGTTTATTTTTAAAACAAAATCCACTCTTAGAGAGCATCCAGTGAGACGGAGATCTAACATCCTCACCAGCTAATCAGGATTCTTTACTCTGTTGCAGGTCAGGCAATTAATTGGATTTAAGTAACTGTAGGCCAAACTCAGAAGTGATGCAAACACAGGTTCAAGGGAGTCAGTGTTTTTAGATTTTATAATATATAAGCCTACAAAAGGAATGCAATAGAATGACTATAGGAAGGAAACAAAAGAAACTCCAGACATCTAAATTTTCTGTCAAAGTCTAAACTAGTTGCCTAAACACATTTACTAATCAGTGCAGGGAAATGGACATCTCTAGCTGATGATTTATCACAACAATCTTAAATACACTTTTGAGAACTGGATTAAACACCTTCTGGAGGTGCCTGCTTTTTCTAAGTGATGGCCAGTTGCCTCTCCATAATATAAGAGTCACAACAGGATCCAATCCATAAATGGTTTCCTTTCAATGACAAATTTTTATAAATAAAAATGTGTTTTCACTCTGAATCAGAGAGAAAGGTCAAAATGTCATCAATTTTCACAAAATAGAAGCTTCAAGATATACAGAAGCAGAAATATTGAACTGTTTTGATCATGTCAAATTGTCACACTTTGCTAATGTCAGACTATCTTAGAAAGTTAAAAGCATTTCAATAGCACTGGGAAAATACAAAATATTAATATGAATTATAATAGAGATGAACAATACAGTCTGCCAACGTGAAAACAGCTCCACATAAGTGATATAGCATTCCTGGTATAGCAAATACAATAAAACTATATTAAGTTAAAGAACCATATCACAGCAAAAAGAGTTTTTCCCTGCTTCACATTCTGAAGGACAGAGAGCATCAGTTTCAATGCCTGTTTGAAAATGTAATCAAAATCGAAAAAAAAACCACATTTGAGTGCAAAAGTTTCCCCATTTCTCTTTTAAATGTTTTGGTTCTAGCGCATAGTAAGGCTCTTGGTTATGTGCTGTGCTGCGCCATCTTCCCACCCAGTCTTCATGGAATGATACTGTCTCAGTAAAATTTCATTTGGTGCAAGTTTCAGCTCTTAGTACGTTGACAAGCTGTGGCAATACTTTTGCATCTGCCATCACTGTAAGCAGGATAACACACTCTGTTATGAAGCATCCTTATTTTGAGAAGCAAGTAGTACAAGACTTCCAGTGGTCTAAGTTTTCTAAAGTTTCCAACTCTAGAAAATGTTAAGTGCAGACTAACATGTTCCTCCTTTACAGCTGGCCTGAAGCAGCAGTGAGAGGGCTCTTTGCAAAAATTTGACCTTGTTAATCACACTGCAATGCCAAGAAGAAATACATTCCTTGCTTCTTTGGACTTTGTATAAATGTATGTTACCTGAACTTTTGACCAATCCATTTAATGTTTACCATTAATGTCAAATGTCTGTGTAATAAACATTATTGCAACAAGAAAATTGAGACCTCCAAGTCTAATTCTTTTTAAAACTAGATCTAAGCCTGGATATGATGGAATTTCACACTTTGTGTGTATTATTAAAGGTCTACAAAATGGAATTTTCAGCCAAAGACTACCTATGTGATCTTACTGTTTAACTGAATTTTTATACCTGATTAACCAAAGAATCTGAATTAGGATTTTTACCTTTTGTCCTAATCCTTATCTTATTTTATTCCCCCCACCCCATGTCTCTCCTATAGTGTAGATGCTTCTGTCTCTGAGACAAAATAGGACAGGTCAGGAAGGAAGGGTATAATTCAAATATAATTGAGTCACAAGTTAGAAGTGAGGCTGAAATATAAAAGAATCCTAGAGAAAATATATTTTAGAAAATTAATGAATTAGCTCTTCTTTTATGCATTACCCTAAAATTTAAGGGCTACAGCTGCCAGTACTCAATTCTGCAAGATAAATGAGAATAAAATATTATTCTTTTAGCAATAATGACAAGAATGTTAACTGTAGATGAAAGATTAGTGGTCTGGAAAACAGTACAGCTGTACTCGTGGACCTCTGGGATGAAATCCTGGCCGTTGGACACTGTTTAACTAGCATTCTTTATGCAATTGTGAAAAACAATAAAAGTGTAATCTCCAAACTGCAGCTAATACCTTCTGAGTTATTCTCTCATGGAGACCATACACGGCCTCTGACTGCACAGGAGAGCTTGTGCAATGTTCCAGTGAAAATTAATAGTGTAGGAAAAGTGTAAGATGAAGGTAACAGCTGGCACTTTGAACTGAAGTCAGAACAGATAAACTGGGGGACAGGGCTATGAGCATCCCTTCATTGTCCTTGGAGACACGTTGGTGGTCCCCATGTGTGCCCAATCTGCATGTTTCCCTGTGCAGAGCTCTGCAGGTGTCCACCATGGCAGATACTGGAGCACCCAACACAGAAAGCAAAATTGTTTTCAAGCAGCTCTGATTAAAAACAGGTGTTTTCTGCAGGAAGAAGACACTTGGTACGAGAAATTTCATGAACAGTGTTACACATGAAGTGGAGGTGAAACAGTCTGAAATCAGTGAACACATGTGAAAAACCTGATATTGCCTTTGATAAGGATATTTTTCTCAAGCTACCAGGACCTAAAGTTACGTGGATGGACAGGGATGAACAGTATTTAATAATTGTGCCACAAAAAAAAAAAACCAAACCAAAAACAGTTTACAGCTTTCAGCTGCTTGTCCTGTTTTATCCATTTTTATATAGTGAATGGATAAAACAACAATGGAGCCATCTAAGTTAGCTACCTAAATGTCATGTTCTCATCCCATGAATAAGTAATAGATATTAAGTACTCATCTGAGTAGGGATGAAGTCTGCATTCCCACGTGCCATAATAATTCTTTCTTTAGCCCTATACCTTTTACATTAAATGCATTATTTTAAAATTAAATTTCGACTGTAGATCTGGGGTATGTCTTAGATGACCCTGAGCATGTCCTTTTCTTTCATCTAAATCAGAAATTCTTATAGGAGATACTTCCTTTTCCCACCAAGCTTTTCTTCCATTATTATTCTTAGACCACTACAGCTACAAGAGCACTACCACTAGTTTCAATTATTTCAGACAGCTTGCAACAGCTTCCATGGGACTGAGAAAGCCTTTACTCATAATAACCTATAGTCTGGCCATTATGATATTCTTCTGGGACATGTGGGAGTGGGTTGAATCCTATTAAGTAGACGAGACAATTCAATGTGCCTTTCCTGCAACCTGGGTGAGTCCTTTAATCATGACTTATTGGATAAAAGGTTAAGGGAGGATCACCATTGGCTCGCATTTTGTGGGAAATGAATAATAGCTTCCTATGCAGTAGAGCTTCAGTTTTGTGAGTCCCATGGGCGCTAAAGTTGTAAGTACTGGAGGACAGCTTAAGCCCACCTTTGTTCACAAGAGTTCCTGCTGGCTAGCCTAAGTAGCTCAGCACAGTTTGCAAATCTTATTATTTGACAGTTATGTCTCCTGAAGCACTGTACCGAAACTAGGCACCAAACTCAGGGCAATCATCTAAAAAAATTTAGTCACTGAACAACTAACTAGGAAGCCTGAAACTAAAGTGTTCAGAAATCTTGAGTAATGAATAATTTACTGATAAACTGGCAAAGTCAGTATCCTACTTTGGTAGTGCAACTGATGTTCTGAAATAAAATATGTACCATGTGCTCTTTGGGATCTAATACTATTTCACATTCTGCATATTTTCCTGCGTACTGCTGGTGGATCCTATTCAGCCAATTGAAAACAGATTTGTCATCACCATTACAACAAAAGACAATACTTTCATTCTCAACACTGTTTAGATACCAGTTTTCAGGTAAATCCAAATTATCCTCTTTATGCTGATTTTTATTTCAGGGATTCTCTGATAGTAACTGAAAATAAAATTTAATTTACCTGGTCTTCACAACGTAAAGATTTTCAGATGAACTTATGGGTCATGCGTACATATTCTATTGTTATGTATTGCATAAATTGTAAACAGGTAAATAAGCACTCAACAAAAGTGCAAAACATATACATCCTTTTTTTTTCTATCTAGCCACGTTTTCCACCATGATACAACCATACAAATAGGCAGAGGATGCATTCAATATCAGCCACAGACATTAAAGATTCTGTATGCTCCAGTAATAAGACCAAACCCTTAACATACTCCAATTATGGAAAAACACTTTAAAATGTACTCCCAGTTCTGCTCAAAATTGCAAAGAAAACTCTGCAGATGCCAGGGTGTAACCATGGAATTCAGCTTCCTGTTTCTTAAAAGGTATCAAAGACACATTTCCAATGCTGCTCTTGCTCGATGTTTGAAATGCAATGGAATACATTGAGACGTATATTCTTTAAAAATCTCATGCTTTCATGCAGCACTAAAACGTAACTGACATACACTGAAATGTCAGTAGCATTATATGAGATGACTTGATACCACAAGCCATGGTGCCATAATAGTAAACAACCTTGGAAATAGGAACTGGAGCAGCATACATATCTGAAACCACAGAATGTCCTTTCGTTGCTCACAGCTAGTTACTTTCTTTGCTGTCATAAAGATGTTCAGCCCAGACACAACCTCAATTTTTGAATTTACTGATTCTTTTATCTCTCCTACAGTTTTCTACGTCAAGTTCCTTTACAGTTTTAGGTTGCATGCAGCTATACTTGTTCCACTGGGAGAAAAGACAAAGGAGCTTGTAGTTAGACCATTAGCCTGAAGGTGGGTAGACTTAAGTGCCCAATACCCCTCTGTCACAGACCTCTCTGATGAGGGTGGACCAGTCACTCAGTGGTTTTCTGTTTCCAGCTTTTACCCAAGTGAAGCTACTGTAAGGCTTCCTTAGATAGAACAGTACAAGAGCCTTCTAAATATCATAACTAGTTTTTTATTTCTAGATAGAAAAAGGTTTCATTTAGTTAAGAATTTATTTGATGGTTTATATGGCCCAAAGCTGTATATACTGGAAATTAAGAAAGCAAGTGTTCTATAATAACCCCACTGAAAACATTGCACTGCCACCTTACATCTGTTTCAGAACCTATTGGCCAATTACTCATTGTCATGCTGAAACACCTCAACTAGCAATAGTAAATTAGTGTTCCTCTCATCATGTAATATGATACCCACACTGGGAGACTGGGAAATATGCCTTGCATTTAGATAATTTTATTCTATGTTATGTGCACACTTTTGATGAAATGCATCTGAATATAACCAGCAAGGTGTGACTCCGGAAAATACTATTTTTCAGCATTGAAAAAAGTGGGTTTTTTTTTTTTTCAAAACTGCAGAAATAGTATGATTTTCATGTTGTTTTCCCTGAAACTTTGTAAGAATGCTACATCATTCAGATCTGTGGTTAGCAGACTTCAGATTTCATCATCTACAGAAAAGGCAAAGCAAATTATTTGTTTTACAGAGAATTTATGAAAATCATAACTGTCATTTGCAAGAAATTGACAGATTTCAAAACCATATCTTTACAAAAAGGGGAAAATCAATGATCAAAATTTCTTGCAGAATTTGAATGAATCTCTCTCTTTCTCTGTATATGCACACATATACACAGCTATAACTGTAATTAAAAGTAAAAACATATATATGACTTTACATGTCATATTGGGAAGGATGCTTCTGTCCCAGCTTTTCCGTTTAGAAGTTCTACATTGAAATCTAAATTAGGCTTTCTGAACAATGGAAGGAAGCAGTCATTCTCAAAGATGATCCCTTTCAGCAAAGTAAAGTACCCTAAGAAAAGAACAGATGAAACCATTCTCTGGTTTACCCATTTTCTGAAAAGACTACAAAGGATACTATACGTAACTTTATGTCAACTTTCTTTAGACAGCCAAAATAGTTTAAGATCAATACTATTCTTTGACTTTCTCTAATCACCCCTGAGTGTCCAAGCTTCGGAGCCTCCAGTGCACGAAGGTGGGATTCTAGGCAGCACAAGGGTGGTCGGGGCTGGTGAACAATCTGGGCTCCTCCCAGGTGCCACACACCGTGGAACATTTCTTCATGAGAGTTCAGGTCTTTGAGGGACAACACATTCTA
Organism: Dendrocincla fuliginosa; assembly: GCA_035047845.1. Lineage (NCBI taxonomy): Eukaryota > Metazoa > Chordata > Aves > Passeriformes > Dendrocolaptidae > Dendrocincla > Dendrocincla fuliginosa. Next base: position 21,337,887 of record JAWWMO010000083.1, on the reverse strand, counting down.
TCGGAAAGTTTCTGATTAGTTCTAGTGCTAGATTGAGTAGATGTTTTGATTGAGCCTTATAGACACCCTAAGGACCACAAACCAACTGGTGACTTCTTCTGGCACACCTCAATCCTGATACCTACTCTGGCATCACAGTTAATGGAATTGCAGTATATGCTGAACACCTGGTTGATCAAAGGACCACCAAAGTGATTCCCCAGCTAAAAATGTGTGTGGAAAAAGCTTAGAGTGTTCATTGGCTTTTTTAGTTGTGTTCAGAGAGCAAAAGAAGCATGTTACATCAGCATCACTGGGACAGAGTGATGATACTGAAAAAGGCAAAACAAAATGCAAAGCTAAACAGCAAACATGAGAAGAAACAAGTGTTATGGTTTGACATTATATAAACAAAGGAAGAAAGATGTGATGCTGAATCAATACAGAAATTAATCTAGGTAATTTGTCCAAAACAGACGTCAATATGATTGTTTTAAGGGAAAAGAAAAGCTGAGTCTCTAAAGAAAGAGTGCAACGGAGAGAACCTTCCTCTGAATCAACAGTTCTTTGCATGTTGATAACAGCTGCATTTATTGTTAATCACTATTAGTTCTAAGTTTAATATTTCTTAGTCTCCTTGACTGCCCTCTGGTTCCCTTTATTATTCTGCAAAATATATAACTAACATTCCCAAATGAAAAAAATGTGTTCTGAAATATTGATTTTCCAGTTTCTTTTTCCTCTAGTAAAAGGTAATGAGCCAAATTCATCATAGGAATAATTAGCAGAAATTATTCCTATTGTATTGTAAACCAAGTGACATTTCATTGTTTATCTGGAGGCTTAACGATGATCTCCAGTGATAATTACTGAGCCTTCAAAGTTATTGTAAATATGCACCAGATTCCTCTGTTTATCCAAACGCGGAAAATATGTGACTATATAAACATATTTTAAATAGGTCTCAACTGTTGAGTGGTGCTGAATGGAAAAGCAGTTTTCATATGTATATTTTTTGTTTCCATTCTTCAGATTTTTCTCTTGAAAAGTGGACGTAAGAATTAAAGCTGAGAGTTTACAAATGGACCTTCATGGTGTATATAATGAAAAAATGATAATAAACAACCACAAGAACACCAATAGCTAAAGAAAAAAACCAAACCAAACTAAAACTAAAACAAAACAAACAAAAAAGACCCCAACCCAAACAAATAGGAAGTATCCAAATTCTCACTCAATTCTAAACTTTTTCTGATTTAGTCACACACATCTGCAGGACCAAAACAGTGAATCTTATTTCATGAACATCTGTAGCAGAGATGGTGCAGAAATCCTTCAGACAGGACTGATGAAGCCAACTGTAAAGTTTCTGCAGCATGTTCAGTTCAGGTGCAATGCAACTTCCATATGAATCTGACTGCTTTCAGGGCAGTACTGCACTGTGTCCCGTTGATGTATCAGGTTACAGACCACTACATATTTTAGATACTTCTAAGGTTAAATGGTGATAGTTTTAATTATCTAAATGTCGGAATCATGCTCCTAGAGAGGCAGTTATGTAGGTGAGGTAGAGACTGTTAAAATTAAATTGAAGAAATATGTGTGAAATGGGATAGCAATCACTAAAATTGTGTAGTAACAGTTTCTCACATTTCCTCAATTATTTTTTTACTACATTTTTTTGACCTATTGCAGCTTTTAAGGCCAAAAAGGTGTTATGTACATCATCCAACGTGATCTGCTGCTTAACCCATGCCAAAGACACTTGCAAAAGGTATTTTTTAAAGTGATACCTGATGCCATCCTTTTCCTATGGGAACTTGTGGGAAGATGGCTGAGGGTAAAAATTAGAGGAAACAGAGACATTATATTGTTATAACAGTATGGAAGTTATAGGGCAAAATGCAGCTGCTACTCCCTGGATGGAATGCAGCTGGCATGCTTGAAACCTATTCCATGATGATTCTCCATACACACAATCCAGAAATGTAAACACCTGCCAAAGAGGGATGGAATGAAGGGTGGAGCACAGTGGAGACACCATGGCCAGGCTCTGTAGAAAACCGTGCAGGGAGAGGAACTTGGTGGTACTTTGCAACTGATAAATTGCATAGCATCTTTCAGTCAAGGGAGACAGAAGTTGTCCTGCTGCTGAGCCAACAACTGTGGCAAAATCTCTCTCCTTGGATGAACTTGGTTCATTAAAGCCTAACTGTAATATTAATGCACACCTCCACCCCAGAGTTATCTACCTCCAAGGTATAACCACCCTCCAGTGGGCACATGGTCTATATTTTTTGACTGTAAAAGCGAAGTGAGAGAATTTTACACCAATCAGTAACAAAGGTATTTATGACTAGTGTCACTCAAGCTCCACCTAAACATAAAGAAATAGTATAAAAGTAAGTTCAGAACGAGGGAAAATTTCAGAAAGACTCCATCATAACTGCTGGGATTAATCAACACGTTGAACCTGTCTTCTCTCCCCATAGGGATGCCTCCTGAGTAAGAACTATTTCCTACACACCCTGAATACTTTCTTTGGGATTAGAGTATATGCACATATTGCTTTGAATATGTTTTTGCAGTCAGATACTATCACCAGTAATCTTCAAATCTTAACCTGTCACAATTTTATATTAATAATGTGTTACTCTGTAAACTGTTAAGAGTGTACTTCACGGGCTCTGGCAGTTGAATCACCCTCTGGTGCGGCAGGACTATTTGGTGAAGGGTCCCCATAGTGGGACACTGATAGACTAGTTGGGCATGAGGGTCTACGCTTTTCTGGGGCACTGACAGACAAATCAATTACTAAGGGTTGAGGAAGTCTCCCCTTTTCACACGACAGAACTGAAATAAAATTTTACTGTTGCAGGAAATATCAAAATCAGTAGGACATCCTTATACTTGTCATCAGAATAACGTCAGTTCCAAGTCAACTTCTATCTACCTTCTGTATTATTCTCATTTTTGTTTTGATTCTACTTGGTATGCTATCCCTCTCAGTGCTTTCAAGATGAATAGTTATACTACTTTTCCCTGTTTTTCATTTGTATCCCTTCAGCTTTTTATAAGGTCTTAATTAGTGGCTGTATTGTCTGGACTTAAATTGTAAGGCTACTATGATGACATAACTGGTTATGACAGTAAGAAGAAAATGCTTTTCAAAATCTCCCAAAGAATGTCAGTGGCTCATCACAGTTATGGAACACTTCAAGTCAAAAAATGTGACATGGCATTGTTCAGAAGTAATAATTTTCAATACTTTATATATGTCAAGCTAAAACATAGCATCACAGAATAGTTTGGGTTGGAAGGGACCTTAAAGACCATCTTGTTCCAACCCACTCATGGTTCACTCATCCAGTCCACACTTCCTGAGTTTGTCTATGAGGATGTTGTGAGGGACAGTGTCAAAAGCCTTGCTGAGGTCAAGGCAGACAATATCTACTGCTCTCCCCTCATCCATCCAGGTAGTTGTTTCATTGTAGAAGGTAATCAGATTGGTCAAACATTCACCTTTAGTGAATTCATGCTGACTAATTCTGATCCCCTTCTTGTCATCCATGTGGATAGAGACAGCCTCCAGAATGAGGCACTCCATCACCTTTTCAGGGATTGAGGTGGGGCAGACTGGTTGGTAGTTCAGTGATAACTCCTCCTTCCTCTTTTTGAAGACAGTGGTGACATTTGCTGTCTTCCAGTCATCAAACACCTCTCCTGATTCTAAGTGGCTTCACTGTGGTGTCCACCAACTCTCTCAGCATTTGTGGATGCATCCTATCTGGGCCCATCGTACAGGTAAATCACAACAGTTAAATTTATTGCAAGAACATCACGTTCTTCATTGGTACCAGAAAATGAGTATGTTCCAGGGAGAGTCCTGTATGAACAATCCACCCAATTACTGGGATCAAGGAAAGCTCTAATTATGCTCTTTTAAAATCTGCATCAAGTGGACATATTTGCTGTCCACAAACAGTATGGCAAGGGATATGATACAGCACACAAATAGTCATTAAACTGAGGCCAGGCTTTTGAATTGTTGAATAAAATATTTTATTTCTTTTAGTTGGAATTTAAGAATTTAAGACAGGACAAAGACCTTTTGATGTGCTTAGCTTCACAGACACAGCTAAATGCTTATCATTTGAGTGAAGGCATGCCAGTTATGGGGATCCATAACAGCTCTGTTTATTTCCCTGTTTATAAATTATTCAGATTCCAAAACCCATTTTAGCAGGAAATTAACACCAAGTTGGAAAATCATTGATGACATCTAGCACTAGAAACTGGGACTGTCATCTGACTCTCTGAAGAAATACAGGTCTCAGGGTAAAATCCATACCTCTTACACACTCCTCCTGTTCATTTCTGAATTAATTCATATTCTCTGCAGGCCACCAGATGACCATTCCCATCAGAAGGAAACATCAATTACTAGCAAGTTTCTTTATGAAGCCAAAAATGTGATATCATTCTGTCTCGTTTTAGACAAGCTCCTTGCTTTGAGTCTCCATTTAGGAACACATGAGCTGGCAGTCATGGCTTTAGAAAAAAAGCATTAGAACAAGTAGAAGGAAAGTCACTCACACAGACATCCAACACCATCCTTGCTCTAAACAATCCTATGAATTCCAATAAACTGTAATTACAAAATACAATGCAAAGAGGCCAGGTCCTAGCTCTTGTATTTCATTGACCTCTCAAGCTTTGCGAGCAAAATCAACTTGACTCACATGCTCAGGAGTTTACTGTGAACTATAATATTTCATCTCCCTTGCTTCTTCTGATTTTCATTTGGTGTGTCTTAAAATGAGAGATAAAGACAAAAAGTACTTTAAAGCCAAGTAATTGTTTCTTGATGTTAGGCCCACCATCAAATTAGCCTCAAACAGAAAACTTGATAAGATTTGTCCAACTATAAAGGCTATTAGTTGAAACTTGAAATTGATTTATTTTGCCTATTACATTAACCTTCTCATTTACATTCAGTGGTTTATTACGTAAGGCAAGGTAAAGGCAACTTGATATTTAAACATGGTAAAAATTAATATGAAAGACACGTTGTCATAAGTCACATATTGCTGCAATAACAAGTAGGCAAAGTCTTCATAAGGATGTTCAGTGCTAGCAACAAAATGAAATATTTGTAATAGTGTCATAGTGGAAAATGAATTTGATGGCACTGCAGAGAGCAAATGTAATTAGTAATAAGCAGGCTTTATTTGGAAAGTTTATGAGATATATGACCTGCAATGCAAGGATATGTGAACTGCAAAGAAATGTTCTTGTGACTGTGAATCAGGGCAGAATGAAATCCATTTATTGTGCCCATTTATCTAAGGCTGTTATAATTAGATTGATGTATTAATATCAATGAGGAAAGCTTCTAGCTTGAACGTGAAAGAAGGGAGCTGGTACCCTTGTCATTATTAACAGGGAATTATTTCATTAAATAGAATGCTAATTTAAATCTATAACGCTTTTGCACGAAAAGCCTTAAGAGTAGAATATGAAAAATAATTTCCTACATACTAAAGCTGTAAGTATTTTGACTGGAAAAAGCACCTGCTCTTCACCAGCAGAAAGAGCATCTTGAATTTTAGCATAGGATCACACAGTTTCAGTCCTTTTATTTCTGCCAAAAAGATAACTCCATACACAAATTCATGAATCCAAAATGTATTTATACTTGATTTCTTCTGAATAAAAAAAGACATCCTTGAAATGTCAGTTCCTCCACCCTCTACTTCTGTTTCCACAAACAAGTGCTCAAATAATCCACTGATCCAATAACATAGGTCAAAAAATAAAACACCAGATTAATTTTATTTTATAAGTACCTAGAGACAATTTTTTTTCTTCTTAAAAAAAGTCTCCCAGGGGAAATATTGCTTGTGAACAAACATGATCTAACTTTTGTATTTAGAGGGACTGGACTCCAATTCTGGCATCCAGGCAGGCTAGACCAATGCAGGGAATCCGGTTCCCCTAGTGATGCCAGATGGACATGTGTGAATATGCGTGCCTCAGACTTCTCTGTCCTCTCCCACACAGGTGCATGCAGACACACAGCCAGGCACAGAGGCACCGTCTGCAGGTGCGGGCACAAACAGCAGGGACAGTTGTTAAACCAGCTGAAGTGCTGGTATCTGGCTGCACTGGTGAGAAGGCAGACTTGCAGAGTCCTGCACGTGAGAATCAGTCCATAAGCTGCCAGCTGGACCATGTTGTTCCATGATATGAGCAACACAGGAGCTAAAATAAAATCACAAAATGCATCTTCTACTCCACCATCAGCCTATTCTTGCAGAAGCTGAGTATCAAAAGGGAAAATCACTCTCTTTAAGGAAAAGAGTTTTTTCTCATTTTCTCAAGCATCACTCAGCAAGAGTTTTCCTAAGATTTCTGCATATGATGAAGGTTACTGGTACTTACCATACCATTTGCAATTAGAAAATGTCACTACTCAGAATTTTCCCATCTTCTCCTTTCCTGGCTGTGGTCTATGATCAACATGTGATGTTTTGAGAGAATACCATCCTATACTTACTGTTTGCCTTCATATTTTTCTCCTGGTTTATCTTGCTGTGTTCTTGAAATTGCTTTGCTATTTGGGGACTTAGAAAAATCTGGTTCTATGGTGGTATTTTAAAAACAGCTTAGTTGGGCTTCCTGGCACTCTGACAGACAAAGTGAACTGAGACAATGTGCTTTCCAGTGACATACTGCCAGTATTCCAGTGGTTCTCTTAAAATACCAGTAAGGTTGCAGGATCGTGCCCTCCCAGTTGATTTGCCAGCAGGCTTGTGCTGGGAACATGTGTGGCAGCAAGGTTACCATCAGGGACATCATGCCACTCCCTAAAATAAGCTGCTAAGGATTTAAACAAAGGCTTTGGTGTTTTGGGTGTTCTTAGCACACACCTTACATCATCAGTGCTAATAGGTGGAGTTTCCCATTTATAAACTTGTGCCAGGATCCACATATAAGAAACACAAATTAAGGTGAAGAAAGAACAAAAGAATTCTGTCAACAATGGCACAACTTAGAATTGTGTCAGAGCTCTGAACCTAGGCAAAAAAACCAGCCCAAATATTCAGTCACATTTTCAAACAATCTGCTTTTGACCTTGTTTAACTTTGCATGAACATTTGGAAAACCTGTAGTGCTATATTTTACTGCTATCAATATTCATGTAAAGAAAGTACTAAGTTTTTATGCTCAAATATTTATAGAAAGTGAATTTTATGTTTGTTTTCTATAAACATTAGTATGAGATTCCTGGTTGTTAGCATTAGTGCTGCACCATCAAGAATGAAAAACTTGTGCAACAGTCACAGTTAAATGATACAGACAATATTCCGAAAGAGATCTATAGAGCACATGAATCAGCGAATTACAGAGCAAATCTACAGAAACAGTCAACTGTATATAGGCTTTCTGTCAATGGAGAAAATGAGCAAAATATATCAGATTCAATTTAAGTATGAATTATTCAGCCAACTCTTTTTACAGGCTTGCCTTTCAGCATTAATATTTTTCATGTTAGACTATACTAACTCACTTCATGCAACTTAGGAAGCAACTGATCTATTATTTTTGTAAATTGTTTTATCACAGTGATAGCTTCTGCTGAGAGCTTCTGTTCTTGTGCTACTAGCAATTAGTTAAGAAACATACTTCTCCTACAGTGGCAGTAAAGAAAGCCAGCTAAGAATGAGATGGCAGGAACATTATTTTCTTAATTTTAGTGAAGGTAAAAGAAAACCTTTTAAAAATCAACCATTACCATGCTTTTAAATAGCATGGTGGTAGATCTAAAGATCCAACCAAGTCTCCTAATTACTAATAAGGTGCATGTTACAGATTCCATTTTTCCATATAGATATGTTTTATTGGAATTTTTAAGATCCATTTTATCTTTTGGACTGAAGTTCATGCTCAACAACAAATAAAATAGCTTCTTGAAGTCACAGGCATTGAATAAAATTCTTCAAAATCCTGCTGCTTCCCCTGGAGCAGGGGAACTGCCTCTCTTTAATTCCAGTACCTATGAGGAATATTTGCTCTCACCTCTGCACTGAGCCAGTTGATGTACACCCTGATGGGGTTTCAGAGCTCATTTCCAAAGCCAGCTGGATGCATGGGCAGGACCCTCTTTGGGCTGTGGCCTCATGGCTTTTTGAGCCCTGCTCATTAGACTTGCACAGTCAGAAACACCTCTGTAACCAGATGCAGCAATATAGCTGATGCACAGCTCATGTGAAGCACCAACTGACCTGGAGAGGCTTCATAAGAATGATACAGAACAGCAAAACCAGTACTGAACAAGGACGGAGAAGCTGGAATTAGACTGGCCAAGTTTGTCCCCTCATTTAGATGTGGCCTTCAAAAGCAATGTTTGGAGTAATTTCCATGATGTCTCATCAGCATCTTCACTGAGATTCTGTTAAAAATGTCTCTTTACAAAAATGCTGTCACAAGTTAAAAACCATAATTGCAGGATAGTCTTGCCACAGTCATTTTATCTCAGCTAGATGGTTATGATTTTGGACAGTATTTCCCACAAGATATTTCTTGCTCCACATTTGCACTATCTCCAAATCATGTTCAATTTTGACTCCACATAAAAAAGGGTTATTTTTAAATCTTAACTCTGCAGTGATGGAAAAGCCTACATATTCAATACAGAATCTTAAAATTTTACTATACAGCCTTGCAGACCTTTTATTGCTAAGACCATTCTTGTTAAGATCAGGAAGAGGCAGTGACTGGCCCCCTGGATCTATTTGACTTTTACATTATGGGACAGCACTTCTAAACAGAGAGGAGAGTTATTTTGGTAGTAGATCAGAATCCCAATTTACAAGGACCATGCTGCAGTCAAATATCTTCTCACACCAGTGATTTCCATTGTGTTTGCATAGTGCTTATTTTTAGCTGCTGTCATTGAAGTTATTACTAGAGACAACATAGGTTCAAAATGTCCCTTGAACTTAAGCAAAAAAATAAAGGTTCCCTGGGATTTCCTGCACTCGGATTTTTGCATTTCATTTTTTCTCAGGCACAAGTACATTCTCAATCAATCATCTGCAATTAGCCCCACTGTTATCGCATGTTTATAAAAGTCACACTTCTCCCTTCAAAATTCTACAGTCCCTGCACATTTGTAAATTCTGACTTTTAAAGAAAGGGTATCCCTAATGTGTAACCCAGATCTCATTTGGGAGTTCATTTTATTTTAATGCACTTCACATTTCTCAAATAAGCTTCCTAATTTCCACCCATAATGAGTATATTATCCAAGTAACAGATCATTCTACTTAAAACGATTATTATGCATTCTGCTGAAATGCAGAAAGATTACTAGCCCTTGCTGGAAGCTGCCTGACAGGAACAAAAAGGGGGGGTGGTAAATAATATGGAGATTCAATCAAATAGAAAGCATTAAACATTCACTGAGCAAATTTGCCACTATTCAACAAATAATTTATTTATCTGCAATTAAATAAAGTGAGAATTAATAATTTTTTCCATTGTGCCTGCAAACATATTTGGAGGGCCATAGATGCTGCACCAACCTCTCAGCTTGCAGAGTGGGAAGGTGAAATGGAGCTGCTGGGCATGACTGGAGGCAGCCCTGACATGCACGTGGGGCTGTGCTCTCCTCCAAGTGTGCTGTACAGGGTTAGGTACGTGCCATTTTCACCCAGGCTCATCAGGAAACACAAATGAAACCTCTCAGCATCCCCCCTCCTCCCTGGGCATGATACTGCTTCTCCCATGCATGTCCCTGAGAAGCAGTGGCTGCCATGGCTGTTGCGATAATCAGGGCACAGCGGCCTCTGGCCCCTGTACTGTGACCTCTTCACAGCTGCTGCCAGCCCTGCCAGCTTAGGGGAAAGTTTGCCCTCCACTTCCAACCCCTTCACTGTGTCTTTGCTTGTGGACACATGGTGCCATCTTTTCCTGTTTATTTTTCCTCTGCAATCTTTTTAGGATGTCAGTGCTAAGTAGTGGTTGCTTTTAGTCACAAAATGCATTAGTGGTTCCATACAGATCATAGTGGAAATGATTTTGTAGCAAATGACAGTCATGAGGGAGGCATAAGAAATTATTTTTGGAAAATAACTGTCATAAGGGAGTTGCTTGTGCTATCACTCAAGTGTTTTTAGTACTCAAGAGTGGGCAACATGAGGTAAAAGCTTTTTTTTTGCATTGGAAGCAATACTATAAGGAGCATAGACAGCTACTGAATATATTAAAGCAGGTCATCTATCCTTCTCTCACTATGTACTAGCTACTGTGTGATAAATGTCAATTAATGCAATCAGTGCACATGAAGACTGATTTGTTCCACCACTGAAGTCTTTGAGAAGAACATATAGAACATGTAAGGTTACCTGTTACCTATTTCAGATGCTGAGAGACACGTTCCTAGTTCTGCCAAAAGATGGAGAAAGCCTTGGGGGCAGGGAATGTTGAGGAGAAGCACCTCCCACTGTGAAACACTCCGAATGCAAGCTTGCTACTGAAAATACCACATACATCAGGATTTCCCACCCCTGTTATGTTACCAAAATCTTAGAAGTATCCAAACCTGCTGCCCAGTTGTTTTAAAGGAAGGCTGAAATGTGCTGCAGCGTTTGCAGGAAGGAAATGATTTTGCAGGGCACGCAAAGCTGCAGAACTCTTTGTAAAGGCAGAGCCACCCATGTACTGTGAATGACATGGAATGTTGGGGTCTGAGCTCACAGCTGCTCTGAGAGATGGCAAAGGGCATTTCCACCTTGCTGGCGTGGATCCAGCCTTCAGACAACCCTCTGCTGCGGCACTCAAGCATGGTGGGGAGAACTCAACCTTTTATCAAAGGGGACAGGTATTGTTTCAAAGATAAATGGCTTTGAGAAGAAAGACTCTTCTTTGCAGTTAGTAGACATTTAGTGCTACTCTACAAGATGAAATGCTACTTCTTTTCCATGGGTTGCATTTTGAAGCAAAATGTAAAAACAGTTTCCTCCTGAAATGGGTACCTGTTTGGTATTCCCTAAGCGACTGTGAAGTCCCTTTCACAGGAGATATTGCTCAGAAGAGATTTATGAAATGTGGCAGGGCAACATCAAGGCCTTAGAACTATTAATTTAAAATGCCTTTCCCCTTCATCCTCCCGTGTAAATTGCTGAGCAATCATGATTTCTTCTTACCTTCTGCTCTCAGTGATACAGCTCATGTCATGCCAGGATCACAGTTCCATGACATTAATTATACACAGCCAAGATACACTTTTTATTTTGTGCCTCAAATATAAAATAGTCCAAAGGAGCACAGGAGACACTGGCTGTGCTTGGGGAATTTCATTTCAGCTCTGTACCCTTTTTTTTTTAGAGAAAAGGAAAAACCTGTGGCTTGAGAGATCTTTCATTTTGAAAGTAGTAAAGGGGTCACTGCTACATTCAGGGCTGCTTACACTGGAATGCCTTGAAATATAGAATAATAATATCAGGATAAAATTTCTTGGGCCTGCTTACTTTTGTGTAAGTGAAGGTAGATGACATGGCCAAGATAATAACCTGACCCTAACCTACCCCCCAAGTGCAGTAAAACAGAACCATATAACTCAGATGTAACCGAGCCAGAACATCAGGTCAGTGAGGCTGTCTCTTCCTAAGGCAGGACTGTGGCATCTGGTACATCCTGCAGAGTGAACAACTTGTATAATTTTAACTATAAATTTATATTTTCAGGCTTTCCCTGTACATCAGCAGCTCCAAACAATACCACAATATGTTAGTGTAAATTAAATACAAATACAAATTCAGATGCTCACCCAGAGCAGGATGAATGTGGCATGGAGAGCAGCTGACCAGGCACACAGGCACGGGACTATACAAATACTTTATCCAGTAATGGAGCCCTAGGGCAGCACCTCCTGAGCAGTCTTTACTGGGTCAGCATGACAACAGTTTTCAAGATCTATCATGGTCCCTGAGACAGCTTTGCATAGAATAAAGCCTACAAGGAGGTACTGGTAGGTGCCCAAATGCCTTGAAGACTCTAGGTGGGGGAAAGTCCCCAGCAATGCTGAGAAAAGCAGCTTAAACATCAGGTGCCACAAAGCAACTACAACCTCATCTGCTGCCCCACAGACTCACACAAACACCAGCACCACAGAGGTCCCGCTGCCCTCACATATGCAACAGAAACTGGCAAAAAGAAAACAGTAACCTGGGATATTCCCGGAGGACAGGCTACAAGCTAATGCAGCTTGGCAGATCCTCAAGCACATACCTGTTTCTGATGGTGATTTTCTGTGTTTCAGTACTGAGGAGCTACAGAGAGTTGTATGCCGCTCTGTAGCATCCTTCACTCTGCAGGTGGTACAGAAGGAGGATGAAATATTTTTACTTCAGCACTCATGACCATCTCAGTAACATCACACTACTTTTTTCCTTTCTTCCTCTTTCAGCCCTGCCAACAAATATCCCAGGCTGCTCTGTCTGGCAAATGAAGAGTGCTGCTTGAAGACAGAATTAAATACTTTCTAAATGAGGTTTTAAAAAAATAAAAAGAGATTATGGACTTCCCAGCTTTCTAAAAATCTGGACTGTTTTGAAGAAAAACTGGTGAATTTTAATCACTTTTCATCCAAATATTTTCCAGTTAGTTTTTCATTATTTATGGATCTTCTTAAGCTTTTGCCTTCCCCTAACACTGTGAGCTTAATGAAACTCCTTTGTGATTGATTTACAAAAGCAGGTTTAGCATGGTGTTCTATGAATCTGACATTTTCACATATGAATACCAGACACTGACAAAAGTGATTTATTGGGGATTTATATTGTATAAAAGAATACCAGAAAGGACTATAATGGCAAAAAGAGGAAACATACATAGTCATGACCTGATCTATTGAAGTCACTACTGAAATTTCTTAAAACATGTAAGTAGCCCATTCTAATAGATCATATGAACAAGTCACAAATTCTGTTCATTAGAGGGTTTTTCTCTGACTTCCTGGTACATGTTTGTGACTGGTCGAAATTGGCCAAATGCCAAGAGCCGAAGGGCCCAGGACAGAGGCCCTAAAGAGCCCTCCTGGCCACAAGGGAAAAAAAAGGGAGAAAGGGAGAAGGTGGTGGGGGGGAACCCACACAACCAAACTTCAGTAGAACTAAACCAGTTTATATATATTTACAGATATATACATGTATATACAGCGGAGAAAAGAGAGAGAAACTCCCTCTCACCAGAACAACTGCCATTCCCGAATCTCAGGACAGCTCCCCCCAACCCGGCTGGCTGATCAGCAGACCCACACCTACAGCCCACTCCCCCAGCAGAGTGACCGCAGGGAACTCCTCTGCTCTCCAGCACTGCCGGAAGAAGGATTGATCCCTGACTTACGACTCCCCCTCTTTATATCTTTGCTTACGTAAAGAAATGAGATGGAATACTTCCTTAGTTATGACCCTAATTACCAGGAAAATCAAACCAAAACCACTACAATGTTTCTTTAAAGTGTAACGCTAGGAAAAAAAAACCCACACAAACAAACAAAACAAAAAAACACAACCTCCCCCCACCCCGAAAAAATTCAAGGCAATTTTCCCTAGAAAAACTGGTGTTAGATTCCTAGGTGCGGCCTAAAGTTACATACACGCTTTTGTCAAACAACCAGGCTGCTGCTGCCTCTGGCTGTGACCAATGTCCCCATGCCCCCAAAACACCCGGATGGGAGCTGAGGAGAGGGACGTGCCATCAGCACAGGAGCACAGCAGGAGGAGGAGTAGGACGTGAAATCCTGTGACCAGTGCAGCCTGGGACTGGGACGAACTGAGCAGTGCCACCTTACCCTGTCCTCAGGAGAGGCAGCAGATCCCAGGGACCTGCTGTTTCAGGCCTGGAACATATATATAGCCTACTGCTATAGGGAAGGGCAATTATTTACTGTAGAAAAAGATTCAAATGCAGAGTACTCAACCTTAGCTTTTTCGCCTGTATCTGTGTACTTTATCTCTCAATGAGCCAATACTCAAGAATCCTTCAGCTTTTCAAGAGCAACTAGTTACTCTCTGCAATTGCATAAGAATAACCAAATTTAATATCTAAAAAAAAGCAACAACTGATACAGTGGTGTTATGCCAGTTCAGCTATGTTAAGCTATTACTCCATCCTTTATTCCTAGCTTATATTTGGGGATTATTTATAAGTGACTTATATTCTTACTTTTTTTAATGCACATGATAAAATTTACCACGTCTGGGGAAAGATAATAAAATAGTATACATACCATTTATCTCATAGACATCATTAGTTCCTGAGATGTTGAATGAACTGAAGGATGTCAAACAAGATGATAAATTTCCCAGTTGCTCAACTGTCAGTTGTTTGTTCTGCCATGCTTTTATTTTCCAAGCTCAAAGTGGCCATGCTCTATTCTCCTACCTTACTGCTTATGCTTGGGCACTCCTAATGTAACACAGGTCAGAGACATGCAGACTGTCACTGATCACACTAGAGAATGGCATTTAGACTGCTTTGCAGAAAAAGCACTACCTGTTCTTCAACTTTGAGAAGACCTACTGCTGTAGAAAATAAAACAGGAGCATAAAGTATTAAACTAAATAGAAGAACCACTGAGTGCTGAAGAACAGCTGCCCCACAACAATCCCCAGGCTGACTATTGCTCTGCTGAGGATGCTGGTCCAGGATGGGAATAACAGGTCTAAGATAGGACTAACTTCAGCTGCAAGTGAGGGAACTCCTCAAGGAAAACACAACTTCAAGGCAATGTTTTTTACTTTGATCTTGCACAACCTCTCTCCAGACTGGGTAAAACAACTGAATTTGTAGTGAGCAGGTGAGTGCTTGAGAGTTCAGGAGCTCTCCCAGGTGCATGCACAGAAGGAGCTGCTCACTGGCACCCACAAGCACCAAAGCCCATCTGGCTAAGTGTGCACAGCAACACAGCACACTCTGCTGACAATCCGCTGCTGTCCCTGGAGCTACCTCCCATCAAACAGCTGCCAAGCAAGGGAGTTAAACCATCTCTGCTTGCCTTTGCAGCCTCTTTCTGCAACATCAATCTATATTCACTTCTGTAAGGCACCTAAGCTGTAGTTAAACCCACATCTCTAAGTGGGTAAATTCAACTATATGTTCTGATGGTTTGGAGTTAATAAACTGAAACCATTTCTACAGTGTATGCAATGTACAGACTCAGTGACCACAGTCCTCAAAAGGCAAGAACAAATAGCAAATAAACCTCTCTTTTAAGAATATCTGCTGTTTTTCCTTTTTCCAGATGAAACTAGAGGCCAAGTTTCATGTCACATTGACAGCATGGAGGGAGTGCTGCAGGGCAGGCCACAAAATACTGCCAATACTTCAAATCTGTTCCATCACACCCAGTAAATATGAGTGAGCCACAGCAATTGTCAGTAGGTAACCAAAAATAAGGTGCGTACCTGCTTGCACTACGAACTCATAAGCTGCTGGTTGTTGCACAGGCTGAGCTTGATCTCTTAATTTTAGCATGCAGATTTTAAATGTATGGGATTACAAATGACATGGGAGACACCTATGATTTATGCTCTACTTCTGTTTGGAAAAGAGCAAGTATTTAAGAAGGATTTTCCATCTGAGAAGAATAGCTTCACTCTCAGACAAGTAACCAAAAGTTAAAAACTTGGAAATTAAGCTTAGATGTGGCAATGCACCTATATGGCCTAAAGAAAAAATCCAGTATACTCACTTTTCTTTCTAGTAATATAAATTACCTGTCCTTGTTGAATTACCTGTCCTTCTTGTGTATCTGAGACAAAGTTATATACTCAGTGTTTCCAGATTACACAGAAAATATCTTTGAGAGCACAGAAGACAATACCCAGATTTCTCATTTGCAGTTTTACCAAATTAACTGCTCAACTAAAGTGCCAACGTACAAAGCAGCAGCCACACTGCTGCAGAGACAAATCACTCTCAGCTCTCCTTGTGAGCCTGTGCCTTTGGCAGACAGTAGCCCTGATTTGGGACAACTCCTGCTGACATGACATGGAATCACTGAACCGTGTAGGCACTTCTATTATATTCAGTATGGATAATTTCTGAGGGAATTTGCAGCAGCCCAAATCCAGATATCCTACACATTGTCAAACTACTGGATTAGCAGGGATCTCTGTAGAGAAAAGTTATTGCAGAGAGGTACTCACAAAGACTATGGTCTCCTACCAAAAAGAACAGCTCTGGAGCAGCACATCCATTCTCCTCCTGGCACCAGCCATGTATTTTCAGAAGGTGTGCTGTATCCCAGGCGACTGGAAAGAGGGACAAGTTGGGGAACATCCGCCAATACCTTCCTCTTGTGAGATTTTCACACTTGACAGCTGTTGTTCTTCCTTCAAAACCAGCTCTTCTTCTCAAAGTAGTTGCAAAGCCCTCTGAACCATAATCTGGAGAACAGCCAGGCTGTTGAAGGAAAGTCCCTCTGTGCAACAGATGAACTACCTTATTTTACAGTGAAAAGCAGTTTTAATGAGGTTCCATCTGACTTTTTTGGGTTATTGTTCAGGCAGGTATTGAAGATCTAACAAATTGTCAACATTTGCATTAATTGGCATTTATATTACAGTTAAATGCAGATGGCAAGCACCTGCAGGCTGGTTTCCTTATCTACATTTGCCATTCCACTATGGCTTTGTAAATATGGCATTCAAACAGTTGGAGAAACAAAACATTGAAAAAGTGCCTTTCTGAAGACGGTGTACTTACTTTCCTGAACAAGTTGATTTTGACAAGGACAAAAGTAATAATTTCTTTTTCAATCCTGTACAATTTCACACAAGAACAGTCAGAAAGTGGATACTGTACTCAGCAAAAGCAAAATCTGTAAAGTGAATAAGCTATACTTGCATAGTTGCTGAAGACAGCTACCTACACAGTAGAAACAACAAAACCCCAACTGGCACAAACTGGGAGCAGCAGCATTTCCCAAGTGAGCAGCATAAGGGGAACTGGGTGAGCCTGGGTGAGCCTGGAGTCTTGAATGCAGAATAATGTTCGAGGCCCATGGGAAATTGTGGGCTTGCTGAAAGAATAATCATGTGAAACTCAAAAGCCTGGAGTGGGCAGAAAGTCAGAAAAGATGATCAAAATAACAGCTCTTCCTTGTCTTGTCACAAAGGGAGTCTGGGCAGCTCTGTGCTGCACCTGCAGCTGAAGAGCAGCAACAGCCACACATCCCTCCTGCATCAATCCTCAACTTTTCATTCCTCTTTCTGTTTCAAATATGTGACAATACTAAACATTTTCAGCTAGATGAAAGTTTACCTTTACTAGAACAGATGTTTTATGCTCATCAGTTTAAATTACTAGATATGTGAAGAAGAAATGTGATCATCCAGAGTATACAAAAGCAGCCAAGTTATTTACCATATTGCCAGGTAAAACATGTTGCTGTCCTCCGCATCTCTTTATTACCTGTGCAAAAGTTCCTGATAAATTAGTTGTGGTACAATGGCAGAACATAAATATTTCAGCTAGGAATGCTTAAACTGGAAAAAACTGTAAATTTCCCCATATGTGGGAGCTACTCCCTCAAACTGTAGTTAAATCTTAGGATATAGATAGTGCAGGTCTTATAGCTGGTTGGGTGTCAGTATTCCCAAGAGCCAGAAAATTTCTGATGATCACCAAGTGCTCCTGAAGCTTTTAATTGCCTTTGCCACTCGCAGGGGTGCTACCTTTGTGATCCTCCCCTTTCTCGGGGATTTATTACCCTGAAACCCTCTGTCAGGTTTGATTTAATGTCCACAGTCCTCCAAAGCTTGTTTTGTAATATATTTATCACTTTTCTGGAATCGTAAGTTATACAGCAAGAAGTTGTATATTTCAGGATTGGTTAGGGGAGATTTTTGTTAGAAATTAAAAAAATGAAAGACTTATTTCGACAAGACTGAGATAGCATATTGATTTCCCTTTTTCATTTCTATGCTCATTCTCACCTACTAGTTTGGAATTACTGTTATTAGAAGAAGGCCTGGCACAGCTCACTGAGCTCAGAGTCTCATTTATTGCTGTTAGCCCAGCACAGGTGTATTCAAAAAGTGTTGCACCTGTGGTATTCATCAAAGGCAAGTTGTCCATCTTAGAGTTTTATTCTTTCCCTACAAATGCTCTGAGTAACTCTGTTTTTTCCCCAAATTTTGTCTGAATCACCAATTATTACATTTGCTTTCCATTAATATGAGCAGCTAATATTATTTGAAACAATCTGTCAAATAGGTCAGGCTATCTAATATTGTATAACTCATATTTGCATGTTTCTCAAATACAGATGTAAGTAATTGTAGTTAATTAGTGTTTGGTGCCAAGTACCAGAGTTCCAGCTCTGAAATATATACATATGTATAACATACATAGAGAGAGATGTTTATATATGTATATGCATGTATATATACATGTATACATATTTGTGTTTCCCTGCAAGGACTCAGTTCTGCATAGCATTTAAACACTTGCCTTGAGCCTTGGTGCTTTCGTGACTAAAGCCTAATTCTGTGTGGGTTTTCCAGATATGTTTTCTAGATGCTAAGAAAATGGGAATAATGTCAAAATTATTTTTGATGCTGAGAAACTGGTGGCAAAACCACTATCTCTGACTGAAAACATAATCTGAGTTTAGTAGAAACCCTCCAGCAAGGTGTTTTCCTTTGTTCCTGCAGCCTCAGATCCCACTGCACAGGCACTTCACTGAAGCCCTGTTTTCCCACTCTAGGAAACAACTGTCAGCTGCTGGAATAGGGAACAACAGAGCTACTTCCATCACTTACTCTAGTAGAAAGACAAGAATTAATAACAAGAATTGACACTAACAACAACAAAATGTCCAAAAGCTCTTGTGCTCTTGCAGTCTTGCTCGCAGGCAGGGATGCAGTGACCTTGGGAATACCAGCTCCACAAGAGTGGGTTCTGTAGATCAAGGAACTTATCTTCATCATTCTGAGCAGATGGAAAATTATAGGCATAAGTATTTCAATCAAGCACGTTTTTCATTAAATGTATCAGAGCAAAACTACAAAAGTTTAGTATTGTAAATGCTGCTTAACATAATGAAGAGGAGCTTAGCTGCCTAGTGATTCCTGGTGTAGCCTAGCATGATTTCTGTGAGGACCAAGCACAGAATCTCCACAAGTTAGGGACAATTCCACATGGGATAAGATGAGCTGGCCAAGAGACCCACCAGCAGATAAGAATACAGAGGTGATGCAGCTGAGAAATAGCTCAGCATTTCTCAGGACACTCATTCCTAAATTGAGCTATCTCAAATGATAATTTACAGTTTGAGGATGAAAAGGTTGGATTATTCTTTTTTTTCATCCAGAAGTCATCAACCTCTAAAGAAAATCGCAGTGACTGTAGGGGACAGGCATTAGCTTGGAGGTAGTTCTTTCCACAAAAAATAGCCTGATAATCAAAGAATCATATTTCCTATCCCTTCTTCTCTCTGTGTCTAAGAGCTGTATGAAAATGGAAATAAAACATGCTCTCACATCTTGTTTATTCTGTGTTCACAGATAATCTTTCCCAATGGAAACAATTACAGTCTTGTACTGTGGAAGGAGAGGCAGGACAAAAGCACTACTTTTTTCATCAATTATATTGCAACACCAGGAATTAAGAAATCTCTTTTTTGTCATTATATTTGTCACTAAATACTGATAAAAATTATTTCCTTTTATCTCCTTGGGCATGTTAGATATATCATATAGATTTTTAAATTAAGTTCTCCATTCTGGACTATAAAAAAAGTTGGAACATAGAAAATGATACATTAAAAGAAAGCCTTACTAGGAGTGTAAAGTGTGGTAAGAAAGTGTGTTATTAGAGTAAAAAAGAATGTAATTTAACTGATAATCTGCTTCTCAAATTCCATTTTTTTTAAGAAACTAAGACAGTATCAGTGACTAAATTCAGGTTAATAAAAGAATTGCTTACTCCTTCTTTGTTGATGAGGGTTTACTGATGTTCTGAGAGACACAATTCACCATCTGAATTTTCTTCCCAGGAATATATTGCCAATAGGTCACTCTAGCAGAAGGCTTTTTGTTTGTTTTCCCCCTAGCTGTTTAAAATTATAAACATATGGACCAAACATATAACAATATTATGTCAACCCAAACTGGAATGTGAGTTTATAACAAAATCTCTAAAATAATCTAAGCCATCTCTGTGACTCCAGTCTGACTTTAGCTGCAGCTAAAGTAGCTTTTGGACTTTCCTTTCCAAATGAGAATAAAGAGGTAATATATGCCAATTTCCCAACACAGACACTGACATGCTGCCAAATGCAGCCCAAAGCAAAGTAAGCTGCCTTCCATGGAAATTCACCCCCACAAAATAGAATTATGTTTGTTCTACTCTCCCTGAAACTGCCATACAATCCTTCTGTTTAATTTGAGAAGATAGTAATAACATCCTAGTTAAAGTTTTATACTTAAAACTCGTGTAATAAAGGAAACAGCTTCTGTTGGGAGTCCTTCATATTGTAGATATAGCTAACAGAATAAAGGGAATTGACTTGTTAAAAAAAAACTAAAAAAAAGCAAGGCACTGTCTAGATTTGGGAAGTGAAGCAATGGGTAGCACTAGCAGGGCTACGTTATCTATTGACGCATCCTGCTCTGCAGTAAAAATACCTGTTCATTAAGCCACCCTGCAGTCTTCATTTCAGCACTTCCATGATGTGGGAGTGGTGCAAAAATGACTAAAGGCAGAATTAGAGTGCAAAGAAAAATACATTCTATCTTATAATAATTACAACAGATTACAATTGCAATCATGGTAAACCTGGTGGCAGTTGGGACGTTGTGTATGACGACCACCCTGAACTTTAGGGTTGCTGCACAGGCTGATTTCTGGTTTGGAGAGTGATGGCACACAGCATGGCTGCAGTGAGTTGCTCTTTGCTTGGGTCCGTATCCTTCTTCAGGTGTGCTTCATTCAGCACCTGTGATTCTGCACCAGCAGCAGTGCTGAGATGCCAGTCAGTATTTCTCTGATGTGGTTTACATTCGCTGGTGGTCTCTCATATTTTCTGTTAAGGATAGAAACAAGGGTCCTTCCTATTTGGAATATAACCTACAATAACCTCAGCCAAAATACTGCTCCTTTAAAGCACATTAGACTTTTTCTAATAACATTGAACAACGCATCTCTGTTTCTTGAACTTTTAGGAAAATGCCCCAAACTTATATGAATTTTCTCAGGAAGAAAGAATGCTACATATTTTACTTAGCCCACAATAATGTCTTTCCTCTGAGCAGTTAGGAAGAGCTTGATGAAGGATCATGCAGATGGGTGTTGTGCCAGGAAGATGTTTCTGCAACTGCATCTGCTGTGCCAAAGTCAGCCCCACGGCACATCAGATCTGGAGACTCAGCACCAGCCACAGCCACCAGCACCTCTGGAGAACAGTGAGTTCCTAACTGTTTCCCCCAGAGTGGTAAATACTAGGCTTTTCACTTTAAATTGACAACAGGTTATTAGGGCCTTGAAAAAAACCCAAAAAAATGAACAAAAATCTTAGCAGAAAAATAAAGTACAAAATTTTAATGCAGAAACAGACTGGGAGCAGACAGACACTGCTGTGGCCAGGCTGACCCTCATCAACAGTGGCTGCCAAACGAGGCAGCCACTGAGCATCCCTGATGGGGGACCAGGGCCAGCAGACCTTGCTGAGGTCTCTGTCTGTTGGAGGACTGCCTGCTAGATTTGCCTTCATCTGGGCTCCTGTAGCACTGCAAAGAAGCTCGAGAATGAGGGAGGGAGAATGTGGCTTATAGTAAGCTGAAAGCTTCATTTTGAGTGAGTGCTGCCATATAACCCTACTGAAATACAGATAAGTTCCTTTAAGGTGGTCCTGACTTCATTCTGTGCTCCAGCTGCTCCTGAAGTGCTGCTCTGGGCTCTGGGGCAATGGAGAAGAACAGGAAAAGGTCTGTGGCCATAGTGTATGATGCAGTAGTGTGCACACAGTGTACGTGTTCAAAAGGAGAAAAAAGCACAGGAACCCCCTCTGTACTCCTTCCTCCAGTCAATCTATAGACAGGGGTGAAAAAACAAAGGTAATTTTCTAAGATTTGGTTCATCTTATGAAGTATTGCACAATGAACTGCAGTAATTCTTTTGCAAGTGAACAGCAAGGCCTTTATGGTTTTGCCAGTGGGTTTTTTCGTTATTCTTTTCTTCAGTTGTACCTGAGCACAGAGTAGCATTAGCGAGCTGCTGTTGGTGTAACAGCAGAAATGTTGCTGCTTAACCTCTGCCTGCCCTGTTTCCACACAGGGAGGCATGCTGAAGAGACTGATAACTGAAGCTGCCTGCCTCTTGGCCTCCCCATCCTACAGCACCATGGAGACCAGGTGCAGGAAGGTTACTGAACAGTAGGTAAGATATTCTTGTCATCTAACTTGAAGCGTTTTGTCACCTTCCTCCTCACACAGAAATAGCAGAGGTAAAAGAAGGGCATTTGTCAAAATGAGGGTAACTTGTTAAGGACTTGAGTGCCTTTTATGTGTAGAGGGTGCCAAATTTGATACTCTGAAACAGATATAAACCACTTCAGATTAGCATTTTAAATCTAGGTGCCACTTTCTACACAACTGAAAAAACAGCTACACTATAGGCTTTCTTATAAGCTCTAGCTATTTCATTAGGTGTTCTGTAACAATCTGATATGTTCAAAATGTGATGCAGAAGGGCCATGTTCTGCAGAACCAGCTATTACAGTTGGTTAACCTATAAATAAGTTTCAACCTGTGAAAGAAAATCTTCAAATATACTCTCTATTGATTCAACAAGAATTTTTGCATCACTTTTTTGAATTATAGTTTTATTTCCTGTGCAAAATTTAACCTACTGGCCAGAGTTGTTTTCTATTATCTTATTGCCATATTTTTCAAAGATGGTTTGGAATATACCATCCACACTGGAACAAACATTTTTCTATTTTATTGCACAGAGGTGAGACAATATTCTTCAAACCAAATTTTCTATGATTAAGGTTCTGTTTTTAATGTAACTCTGCTTTCCAGGGATTCACAACCCCTATGATGAATATGTTTGCAATACCTTGGAAAATTCAAGCAAGTTTTTCTTAATTTTTTAATGGTTACTTTTGAATCTAACCTTAGGTATGAGCTGTGAACATGCTCTCTCTCAGAAAATGTCTGAGATTCTCAAATGTGTTCCGGTTTAGCCTAAGTCTACACCACTGTTTAGTAAAAACCTTAAGTGGATATTGATTTCCGTAGTTATGGAGAAACCAATACAGAGCACTTGTGAATATCTTTTCTTCATCAGTTATAGGCTGTAACTCTGACTTTACATTCATTATTGAAAGGGAAAATAAAGCTTCTCCTAGAAATTTCAAGACCGGACATGCACAAGTCTATTTCAAACTAACAGATTAAATGACTGGATCAGAAACACAGAGAGCAGCACATGTACAGTGCCTAAGGATACAGAGTGAGTACCTCAAACTGTGGAAGACTCTGATGGGGAACTCAGAGAACCATGAGCCATAGGAAGGGCAGCGGCTCAGGGCTCATGGGACACCCTTCCGTTCAGAATATGAAGCCACCCCTTTTCTGCTGCTGCTCCACTGACTGTCAGGTTGCACCCACCTTTCTGGGGTGAAGTTTATAAATTACATCTTGTGAAGGCCGTTTTGATAGTGCCTCATCCATCATTATTTTCATGATTTATAAGTGGCTGTCAGTGACAGGGGTAGTGTGCTATGAAGAGCTCTGTTCCATGGAGGGACCAGTTTTCTTAATGTTTCTGTCATAACCATTTTAGACAAATATTCTGGAAAAAAAATCCTTGATGACACAAATTAAGGGATATCCCATGACAGTCACAAGTCACATTGCAGAGCCGCACTGAAATTTATCTTAATGGATACTTTTTATAAAAGAGAAAAATGACTGAATTCTACATTCACAGTGAAGGAGAAAACCAAAAGCACCTAATCATAGTATAAATGAGGTAAATTGGAAGAAAAAACAGCTTTCAAAACACCAGAAGAACTCAATTAATTCATACTTTTTCTCCCATGGTGCTGTTATAATTTCTCATCTATCCTGTATTTTTTCTGACTGAAAACATTTGTAAGCCAGTATCTGGCATACCTGTATGTGAAAACTATTTAATTCAAAGAGTGAGAAATCCAGCCTTGATCCAACTGAACCTAGCAAAAATTGATAAAATTCACAGTGAAGACAAATGGAGTACAACCCTGGGCTTATTTTGGTTCTTTAGGCTCTACTCCCACCATTTCCAGCAGCTCGGTAGGACCCGTGTCTCCCAGGGACCAGAGCTGTCCTCCTCGTGCAGACAGTAATATCAGAAGATTTGCTGACAGAAAAATCTTCCTCCAACCTGTATGCTGACCAATGTAACATGAGGTTTTCCAAAACACATAAGCTCATCTACTATAATTTTATTTGCATTTTTACATCAAAATATCATGGCTCTCTTGACCTATGTGACATATTATAAGGTTTGCCCTTTAAATGACCTTCTGCTGTTTTTCTTCTCTTCCTTTTCTGTACTCCCTTGTCAGTTTAGCAGGGACTTGACTTACCCTCTCTTTTCCATTCAATATTTGTCTTTCTTCACACTTCACAAGTGTCACAGCATCTACAGTTCATTGTATTTGATCAAGTTAGATCACAAATACATAGTGAAGTCCCTGAAACACACTGGCACTTCAGGATGAATTAAGGAGGTCACACAAGCTCTTAAAATCACATTTTATGAAACCAGCAGAAAAGTCAGTGGGTAATAAAAGGCACTCAAACCACAGGTTCTGCAGAGAGTGAATACTATGAGGCAGCAGGCTGACCACTGTTTATTGCCTGCCAGCTAGACAAAACGGAATGCAACTTATTTGCTAGCTTTTCTGCCAATCTGATACGATGTAATTCACAATTCTGGTGGTGAGGCTGTGGTCTCCTTCAGCTGTAATATTTTCTTTGCTCTCACTGAATCTCTCCCTCTCTGCCTCACTCTAAGCATTCACATGGTAATGGAAAACTGATGAGGGCCAGTTCCAATACTGGTATCTAGAAACTTGTTACTGATGGTGAGAACACTGTTTCCAGCAAATTACTGTCTTCTTTCCCTACTGCAGGAAAAATCTGAGGACTGCTATCCTGTCTCTGACATGCTCTAGTTAGTGCCAGAAAGTAAAAACTTTTTTCCTTTTCTGAGGTAAGAGAACAGAGAACCTGCAAGTGCCCAAGCTTACAACTGTGTCAACCCCAAGCCCACATTTGTGGCTGAAAGTACTGCTCTGGGGGTGGAAGTTGTTTTCCACTGTGACTACAGCACCTGCTACGTCTGGAGTATGTAAATAGTAAATGTGAGCCTTCCCCGAGATTTAGTTCAAGTTCCAGAGACCACAAAGTAAATCCGAGTCACTGCACTTTGTGCAAGAAAGAAGGATAGGTAAGTTTCATACAGATATAAAAGCAGATTGTTAAGAGCAATTTGTCTCTGATACAATTATTCCTTATGCAGCAGTTGGAAAGAGTGATGCTGTCTGTCTGCATGAACATGCATTGGTGCCTGTGTTTGCAAAGTGGGGCAAGTGCAGCAAGCTGGACTCACCTCTCCTCAGCTCCAACAGGGCAAAGGTTTGGATATCCAAAATCTGCAAGTCCTCAGCATACCAGGGAACCTCAGAGGACACAGGACCTCTGAGGCTTGAGAGTTTCAGTGCGCTTCTCCATCTCGACACCACCACAGCTCTTCTACAAGAGATGGAGTTGGGCCAGACTGTGGCTGGGCAGACACAGCACTTAGCATTGAATTAGCAGTACAACAGCCATCACAACCAAAAAATACAGTGTTTTGAGCCCAAAAGACCAAAATCTCTTGAAGCAAAAATGAATACTCAGCAACAACAACCATTGCACTTTCACTTAATGGGAAATATACCCTACATTCAAAGATCAAACTGTATGCCAAAATTCAGCACACTTAGAAATGGTAGATAAAATGTAGCTGTTCTCCCAAAGCACAAATCAGAGCTTCCAAATGTAATAAAATGAGCCAAGATGGAATTGACAGCTATTCATGGCAAATGCAATCCTACTAAGAAAATCCAACATAGAAGGGAAATTTAGCTCTCTGGAGTAGGTGTTATTTATCATTTGTTTGTTGTTCTCCAGCTGATCAACTCCCTGCTGTACACCAACTAAACATCAGGGGATTAACTCAGCTTTGATACAGGGTAATCAGTCTATTTGATCTTTGAGTGGACTCTCACATCATCACAATTCCCTGGAAATACATGGTATTATTTCACCATTGCACCAACAAACTCTAAAAATGGTAGTTAAGCCAAACACTGGATGTACTGTGAAAAACTCGCTCTTGAATAACAAGTACATAAGCAGCACCTTCTGGTAAAGAACTGACTGAAAGCTGTTAATAGCATTCTATTAGAGACTACAAGCATTGCTAGTATCACTAGTTACACATATAGTAGTTAATTATATCTTAATGTGCCACTCGCAACAAAAAGACATTTCTGAGACTGAATTGTCACAGACTGAAGTAGCCAACATTGCTATGAACCACTTGTACTACGGGGAATTAGCCTAGTCAGTGAGAAAATACCCTAGTTTCCTGGTGCTCATCTGCTTTCACTGAGATACTGTCTGGTTTTCCAGAAAGTCAAGTGCTTCAACTCAAGTTGTATCTTAAATATATAAAGTGATAATGGAATGTATTCACAGTGACTTAGAGGGACTGCAAACACAGAAGTCCAGTTCTCTGCTATTTACAGGTGACACCAACTTGTATAGGATGAAAATATCAGCTACATATCAGCAGTCAGTGCAGGTTTAGAAAACTTCGGGCCACTGCATGTAGGTTGACTCTGGTTGTACACACATACTTGCACACACACACAGACTGACCATGTACCTTATGGCTCCATCCTCAGACATAGTATAGACACTTCAATTTTCTTTCTGACACAGCACAGTTAACTATGGCCATCTCAACTGTAGTCCATTCAAGTGCTAGGGGAAAAGAAAACAGAAAACAGACACACAAGCAGGGGCCAAAGGAGGACAATCCTATCTGGATTACTTCCATGTGTAAGTACCAGCGGCTGTAGCATGGTGATATCAGGATCCTTCCGCAGAAAAAACAGCTGCTAAAATGTTTCTTGCTTCTCATTCTAGAACTGTACCTGTAAACACAGGTTCAAAGCTTATTTGTTTGTTTGCTTTTCTTACACGTTTAATATGTATCACAGCTTTCTTCCAGTAGTATTCATTTGTAGAAGGCTGGGTCATCTAACCCATTAAGTTCAGATACATATAATTTGTTCTTAATGTATGCTCATTGTTTGCTATGAAAATATGAAAGAGTTTCCTACACAAGCCTTTTATTCAATATCATTTAATGCATAGTCAAATAGGTAGTATAAATAGTACCGGTTCTATTTTTGAATCTTTGAATCATGAGGGTTAGGGTTCCAGGCAAATGCGTTGCTACAATAGAATCCCAAAATCCATACCACCAGCAGATGATTCAAAAGGATACATTTAATTGTAAGCTGTCAAATATGTGCCAAGTGTTGCTTTAAAAATAATTCCTGAGGCAAGATGACTCTCATCTTTGAACTTCTTACTTCCAACCCCAAATTTCAGTTATATTTTGTTGAACAATGATAAATACTTTATTAAATATGGTAATTAATGTTTTGATATACAATTGCAGGCAGTTATTTCAAGACTAAAGTAATTTAATAATGACAATAATTTAACAATAGAAGGTATATATAATTGCTATTTTGAGAATCAGACAGAAACATTATTCCAGAGAAGAAAAGTGTATCTTCTCACCTATCTTACGCTCTATCTGAATTCAGTATTTCCCTAGAAGTGAACATTGGCTAACAGTCCCTTGCCAAGAATAAATCAATGAACCTCCTTAATTAACCAGTAATGGCCCTTGTAAGTTAAGGCTTCTGCAACTGCATATTTTAGACAGCAACAGCCAAAAATTGATGTTCTCATCCTTACCAGCTGCCTCATTCAGAAAAAGAGCAAGGTGCAAGCTAAACTGAATTTTTCCATCCCTTCATTTACTCCACTACCCCAGGTGGTCAAGGCAGTCCTGCCAAAATTTTTCAGACCAGAGCTGTACAGTCCACGAGTCTTCTGCTTTTACAGAACAAACATCACCAATATAATATGAATAATGGACCCAGAATCAATTTTCTTGTTATATGAATCCCGAGTTTCCATCCTTGCCAAGCAAGTTCAGGACAATCAATACACAAAGCTTAGTGTAATTTTACTTATTACTTTGGACAGCAGAAATACGAGAATGAAGAGTACATTACTCAGCGCTTCCTTTTTTTTTTTTTCCAAAAGAGAATGAGCTGTTGATTTTTAATGTAGAATAAGAATATTTTTATGGTCTGAATATACCAATCCTTTCATTTACACCTGCCTGAAGTGTTAATTTCAATGGAAAATCACTTTGGCGGGTGCAGAAATAACAAGTGTCAAACTGTCAAATAAAAAAAAAAGGTGTCAAACTGTCAAATAATAATAATAAAAAAGAAATAAAAAACCCTAGAAGTTAAGCATATAGCTATAAATACTTCTTTGAATTTCATTTTGCCTATAAGTTCAGTGGTCATAGAGGTACAATGAGACTTGAATTTTAGATGCCTCTGTGCGAGAAGACGAGTATGATTGAAATTGCCCTATTCAGCTTAATTTCCCGACGAGAACACAAACCGCTTTTCTAACTGTTGTTTCTGAACATTTGTGAATCCTTTATACACATTTTTTTTAATTCCTGAATGCATAAAAAATCACTAGATAGGACAAACAAATTCAGAATAAAAGGACAGCTTTCTATTTTAAGCATTATGAAGGCATCAAACCCACTAATATCGTCTTAAAGATTAATATTCCTGGGTTTTCATCTAAGGTATGGGTCTAGAACAGGGTCCATAAGGTGAATGAACACTCAGCAGCTCTCCCAAAAATACTTCAGTCTGAAGTGGCTGAACTGGGACTTCCTCATGTACTGATCAGGTTATTGGGAGAACATGGCCTGTTCCAAGCTACGCCTGCCATACCACATAGGGCGAGATGTAGAAGGATGTTTGTGAGAGCAACAAAAGTTGGCTGGAGAGGAGCAGGATGTTGCATGGTCTCCTCTGTCTGATCTGTAAAAGCCTCACTTCCTACAGCAGGAGCTTTTTTCCATCTGCTTTGTTTGCTCTGCGATTATATGTGTGAGCAACCAGAATTTATGAGTTCACACAGGTCAAACGAAAGGCTAAAATTTTTCAAACCAAGAAGATGGCAGGACAGGGAGTCAAGTGAAAGGTCAAGTCAAAGGCTGTGAGAAGTTAAATACAGATGAGTCAATAGCCCACATGAGGACATATCCCAACAATAAAATACTTCTGCACTGTAATATCCTCACTAAATTGTTCTGTTCCCTGACTGAAACATTTTAGGTCCATTAACATGATTCCTCTAATAGTGCAGACATGCTTTTTATGCAGCGATGCCTCTGGAGATATGATAACTGGAGGAATATTCCTCTCTATCATGAGAACTGTCAGAGGAAATTACTCTAATATGTGTGCACAAAGGTCCTCCAGAAGAGAAGGCTGCTCCCTTATGGGGAGATGAATGGAACTTCAGGAATGATGTAGGCTTTGGTTATTCCCTTTTGTTTCTTGCTTGAAGCACTTTTAGATTGTGTTAGGAGACTTTAAGCACTAGAAGTAAATGAGAGCTTCCATTTACTTTTCTGGTAATTTAATGTTTGGCAAACTGGAAAATACACAGATTAATAGATCTGCCAGGCTCAGAAACATCTGGGTTAGCAAATTAATGAGTCTGCATGAAAAAGAGGAAAAACTGCAATGCGATGACAAGCTTCCCTTCCCTGACAGATTACACACACATTAACTGAGTGTCCTGTCCCTCCTCTCCAATGGGGGTTTAGGGGCTCAGCAATGCAAGTAAGAGGATTTCTATTGACATCAGTGATGTCTGTGGTCTTTGCTAAGGACTGTACCCTGCTCTAGTAAAATGCTGAGGGAACATTCCATTGATTTTAATGACAGTTCAGTCATTTCACACCTAAAAAGAGGTTAAAAATATATATGGGAAGCAGAAATTTTCTGAGACAAAGTGCGATACATAACACTGGGTGAATAAATTGTCCTGATGCTGCCCCAAGAAGATCAAAACAGCCTTCAGAAAATTCTGTTTCTTTTGAAGTTTAGACAGAAACTGCCCACCAATGCCTGTTATATTTCCAATTTGCAAGACAAGCCTGGAAAAGAGGAGAGTAAGAAAGGCTGTAATTGTTTTCCTGCTGAAGCTTCACAGGTGGACTGATAGATGCTGGTACAGAGAACACTGGGAGGACCCTGGACAATAACATCAGCACTGTGATGAACTGCAGGCTTGCTGTGTCTCTTACACAAATGCGCTTTCCTTGAGTTGGTGTGGTGCCCGTTTTCCTCTTACCTCTGGGTCACCAGCTACTGTCTCATATGTTTTCAGGGTAGCTGCCTCTCAGTCTTAGAGGGACAGCAGGCCTGTGGCTAGCTCTGTCAGGCATGCGCAAAAGCAGGTGCTTGCTGCACTGAAGCAGGAGTTCCAAGGAGTGCTCAGCCCAGACATGTATTCCCACTACGGCCCCCACTACAGTCCAGCTGTAGAGGTGTCTCTGCTGTCACTTAACCCACTGCTACACAGTTATGCACTGAAGAGAAGAAAGGTGAAAAGTCTGAGGCTGGACTAAGCCAAGGACCTTCTCTTTCCAAGCACCAGTGTGACTGCAGCAAGAATCCCTGAGAAGGCTGGGTCTGTCATGGCAGAGGATGTGCAGGAGGAACATTACATGGGTATCAGACTGGCAGAGGGGGACAATTTTCAACCTCTTGTCATCTTCTAAAACACTTAATAGGATGCTTTGGTGTATGATACATTTTTTTTTTTTTAATCACAGTAGCACATCTCTCCAACCTATTCTTTGGAATTGTTGACATGTTTAAATATTTATTATAAAATAATAAGACATTTCAATGCAATAAACACAGCATTTATCTCATCTAGCAGACAAGAAGACAGTTACTCACGCAACTCCCAGAGCTAGTAAAAGCACAAGGTCTGGGAAGGGATCCTCTTTGCTTGGTCATAAGCTTGCAGGTGGTGGAGTGTCAGCAGTTTGCCACTGTAGGAGCAGGAGCAGGTCTGATCTGCTAAAATCCCACCACCTCCAGTTAAATTTCCAAACTACAAGAAATATTGGGAAAGATTACTCTGCTTATCACTGGTGACCAAAAATTACTTTTGGAAACAGAGAATGTCTTTAGTGACCTCATAAAAAAAAAAAAAAAAAAAAAAAAAAAAAGGAGATAAATCTGATATGTGGGTTAAGCCTGCACTGTGCAGAGAGAGCCTAGGGCAGTGTCTGCACTTTATCAGCGCCCACTGACTCAGTATGATTATTCTTTTTATCTATTTCTTTTATAGTAGCTGAGGTGTTTGTTTAAAACAGCAGCATTTTTATATCAAAATGTTAATTTCTGTACATAGGAACTGAGCTTTAAATTACATAAATACAAAGAAGGCAGAAAGCATCCTGAGAAAGACAAACCCAGGGGATAGGTGGAGGTCAACAGACTGCATTTGTACAACAATTAACCATCTTACAGTGTCCAGGAAAGCAATGCAAGACCTCCATGCCCACAAAGGCAAGTGACTAGAGGGGCGAAACGAAGGCATGATGTCCACATTTTATGATCCAAATGGCAATCAAGGCAGACTGAATGTTAGAGATATAAACGGAGATGCAACAACATAATTTAAAACTCAAGAAAAATAAACTTTTTTGGGTCACATAAATATCAAAGCAGATTGATTGCAGGGGAACTAGAATATTAACAAGCTAAGCAAGTTCACTGTCTGCTCTGAACAGACATAACTGCAGGTCAGCATGCAAATTCCTTCCATTATTTATACAGTCCCAGACAGTTATAGGATATTGCATACGACACAGAATATTAGCAAAGTCATGGTCATGCAGAAGAAATGAACAAAAAATACCCTCTGGATTTTAAGTCTGGTTGAAACCTTCCGAGTACGCCTGAGAAATGACAAGGGTGTTATCAATTTGACACACTGCGACCATACATGCTCCAGCTCACTACCTAAGTTAGTTTGTGTCCAAAGTCTTTACACTGGCTAATTATGTCATTAGGAGCCATTGGAGGAGTGAATGACTGAGTCATGACTCCAAGATTTGGTCTATGCAGCAGGAGAATGGGTAAAGGAAAAACAGCAATCAAAACCTCCAAAGAATGAACAGAGCCATAAAGTGTTTGTTGGGCTTTTTTTTTCTTCTGCTGTTGGTTATTTATAGTACCTTGCAATTTTCCGAAAATAGTATGAAGAAAAAAATTGTAGCAATATTCTTAGAAAGTTCAAAGAGAAACCAGTATTAGCAGCAATTTCATGTGAGATCCTGTTTCAGCTTTGAACTGAATCAATGGATGGATAACTTGTCTCTTATGAAGATAACTCCATATATTCTAAGAGTCTGAGACTTTCCAGTCACTAAGGGTCATTAATAAAGGAAGAATAGCATATTTTTTTTTGTGTTTATCAAACCTACTACTAGCATTTCCATTCTGCCAGGTGAGAAAATGTTGAAAGATAAATAATTAAATTAATCCATTAATTATGTATTATGTATGGGAGGTAGCATTATAATGGCATTCACATTTCCCAGCAGGATGCAATCTTTGCAGTTAACATTGCAAGTACACATTTTTCCTTGCAGTCATAATTCATCTCAAAACTTCTGCCTTCTGACAGAGTCCCTATTCCCTTTCCTGCTGCCACCACTCAGCCTTGGAGGGATTGAAAGTGCTCTGCAATCCTCACTGCCCAAGTAATCCAAGCTGTTACACAGACCTCATGTCTTCATGGTACACATGGGAGAGTCCCTTACATGAGATTCAAAGTACTTTAAACCCTGCTCAGCTTGTATAGTGCTGGTGTAGCTCAAGCCAGATCCCGGTAAGTTTGAAGCAAACCAGAAGCAAATGCAACAAAAGCCTGAAAACAAGAAAAAAATCCCCTCTTATTCTTTTAAAATTATTCAGGAAACAAATTTCAAAATATTTGTTTTTTCTTCATGGAAACCCTGATCCTTTTTTTACATCACTTTGCCAAAAGTAACCTAGAAACCTGGAAAATGTGCTTATGGGATGGTCTCACCTTTGTCTTCCTTTCGGGCAGAACACTGATGGCACATGCCCAGCAACCCCTTCTGGACTAGACAGCTCTTGTGCAGTTACCTATGATTGATGGGGAATGGACACAGCTAATTCCCTCACTGGCTATGTTAGTAACTTTTAAAAATTCTTCAATTTTGAGAACTTTATGAATAATACAAAGTAAAATATAATATGTTGAAAGTCTGGTGTTCTTTACAGTAGCAAAGAAAGCCTGAGAACAAAAAAGTCAAAAAAAGGGGTGATTATGAAAATTAAACCTCCACTTCAAATACATGAATTCTGGTTTATTTAATAAAAGTGGGGGGGGGAGGGGAACAAGGGCAGGGTTAATAGAACTTTAAAGATAACAATGCTTCTTCCACTGGAAAAAAAATTAGATGGATGGAGGGAAACTTTTTGCAGGAGAGTGACACCCCCATTTATCCCTTTCCATTCTCAGAAATGAAAGAAAATAAAATATGTATTTTACATCAACAGAGCATTTTCCAGAATAAGCTTCTAGATCTAATTAGGAAGGATCTCCTCCTGCTCTTCATGCTAGGAAGGGCAATAAATATCATGCTGGTAAAGAGCTCCTGAAGTCACAAGGGCAGCAACAACAGTACCAGCATTAGGGTCCCACAAAGCAGTAGGAGCCAGCATTCTTTGATTTTGGGAGCAGTAAGGCTCATTGATTTTACTGCTTGACACAACTAAAAGCAAAAGAAAAATCCTCTTCAAGGAAGATATGTCATGTGTATTCCTTGAATACATTAGCAAAATAGGCCCTTTGGAAGTGTGTCAACATTCTCTGACAGCCAGAGAAAGTCTGACATGTTTTGAGGATGGTGCTGAAGCATCTGAGATGTAACCAAGGATGAGTGCAGCCTCTCAGTACACTTCTCATCTATTTTCTGTCTCGGGCGGTTTTCAGTGCCTTTACGTGTTACTGGGAAAGGAAGGGCAGAAGAGATGGCAGGATAGCTATGCAAAAGGGCAAACAGAAGGGCAGAAGAGATGGCAGGATAGCTATGCAAAAGGGCAAACAGTAGAAATTATCTCACAATCTTTTGGATTTTCTGTATCTCATCTAATAAGAAGCATTTCAAATAAGAACAATATCAGGTCCTGTACTGGCTGTAAAAGACTTGAAAACCTACTCTAGGAGGAAAAGTGCAGGCGCATTCCACTAACGTTAAAAGAATGTCCCAGTGCACTACTACCACATTTATCCTCTTTGCAAACTCCTTTCCTCCCAGAGGTAATCTAACTTGCTTGTTCATTGTTTTCTTTACTCCACTTAAATAGTATAGACTGCAGTTTTAAGAGTAAAGCATTTTTTGGGTATGCTATCCTACTGCTCAACATATGAGCTAGGAATCTTAAAATATGAAGAGAATTAACAGATTACTGTGTTCAGTACTCTTAGCAGTACTCTTAGGGATTCTTGGCATTTTCCCTCTCAAAAAATAGAAGAGAGAAGTAATGAAAAGAAATTATGTCTTGTTCAAAGGCACTCAGGTCTATTCTTAAACCAGGAACTGAACAACACTCTTTTGAACAACAAAGGGAAATAACAAAATAATTTGTTTCTTGTTGACCAATGAATTTAATTTTGATTAGCTGATAATCTAAAAACACAATTAGTTCAAAAGAAAAATTCTGCTCTATCCACAGCAAACACTGCATTTTTGATGTTTCCGCTTTCCAGTGCATGTCAACATTATTCAGCAGTTACTTTGAAAGTATAAACTATTTCTTAATAATAAAATTAAAACATTTAATTTAGAAAATGCATTTACAAAATATCTGGGATGTTCAAATAAAACAAAATTTCAAAACTGTACATTGTGAAAATATCTCACCTGACCCAAATCTGAATACCTGAAAAAAAAAAGGTCTAGCTATATTCGGTCTACATAGTCCTTTCTATTCATTTCAGGAGTGAATCTTAAAAGAATGAAAATCAAATGAACCAGAATAGGATGGTTTTCTCTTTTTTACAAGCAGCATTGCAGAATGAAGGGAGAACAACTAGAGACCATCAGTTATCATCATTATTTCTCCAGAATAGAGAAAAAAGAGATTTGCCTTTTCATTGGACAATGTGACCATAAAAGAGACAATTCTGAGATAATTTTCCTAGAAGCCTTTCAATCTTATTTGGTAACCTTAGAAGCTGAAAATCATCTTTGCAATAACACTCTGTAAAAGAACTTGGAGCTATCTCAGTAGTCACTTCTATAATCAAAGTGGGTTACTCTATATTACAGGGAAAGAGCTTCAGCATAAGAATTTAGAAGCCTGTTATATCTTTATATACATCCTACCAATCCTTAACTTGCTTGACATAGATAAAGAACATAAAAATTAGTAAACACTATCCACAGAGTACCTGATACAAACAAAAATCTTTTTAGCAAAAGCATGTATGAATCACAAATATGGAGTCCCATTTCAATTATTCTGCTTCTGAAGTGACTGGAAATACTGGCCAAGATATGTGAAGTTAACAAGTCAGAGAAGAAGAACTAAAAGACAGATTGGAAAATAAAACATTAAAGGTGGAAAAACTTGTCAAACTAGTCTGTGTCTGCTTCTGTAACAGAGCAGCATGGGAAATAAACAGTCCCACCAGTCAATGTAGACAAGACTTCAAAATAGCAGCATGGCATTAAAAACTTGAAAATTAACACGCTTCAGAAAACCTTCTCCTAACATCAAGAAAAATATCCTCAGCATCCTTTCAAGCCTCAAGGTCATGTTTGGAAAGAAAAACACATCTTTGGAGGTTCAAAGGTGTGAATATCTAAAGCAATCAATTTATCATTCAAGTGCACAAATCCAGTTATGTCTGAGGTTACTGGATGGAATTGTGCAGCATTATTATTATTTGTAGCTATAAAACCAAAAAAGGCAGAATCCATATAGCAACACTGGGTAGCCATGTGAGGAAAGACAGGAATCCCAAGTGTAAAGCAGAATGCATTTTCATCAAAGATGACAAGGCTGAAAAATAAAGGTCCATAGCTCACACTGCACCCCAAGTACAAATGCCCATAATTGAACATGAAACGTGGAATAGGGTGCAAGAAATCCTCCCCCACTCAAACTTTTCACAACTGCAGTAAAAATGCTCTGAACTGAAAGAAGGGGAAATACATGATAATCTTACCCATTCACTGAAGAGTAGGAGAAAATATCTCCTAAACTCATCCAACCCTGGTACCAGTCAAGAAAAGAAATCTTAAAACTGACATGGCCTTAAAACCTATGCATTAGCAGACAATTCTCACACATCTACCATGAAACTAAGATGTCTGCTGAAAGAATGTGTCATGTCCCTCATCTTCACCACCAGCATGTGCAGTGCAGAACCAGAACTGGACTCAGCCAGACCCAGGCTTACCAGCTTCCCAAAACATCACATGATTCATCATAAACACGTAAGATGAAATGGGTCAGGGGGAAAACTGTTCTCAATACCTGACACACATGTCCCCCAGCATTTCTTCCTACACACCTTGACTTTGGCATTCAAGCTAGTACCCGAGCTAGCGCAGAGCACAGGGCTGTGGCTACTGCGTGAACTGACACATCCCCTCTGTGTGCCTTACAGCTCTGAAAAGCCTTACGACCTCCCAGCCTTGCTCCTTCCTTTAAATTGTGCATTTCACAGAACTTAGCATGACTGAGCTTAATGACTGACTTTCCATCGTCCTCACCTCATGAATCGGAATAAAAGAAAATCCAAATACTGGCTGTGAGAGTGGATGAGGTGAAAGGAAAGAGAGGTAGTTGCTTGCCAGTTGTCTTACAGAGGGCTTTGGAAATGAAAGCTACTTGGTATAAGCTGCTGGTGAGACATCACTTGTAAATGCACCACATTTGCACTCTAAACAAGAAAATATTAGAGCCATAATGGTATTAGTTCCCATGTTAGAAGAATGAGCTGTACGCCTTCACCTACCAGGAAAGAGGGGGTGGGCACACTTCTAACGTGAATATACTCACAAATGAGCAGCTTTTCAGCTGGCCCTCAATACTGTGCTTCCTTCTTTCTTCAGACTGAAGATGCAATATACATCCAATGCAAATTGCAGGAAAAAATGTACCATTAGGAGTCACAGATTTCCAAACCACTTTGGCAACGAAAACAGTTTTCCAAATTATAGAGAAAAACTGTGATCTGTATTTGCATAAAGACATGAAAATGTCTACCGTGTGATTCAAATACTACTAGCACTTTAGCATAATTACCATGCCTGCTTAAAAATCACCCATGGAGAAATGGATGAGGCCTTAAAATATAGCACAATACAAAATGCATCTTATGAACTGTACAGCTTTTAAAGTGCTCTTTAAACCCAAGTGGTGGCATGATTTAAGGTATATTCTCAATTTCTTATTATTATAGACAACACCTTCAACAACAAATACTGGGATGTCATTAGCCCTCAAACTGTATGATGTTCATGACCTCGTAGAAGGTTTCACACTGTGCATCTGCATTAAAATTTTCATTCTGTTCAGGATTGCACTTTTGAAACAGATCTCCTGGTCACTGAATGAGCTTTGTTTCATGTTATAGTCTTAAAGCACATGCACCTGAAGATACTCTTCAGGCATGCCTGCATTGTACTCCAGCCTGTGGTGGATGAATATGCCAACTGGACCGGACTATGGTTTTCTTTCTGTGAAATTCCTGAAATTTTTGCAGTGTGGGCATTACGTCTGTAGCACCAGTAGTTTTACTCTACTAATCCACTCCCACTGGTTTCACTACTTGCTAGCATAGACACAGTGTATAGCCGTGCAAATGTTAGGTCAGACCCATAAACTCCAAAGGAAACTTAATCTATTGGAAAGCAGGATTCATGTTCACAGAGAGACCTGAAGGTAGTCTTAAACAAGATCTGACCATGCGTGGTTTGACTTGACTCTCAAACCTTCATGACGTAACGTTCCCGCTTTCTGTTCTTTTTGTCTAGCAATGTTTGCCTTCTACCAAGAGAATAAGTGGCCAGAATGAGAGATGGTTTTGGAAACCAGGACTGGATGCACTTGAGGAATTAGAGACTCAGAGTGGGATCAAATTATAAGATTACATATTTCCACCTTTCTCAATATATCAAAACTGGACCACACATTTCAGTTCTCACAAATAAATTTAGAAAATGGCTTTTACCCCAAAATTCTTATTTTCATTACTATAGTCACAGTTTCTATGTTCTTCTTCTCTTCTCTGTGCTGCAAGCTGTAGTGCAGAACCCAAAAGCAGGAAGCAGAGATCTTGTTTCTACATGGCTTTAGGGAAACTTGACTTACTCTAGGCTAAGATAATCTACAGTTAAAAGATGAAATGAAAATGGGCCCAGTTTTGGCTGTGATCACAATACATGCATCTGGAAAAGAATTACTGGGAAATAAAACATTACAATTGCAAAGGCAGCAGATTCTTTTTAGCTGTATGTACAAACAGCAAATACGTTTTCAAGCACACAAGCCTGCATTTTAATACTCCAAATAAAGGGGAGCAAGGTACTTGTTGAACAGTGACTGCAATGTTGTGACTTGATATTGAAACAAAATCACCCACATACATCATTCTGTGAAAAAACAGTAAGTGATAAAAATAAATGACAGTATAGGTAGGTACTGGGACTAAGAAAAACAGCAGTCACCAATCAATATTGAATGATGTGAAAATGATGCTACAAAGTGTAGCTTATGTCACAGGAAGACATCAGCCTCTCAGTACAGGTCAGGCAGTGTGGTTTGGCATTAAGAAGTATTGAACTAAATCAGACTAAAACATGGAATTAATATATTCAAATTTGAAAAGAAAAAAAAACACCTAAATGTTCACTAGAACATTTCTCCCATTGATCTACTGCTAAGTCAGAAGAACAAGCTTGAGTCATTGTCAATGATAGCTCTGAAGGTTTTTCTTTAGGCCAGAGTAGGGAAATGGAATACAAGAGAAATAAGATAGTACTTTCCATGTGATCCCACAGTTCTTACTCTGTCCTCCTACAACAAAAGAAGAAGCAAGGAGGGAAAGTGTGGGCAGGAGAGAAGGCTCAGGAGAAGTGTGTAGAGGAGATGCTGGTGTAGAGAGAAGGCACTGAAAGGTGTTTAAACTGCTAGCTCTTGTCCCATGAGCTGAGGTCTGTGGCCAGCAAACCCACACCTTTCTTGAGCAAGTACCTCAGCCACCTTCTCCACCATCTCAATCTTCTCTCTGGTCAGGACCTGGCACAAAATTAGGGGGAGCCTGGCATAATCTCTGGCCAGCCTTCCCCTGCAGCATCCTCAAATTTCCCTGTTATCAGTTTCTGTGTGTGGTCCAGGAGGCAAAGGCTGCAATCCATTTTTGAAGTTACAGGTGGCTGACCTGTTCCTGCTTCACTCACTGCCACAGCAGCTGTGGGGGATGAGTCAAAGGGAACCTCTGCAGCCTCAGCTCTTGCTCTTTTCTAAGCTCTCCTAGACACGGCACCTACATCAGAAGTTCTGCTCCTAATTCACTTCTTATTTTGAACAAAGAGAGAAAACTAGCGCACAGGGATGTGAGCTGACAGTATTGTAACCTGGACAAAAGGATTTCAGAAAAAGGCCAGATATTCGACCATCTCTCCTTTCTTGAAGATCAAGCACATACTACTGTCTTGCTGTCTCTTTCTTAGGATGTTTTACTTAGCTGTTATATGCAAAAAGTAAGATACAATACTAACATTTTAAAATAAATTATAACAACTAAAATGAAAGTTTTCTGAACTTTCCTAATGGAAATGGTTATATATGACCTATTTTGCAAAGAAACTTCAATGTTAAGCCTTTATCACCATAGTTTATCAAGCAGATGTTATCAAATTGATTGTATTATGCTAATTAATTTATGTAAGTTTCCATATCCTTATTTATCGTGTTACAATGGATTATTTTACTTTTATCTTGCATCTTTGAAAATACAGATTATCTTAATAAATATTATAATATTTAATATAACTACTAATAATTTCATTTTCCTGCATAATAATAACTGAAATTACTATTTTCTCACAAAATAATGTTGTTCATGGCAGTGCTTACTTGATTGTGGGCAGAGAATGTGCAGCTCAACTGCAACTACTGCATGAATGACAATTCAATCTATTTACAAGGTCTGAGTATTCCCAGACTTTTCAATAAATGCATTTGAGTTAAGGTGAATTAAACTTTCAAAAAAACGTTTTAAATGCAGTTTTTACTATATTAACATTCCCACATTTTATTAGTCACTAGACAGTCAGTGAGAAATTGAACAACAATCAATAATAGGATCCTAAGTGCAAAGTGAAAACATAAATTGATACTTTGGTATATGATGGTTCAATACAAGAGCATTGTGCAACTTTGGACTCCTGATGTTTCAGTGCTATTGAAATATTTGGTCTGTCAGTCAAGCTACTTTGACAAGTGACAAATTCTCAAAGTGGTAATCAACCAATAGCCCAGGAAACAATTGTTTAGCACTTCATCCAGCTAGCTGAATTTGGTTCAGACAACAAAAGCTTTTTGTGAATGATGCCAGCACAGTTGGTGGAATATTAAGCATCTACCCTTAAACAGATTTCTTTATTTGGGGAAGACTTCATCATCAAAGGAAAAAAAAAACAGGAGTTGTATGAACTGCTCTATTAAATGCTTGTTTAAGGATATTGCTATACAGAACAATACAGTAAATACCAGAAAAAAGATGCATGTTTCAGGCAAGAGAATAGGGGCCTCTAAGTTCTGGGAAAATGGGGTTGAAAAATGATCAAGATAATACTATATGAGATTTTAGCCCCTTCTCAATCCCAAAATTCAGTTTAAACTAGCTTAAACTAGAAAATCCACAGACCAAGTTCTAAAGTTTCATGTAATTTCATAAATCTTTTTCAGGGGCCTAAATCTCAAAGGTTTTGCAGGCAGAAGAATCAAGATTCAACAATGAGCAGTTTCTTGACAAAGCATAATAAAACTACACCAGTCAATGAAAATACATTGAAAACTTGTGCAGGGTACTAGAAATAATCTTAAAATAAAAACCATTAAATAATTAATTTTATAAGTATCTTCATGCTGTTGATTATAAGGCAATGTTCTAAAAGAATATTGTTAGCGGGAAGACTTTTGGGGTTTAGCACATGTAAAAATATATTCTTCTGAAATCTGATCCAAGTGACAAATATCTCTTCAAATTTCAAGTGATACTAGGAATGCAGAATCCATATTTGACATACTACCAGAACATAAGTAGCTTCTACTCCTGTAACACAGAGGTATTGTGCCTACAAGATTGTATTCAGTGTATGGATGTTTTATTATTAATCTCTGATTTATTAAGTTTACAGACATGCAGAAAATATTTGCCCCCTTCATGGCTACAGAGCAGCTATTTAGTGTATCTGCTGAGCATCACATCATTCTTGCAGACACATCTGATATCTGCATATGTGTAAAGGTGCAGTGGATTTAATTAAAGTTAAATTTTTCAATGTCTTCCTCCAACTCAGGATATTAGCTATTTAACATAGAATTCATGTGAATCAATTGTTTCAATCAAAATCAAACGGTGTAACTTAAGCATGTAAACTGGATCCTCAGGATGGCATTGGTATGAAAAAGACTCCTTAGGGGGGAAAAATACAAAATTATATCACTGTAGATCCAGTCATTTTAATGAATTTACAGTGAGAGGCAGGAAATAACATAAGCTGAAGGAGAACATAAAAAGCAAAACAAAAATGCAGTGTGATATTATTGAGGAAAAATGTTTAACTACAACGTATGACATA
Source organism: Dendrocincla fuliginosa (assembly GCA_035047845.1). Taxonomy (NCBI): domain Eukaryota; kingdom Metazoa; phylum Chordata; class Aves; order Passeriformes; family Dendrocolaptidae; genus Dendrocincla; species Dendrocincla fuliginosa. The sequence continues at coordinate 21,295,722 of JAWWMO010000083.1, read as the reverse complement.
GAAATAAAAAATAAAGAGATGCTTATTACAGGAACCTTTGACGTTTGACCTTATTACGTGTTTTCCTAGGGAAAAGTATCTGTAGAGGATTAAAACTTCCTACCTTTTAACTGACACAGATTTTTATGAGGGTCAGTGGACAACTAGTAAGTTATATGAGAAAAAAATGGCAAATTGACTTACGATAAAAAACAGATGGGGTACTAGAGGAACAGTTGTCCTGGTCCTAAAGCTTTATGAGGAGTAACAGTGGGCGCCAAAATCAAAAGTGATTTAAAGTGATATTGAAACTGATATGGAAAAGAAAGATGTAAGGCACTGACCCATGCCTCAGTCATGCAGGAAGCATGACATATCCTTGACATATCCTCTGTAACATATTAATATAATAACATTATAATATAATAAGACTACAATGTAATATATTGTAGTATGATACAATATAATGTAACATAATATGATGTAACATAATAGTAAACAAACAGACTTCTATTTTTTTATTTGCTTGAGTTGGACAAAGCCATGGAGCAGCCTCAGATGTGATATTGCAGATAAACAAGCAGAAAAGCACATCTGAGCATCTGCTCCTCTAATCCGAAGCATTGCAGTGTGTGGTAGTGGAGCTGTCTTATGAGGCTTCCTGGAGCTTCATGGGGACTCGATGCCCGGAAGGAAGTTCAGGAGTTCCAGAGATGGTGAAGTGAAAGGCAGCTGGAAAGGTATGAGCTTAAGGGCACAGCAAGGAGGCTCATATACCACATGAATTCATGGGACAAAGAACTATGGGGGGACCAAGTGTAAACAGAGTTAGGACAGAATACAGTATATTAGGAGAAGATCAGGAATGAAGTACAACAAAAAAATATACAATAAGAAAAGGAGAAGAACTTATGGGAACGAGTCTGAGATAATGGACAAGACAGAAGAGCAGGATAAAATGAGTTGATAGGCAAATCAGAAGACAGATTTAAAACTGTTGCTAGGAAACCTAGAGTAATGTGTACCATAGTCTCCCGCAACTTAGAAAAGATTAGTTAGCAATTATGTTAATAAATAATCAGTTCTGTCTTGCTAACCTGCCTTCCACTGTCTCTGCTAGGCATGCTGCTGTACAGATGCAACTGGACATACAGTGTGACTTAATATCTCTGGCCAGTACTAGCATTCTACAGCCATTTTTGTGGGGATACTGTGAATATCTGTATCTGTTTAATGCTAGATAAAGCACCAATCCTTCTATGATGTGAGTGCACTTTGCAGTTTGCCTGAACTGCATTAATAATTACTCTTCAACTGTGGTTAGTCAGCCATCTGTCTAACAATTTCAAAAGCATTAACCACAACGAGTTTTTTTGTGATGTGGAGTAATGTCAAATGCTTTGCTGAAGTCAAGAGATATGTCCCCTTTATTCTTCTTTTATATGAAGCTTATTATCTCATCAAAGGCAGAAACCAAGTTAGCTTGACATGATTTATTTTTATGAATCCATACTGCCTTTCTGCTTAATCTCTTTTAAAAACTTGCAGACTGTCTACTTCATTGTTTGTTCTAGTACTTTAACTACTGCTTCTGGCCTGTGCCTTACAAGATTTAATTTTTTATTCATCTTTCCCAAAGATAAATAATTTTAATTCATGTTTTGTACTACTTCAGATAATCTGTTAATCTTCAAACTGAGTGCTGGCCATTTCTTCTAGTACCCAGGCAAAACAGATGGATCAAAGCCAGATTTGAGGGATTTCTGGCCATGCTTCAACTATATCAGCACAACAGAAACCTCTGACATTAGTTTGTCTACCACTGCTATAGACAGGTCTGTTCTCTGCCGATTCCTGTACCTTGCTGTAGAGAGGGTATTTTGCCACCTGACCAATGATTTCTGACTGTTAAAGGACATACTTTTCCCAGTGTTCTCATTCTGGTGCCATTTAGCATTGTTGAGTGAAATTCTCTACAAAGAGAGAAATCTAATCCAAGAAGGATGCCCAGCAAAGCTCAGTTCTCCATGTAAAGAGTCTGGAAGATGTGGGGCTGCTGTAGCCACACATCAACATTTCTTTCACCAAGAGCAGTACTGACCTATTGCAATTTTCACACACAAAATGCTTGACCCATCCATGGGAGCTCAGGGCTTTGCTTCCTATGTCTTGGCTAAAGCCAAGCGCAATTTTACTATGAAGTTTAGGATTCAGCTTAAGTTGCCAGTAACTTTTGCTTTCACACAGTAACTCTCGGACTTCAGGGACTGAAGCCAGGCAGCTGTGGATATTGAGGAGACAGTAAAACCTGAGATGAATACAGGATAAAATTACTGAAGAAAGTCCAAAGGTAAGATACAACTACATCGTCAAAATCTAATGGGAACTCACATTATCTGTCATCTCTGACGTATTATTTGTCAACATGGACAACAGCATAGAAGGCATTTCTTGCAAGATTTATTTTTACTTGAATGACAGGTAATTTGTCATACAAATTGATCTCTAGAGCTATATGATGTCCAGTGTATAAAATAAAAGTCAGTGACTCACTTTAGCCAGCTGAAAGAGATGACACTTTTAGTAAGGCCAGTATATTAATAATACTTTTATTATTCAAGGAATATAAGGCAAAAGAAAAAACATCTAAACTGACATTTCAGCAGTACAGACATATGAACGTGTAACTGTAGCTGTTTGAGAGACAGGCCATAACAAATAATGACAGAATGCTACATTTTATATTATTTTCCTACTGCTGGTGGATTTGGGGCTTCAAAAATGAAATCATAATAAGATAAAGACAGCTAATTCTGTCATCACTTTTGGAGGGTTTAATTGTGAAACTCACTGTATCATTCTCTACTCCTCAGGATTAAAGAAAGCAAATGAAATCACATGAATGAAAACAGTCATAATTAATTTTCTTCATTTCATCACCATTATGTTACTGAATTTGTTAATAAATACATTAGCACTAGTTACAAGTGCAATTAGAGCAATATATAACATTACCCAAACCCATTAATTCTAACAATCTCATATCACAATGTTAGATGTGGCAAATTTGGGTGACAAATTCCAGACGAAATTTATCTGCCATTTGAAGAATTGTAATGCTTTTCCTTGTAACCTGCTCAAAACTTTGACCTAAACCACATCTTGTGGATCCTAATTTCCTAAAAGTTGGGTAGTATTAAAGCATACACATCTAGTTACATACACCTAGCTATATTTACATGTCAGGGAGCCATAATAATCATCAATACAGTGTAACCAAACTAGTAAGTTTTCAAGAGGTGATGATTTTCAGAAAACATAGTTATTGATGTTTGTGTGAGACATATTTGCACATACACAAAAAAGTCACATCAGGTGACCCATAGCTCCTCTTTGACTGCTATCTGTAGGGATATCTAATGTTCTCAAAAGGGAAAGGTTACATTTAGGAATATGTCACATCTCTCAAGGGCTTTTATGTTCACCATATCAGGTTAATTTTACCATGACAATGATGTAAACACAGCATTCAAGAATTCCAGAAATGAAAGCTGATTTAGTTTTCCTGCAGGATGTGCTATGACTTCACTTCTTGGTGCATACTGCCAAGGTAGAACATCTGATATCACTGTCCACCAAGGGAGTTAATACCTTCTCTATATTTCTTGTGAGCCAAAACAATCCCGTGCAACCACTGCAGCGTGACTCCAAACACAAGTTAATAAACTGAGATAAACTCTCCTGTTAACAATTATTAGACTTATCTTGGCAGTTGCACAACTTCAGGTCAGAACAAAGAGAGCTTGCATTTGTCCAGAGTACATTTTATAAACAGACTATAAAGAGGCACAATAATTAACAGCTACTTTCCAGGCAAAGGCAAGTGCCTTATTCCTCATTGGTCCTTGACGAAAATTGTGTGGTTTCATTTTTTCTAAACTCAGCCAACTTAACAAAAAGGCAGCTTGATAAATGTTGCCTCTCCCCACTGAATTCAGTTCAGTTTATTTAAAAGTACATTACTGTATTAATTTTGGTGCCACAGCTTGGTCCATTTCCTCATCCACTAAGTATTTCACTTCAAAAATATTCAAGCAGCATCTGTGTTCCCTCATATACTGAGACTCAAATCCTTAGAACAGATCAAAGGGAAACCTACAGCCCTAAACTTAAAGCAAATTTTTTGGATAATCTTGTTGCTCTGAAATGTGGGGTTTTCTTTAACCTATATGTTGTTGATCCAAAGTGCCATCAGAAATCTCAAACTGCTGCAATATCAGATGAAGCTTTAGAAAATCAATTCTTTGGTTCCTATATACAGCTCAAAACAGAGGAATTTAAGGTACAGGTCTTTCAAGGAATGTAACTTCCAAATATTCTACACAGTTAATAGAGATGTGTCACACTGAAGTAAAAGCTTCAGTATAGACTGCATGAATATTTTGTGAGGAGAATCAAAAGTTCAAAAAGGGAACTAAGTTATTGAGCATGAAAAATTAACATTCATTTATCAGTTTGGGTTTACAGCCCCAAAAACGTGCAATTCAATTGAACAGAATGTGTGTTTTTTGTGAATAAAATAAGCAGTTACTCGTATAATTTACAGTCTGTAATTAGGAATGATGAACAATTACAGGTCTGGAACAGAAAAGGTGACCTTAGAAAATGTAAATCTCTGAACATGCTTTTTTCCCTCCCCATTTGATACATTTGCAAATAGAGAATCATGGCATGATTGTAGGTTTCAGATATAAAATTAAATTTCTATGTGAAAAAGGAGAAGAAAAATCTGGAATTTCCTGTAGCATTTTTAAAAGACAATGTGTGACTGCATAATACTGCACAGACTGTCAAGATACTGTTTTACAAGAACATCAACTACCTTTTTACATATGTGGCAACATACATCCTTTCTCACATCTGGACTTCAGAGGAAATGTATACCTTGGAAATATATACAAAAGCTCTTTCATCCAGCCATCTAAATCAGCAAGGTCCTAATGAAATGTTGGGGATGTCAACTCTACATGAGAAACGTCTGTATTTGTCAGAGGTAACAGAGAGTCAGCCCCTGTCTGGTATTTCCTTCTGAGTGTCTTGCTGGCAATTAAAACTCACAAGGCTGGAGTGGACTTCCAAGTGTTCCCTCCCATCTTTATGTAACGCTTTTCTCCATTATTGTGGAAAAAATGTAAGGCCTTTTTTTTTTTCCTTTTAGCAGAGGTTTTACAGTTTATCTGTTTTCATGTTCTTCTAACAGCAAAATATGATGGTGAAATACAAAATAGTTGCCTGTGACAGATCTGTATCTTATTAGCATCAGGAGTTTTTTGGGTGGTGTTTTGTTTTTTGGTTTTTTTGGGGAGGTTTTTTGTTTCTTTTTGTTTGTTTGTTTTGACTGACAAAAATCAACAGTTTAGTTTGCACTTTGTTATGTATTCATTTTGTACTGTTACTGAGATTTTCTTCCCATGCTGCTGTTGCTCATCTTGCTCACCATCATCTCTGGCCTCCTGGTGCTGATCATGTCTTCATTACCACCTTCTTCACATGTCAGTCATTAAAGCAGGGCTTACTCAAGGTTTCTGCTATGCCTCAAGCTACTGAGTTCTGATCTATTAATAATGTTCCAACTAAGTAAAATATGTTGTAAAACATTTCATCTAGCGGATCAAAAGTGGTTTAGAAGCTCATACCAATATCCTATGTTTGACAGGGTACATTTTTCATGAGAAATATTGAAATATTTAGATGATCTTGCAGGACACTGAATATATGTCCAGATGTCCTGAGAGCCATAGTTCCCAGTACCATCAGCATAGCCTAATATTGCTCAGCTCCTTTGCAGAACTAGACCCTTTCTAAGAGACTACTGGCTCCTAACCAGTTGGTCTGGCTGCTTAACAAACATAAAACTCTTGGATTCAAAACTTTGCAATGAAAAAGCACTGAGAATTAATTAGAAAAAACATGAATTTAAGAGTTGTGTCCAATGAAAAGATGTGGCAGGAGCATATCTAAAGAACAAGGGAGAACCTTAATGAACTACAAACTGAGAGTGGATGACACATTGCCTGATACATCATAAACAGGTTTTCACGTGCAAATTAAAAGGAGCAGATTAAACATAGGACTGAAATTTACCGGAATCTCAATATCTAGGTGTGAAATGCATGATAAATGAGATAATATGTGTATATGATACAAAGAAGGAATACTTGAGGGCCTTCTGGATGACTAACAAAAGCTGGGATTCAGGAAAAGGACATCTAAAGACAAGAGGCGAAATAGGACAGTGTAAAAAGAGGTAACAGTGGGAAAAAAACCCATTATTTTCAAGAGAAGAGCTTTGAAATAGCCTATTCTGGTGACAGCAAAAAGTTAAAAGACTTCATGAAGACAACGAAATCAGGCAGGCACAGGGGACAGTGACAATGTACAGGCAAGTATGCAATACACTGACCAAACAGTAGCAAGTTGATTCAGATTTAAATCTAAAATATGATGTCATTCAAAAGAGAGCTTTAAAGGCAGGGAAGATGAAGCAACAAGGCTAGGAATGAATATGCCTTTTCAAGGAAGCCGTTTATAAAAAAACATCCAGAAGACCATACAAAGCTAGCTGGACTAATTTATGAAGACTGGATTTGCTAACCTCACAAAGGGCAAGTGACTGCACAGTGGGAGGCTGAGACATCTCTACATATTCGTCATGGTTACAAGCCAGGGGAGGGAGCTATAGCGATAAATATTCACACCATTACAGCATCTGAAGGGGCCACTCTGCCCACCCGGTGCAGGAAGTGAGAGAGGGGTTTGCCACGGGTCTGAGTTGCTCTGGGGTACCAGCCATGGATGGCAACCACTTTTTGCCTTCCCAACAGTAGCAAACCAGGAGCTGTCCCTTTGCCTTCCTGCCTTGCCGGGACAGCAGCAAAGCTCGAAGCTACTGCATCCCCATGCCGTGATCGAGGCAGCCCCGGGGGTCACCCCTGTGCCACCGCTGCTTCCCCTCTGCTGCAGCCAGAGAGAGAAGGGAAGTGACACCGGCCGCTGCCACCATGCGGGACCGCGGCAGCCCACGCGGGGGACTCCAGCCACTTGACTGAACCTCCGCCAAACTAACTCAGCTCCCGCCACACAAATCACGACTCTCGCTGCTTGCCCATGTCGTGACAGCCCCTGCTGCCACTCCACAGCCCAGCCAAGCCAAGAAGGCTGGAGGCAACAGGTGGCAGGGAACAAAGAGATTCCAAACTAATACCACCACTGCAGCAGGACCTGAACCTAACCGGGTGACACAGAATGGCCAGTTTAATAGTGTAACTCCTTGTGAGCAACACAGTTTCTTGTTTTATTTTTTTTTTCCTTTTGCCCCTGTTCTCCCATTGTTTCTTTAGTTGGGTAGACGGGGGTGGATGGTGGGGAGAACCCTTTGCCGTTCTCTTTCCCCTTTGTTCCCGGGGGATCATGCGATACAGTGAATTCCCCTTTTTGTGTGGGTAAGCTGTTTCCTTTGTATTCCTTCGTGGTGCTGCTATTTTATTTGTCAGTAAATTGTTATATTTTTTTTCACTTATATCTCCTCACATTTTTTGTCTCTCTGTATTCAGGGGAGTTCATTTTACTGGAGTTCCTTCCCAAATATTTGTCTTTAGACCAAAGCAATATTTAAGAGAGTGTAAATGCCACAGGGTAGATCTTGCACAACCCAACATGAAGTCTAAACTGATAAAAGTGTAAAGAAGTTTTTATTAATGGGAAATATTTTTGATTGACACAATATTTTCATGGGAGAAAACAAAATAATTTTCACTTATTCTAATGCTTTATGTTGACAACCCTACTACTATGTAATTCTTGAATATCCTGTGTTGTATGCAAATTTCACAAGCTAACATGCCTCAAGCAGACCACAGGGTTGAGCATTTCTCGCTCTAGTGTTACTCAGTCTTGATCTCATGGCACATTTCAGAGGAACGGCCTAGCCCTTAGTGCCCTCAATAGTTAGAGGTGAAGCATTTTCAGAAACTTTGTTACTGGGAGAGTGAATAGAAAAACTGTTAGAAGTACAAGACAGTACAATAAATCAGTTCCTGAAAGCAGCCTAAGAAACATTTTAGAACAAACGTGAACAATCTAAATAAACCATCTAAGAAGATGTATTTTGATCCCTCCCTACTTCTTTGTTTTCCTTGTTCCTTACCCACCTACCTCATTAGCCATCTTCCTATATGCCCTATGCTCTGACACTTCATTTCTCCTTTTGGATAAATGTTTTTTTAATAAACAAAGCATTACAAGTTTGTTCAATTCTTTTTCATCAATAATATTTAAAGGACTGCACCAAGGTGGTCACTAAATATTTCCAACTTACAAACTGGCAAACAGAAGCACAAAGAGACTTGGTTTACACAAAGCTGCCGGCAGCTAGTAAAACTTGTGTCTTCTGAGTAAAATTTATATGCTTTTAAGTATCAACCAGTACCGTCTCTTTAACTTTATTCTGTGTTTCCAATTACTTCATCTCATCAATTGCTCCTTTACTCTCCACATTTTCTTTCTCTTCAAAGATTTCTTTCCTTTTCAGGTACCAGAAATATTTTGTTACACCTGTGCATACATACAAATACATATAAAAACATATATATGTGATACTGATATACCCCCACAAGTAGCTTAACAACCAGTGAACTGTGGTAAAAAGGGGCTATGCAGTAAGGCATCAGTCACATAGAATAATGATGGCTTAGACACCTTGGAAATGTAAGTATTTGGGGAGTTGAACTATTTTCCTTCATTATTTTGTACAGTGTTTATCACCGACTTAGGACTTGAGCACTTAGCAATACCATGAAACAAGTAATAAGTAACTGTTCTCTGTGTGGGCTTGTTTTTATGAACCTATTTAGTCCTGGGATATGTTTTTTTCCTCATTGCAATTTAACCAATTATTTTAATCCGATGTGCCACAATATTGGTGACCTAATTGGAATTTAAAATGTCCTACATCTAATGCTTTCTCTTTAATTTCTCATCAGAAGTTGCACTGAAAAAAAGCTGGGTTTCATTTGACCTAATTTTTATGGGTTTTCTTCCTATTATTAGAATTTTTTTTCCTGAAATACTATGTCTCTGCTTTCTAACAAAATTTGAAACACTTTCTTTGTACACCTTCTCAATTTTAGTTATTCTCACAAAGAAACTGCATCACTTAGTGCTTCACTGCACACGTCAGTCACAGACCATCCAGTGTCACATATATTCAAGGGTTCAGATAAGGAAAGTCTGTTAAATATTAATAATTATCTATTCAAATGGGAATTGCTTGAGACAATAATATGATCACTTTGTATGTGAGACTAGATTTGTCCAACTTTGATCCCAGTGATTGAAACCCACAAGGTTTAAAATCCCTCTCAAAAGCAGCCAGGTGTTTTAGCCCAGACTTGGAAAAGCAGAGTCCCTGAGGTCTGGTGAACTTGTATACAAGGAAAGCACATGCAAGCAAGAACAGCTGGTGCACTCCTTCATACCTGGTGTCCTTCTTAAGGCCACCTAGAAGAATAAAACAAAGCAGCAAAAAAAAAAAAAAAAAAAAAGGCTGTGACAATGGGCAATAGTTTTGAACTGAAAGTAAATTTACATTAGACATAAGGAAGAAATTCTTTACAATGAGGGTGGCGAGACACTGGAACAGGCTGCCCAGAGAAGTTGTGGATGCCACAATCCTGCAAGTGTTCAAGGCCAGATTGGATGGGGCTTTGAGCATGCTGGTCAATTGAAAGATGTCCCCACTCATGGCAGAGAGGATTGGACCAGACAATCTTTAACTATAGAATCATGGAACGGCTTGGGTTGGAAGGGAGCTTAAAGTCCCAACATTTGTGTCATGAGGAGGAATACCTTCCACTAGACTGGGTTTCATCAGAGCTCCATCCAACCTAGCCTCGAATATTTCTAGGGATGGGGCATCCATGAATTTTCTGGGCAACCTGTTCCATGTCTCACCACTCTCAGAGTCAAGAATTTCTTCCTAATATCTAATTTAAATCTACTCTCTCTCAGTTTAAAACTACTCCTCAGTGTCCTGTCATTACAGGCTGCAATTAGGCTACCCAGGAGCCTTGGCTCTTCCAGGCTGAACAATACCAATATGCTCCGCCTTTCCTTGTAGGAGAAGTGTTTCAGCCTCTAAGCATTTTGATGGCCCTCCTTTGGACTTGCTCCAAGAGGTCAATGTCCTTCTTGTGCTGGGGATCCCAGAAAAGAATGAAGTACTGAAGGTGGGGTCTCACAAGAGCAGAGTAGAGGGACAGAATCTGCTGCTCACCTGCTGTTCGTGCTTATTTTTACACAGTCCAGGACATGTTTGGCTTTCTGGGATGTGAGCACACGTTGCCAGCTCATGTTCAGCCTCTCATCCACCAACACCCACAAGTCCTTCTCTGCAGGGCTGCTCTCAATCTGTTCATCTTTCAGTCTGTACTGATATTGGGGGTTGCCCCAACCCAGGTGCAGCATCTTGCACTTGGTCTTGTTAAACCATATGAGATTCCAATGGGCCCAGTCCTCGAGCCTGTTTAGGTCCCTCTGGATGGCATCCCCCCCGTTAAAATGTGTAAAAAGCACCACTCAGCTTGGTGTCATCTACATATTTGCTGGGGGTGCACTTGATCCCTTTGTCGATGTTATTAATGAAAATATTAAATAACACTGGACACCTGAGGGACACCACTTGTCATTAATGTCCATCAGGACACTGAGACAGTGACAACTACCGTCTGGATGTGACTATCAATTTCTTATCCATCTAACAGTCCACTCATCAAATCCATCTCTCTCCAATTTAGAGATAACGATGTTGTACAGGATGGTGTCAAAGCTTTACAGAAGTCCTGAAACATTACATCTGGTGACCCTTTCCTTGTTCACTGATGGCCTTCACTCCATCATAGAAGGCCATTAGTTTTATCGGTCAGCACCTGCAATTGGTGAAGCCATGCTGGCTGTCTTGGATCACTTCCTTGTCCCACGTGCCTTAGCAGAGCTTCTAGGACTAGCTGTGCCATGATCCTCCCAGGCACAGAGGTGAGGCTGACATGTCGGTAGTTCCCATGGTCCTCCTTTCTGCCCTTCTTAAAGATGGTACTTTTTCCAGTCACCTGCAACTTCACCTGACTACCAATGATTTTTTAAATATCATGGATAGTGGCTTGGCAACTCCATCAGCCAACTCCTTCAGGACTCTGGGATCCATCTCATGGGTTCCCATAGACTGATGCTCATTCAGGTTCTTCAGGTGGTCATGAACCTGATCTTTGCTCCTTGAGTCCCCATCCTGGTGTCCATCCAATTTAGAGGTGTGGGAAGAAGAGGGATGGAAGGTTGTCAATGAAAATTCAGGCAAAAAGTGTTGCTAAGTACCTCAGCCTTCTCCTCACTTCTTGTTACCAGTTCACCAGTGTTGGTTGTCAGAGGATGCACACCTTCTTTGACTTTCCTTTTCTGGTTAACATACCTGTAGATGCCCTTCTTGGTATTCCTTGCATTCCTTGCCAGATTTAGTTCCAGCTTTGCCTTGGCCTTCCCCACCCCATCCCTACACAATCAAACTTCATCTCTATACTCTTCCCAGGACACCTGTCCTAGCTTCCGCTACTCGTGCATTTGCTTCTTTCCCTGTAGTTTGTCCAGCAGGTCTCTACTCAGGACCGGTCTCTTTCCTTCCTTGCCCAATTTCTTGCTCCTGGAGATTGCTGGCTCTTGCAGTCTATGGAAGACTTCTTTAAAGATCAGCCAGCTCTGTTCTGATCCCTCGTCCCTGGGGGAAGTCTCCCAGGGAATCCTACTGACTATCTCCTTGAGGAACTGGAAGCTTGCTTTCCTAAAGTTCAGGGGTCTACCTTTATTCCTTACTTGGCCCATATCGCTCAGGACTGGAAACTCCACCAGTGCATGATCTTTAAAGGTCCAGTCATTCCCTAGAAGCCGCTCTCCACGGGAATTTTTGAGTTTGCACAGAGAAAACTATCCACAAATACAGCTTAAAGAATTTTTATGTGCTCTGATAACTAACTATGATACTAAACACCTACTAAAGGTAAACATGGGCTTACAGGATTTTCTTAACTAGATCCCAAGTATGGTTAATTGCATATATTTGCTTATACATAGTCTTCTAATGAGGAGCTTTTTCATTCTTATTGCACATGCAGGTTTGAAAGGTTGATTATATTATAAATTACCATGTTCACCACCACTTATTTTCCTTTTGATACTTTACAAATAATGTATGTCTTTCTGTGTAGGAAAATTTAATTTTAAACTCTCTGAATTTCTGTGTGTAACAGGAATAAATGGTGTTTTACAGTATCTTGTTAATAATCAAGGCAAAGATGATCTATGGCTTAAGGTCATTCTTATTTCAATAGTTATATTTAAGCCAGTGAAGAAAAAGTTTATGTAGCAATAATTTTCATTTCTTGAGGTCTACCTCAAAATATTTTAATCATTATTGTGCATAATGTCTTATTTTTCATGGTTTGGATCATTTATTCATTTTCTGTGCTTCATGCCTGTCTGTGCCAAAATACCTAAGATTTTACACCAAAAGCTGATATATCAGACAAAGCCCACCTAGAAACAAATATGCTATTGCTGTCTTTTAAAAGAGCATTTTTAATTATGGTTTCAGTTTAAAATATAAAGATTTATGGCTTCACAGGGGACCTCTTAACCACTCAAGCCACATAAGAAATCCCATTGCAAACTGACATGATACTTGCTTTTTGCTATTGCTGGTTGACTTCAGCTGTCAGTAGTATGGTCAATGATTTCTTAACCTCTAAAAAGAGTTTTCCACTATTATTTCATCCAGATCCTAGACATGAGAACCATAGCAAGAATTGAAATACTCTACTGTCAAATGCATTATTATGAAGTCTTCTGTTGCAAAAGGACCTATGTGTGCTCAGACTTTCAAGGCACAATAAAAAGCCAAGTTATAAACAGATAGTGTTGATAAAACCCCAGTGTTATCTGAAAGGTATATGCAATAATCTACCTTAAGAACTACTGCAGTATGGCTGAAAAGCAAAAGATCTGGAAAAAAACTTTTATATTGACTTTTTTTCTCATACCTATCCTATACTTGCATAGACAATTAGAAATGAAAGGATTTTAATAACACAAATTAGCATAATGTTTAAATATTTTTAGTTTTCATGGGTAAATAATTGAAAACCTATTATTTAAATATACTCCGTATTACCTGCTGTTGGAATCAATACTCAGGACTCAATAACACCAATTTCTTCACAGTATAAATTCTAATGAAAAATAGCTTATTACGAGGAAGTCAATGAATCTACATGGTATCAATTTCCATTCCAGGAAAATGCAAATAGATATTAAAACAAATCCTAATGTGATCCTTTCTCCTAGGTATTTTTCTATACTAATGAGCCATACTGGAGCATATCAAGTGCTGTGGAGCATTTCACTGTGTATACACAGTTCAATCCCACAGTTAAAAAATGCCTAAAGCATTTTCTCATAGTCTCAAAGCATAATCTCAATTCTGTTCTGATGTATGAAAGCATTACAATAACAATTATTTTGTGAGCACTTGCTTTATTGTGTTTGTAGTATTGTTGTCCCTCAATATTACTTTTAATGTAAATAATTTTTTGAGATTTAATGTTTGAGACAACGCATTATAGCTTTTAGGCTGCTCTAGACACTTAGGTGATATTCAGTGCCTTCAGAGCTGGGCAGTGTGAATTCCCTCACTTGAGGTTGTAAGACAAGGTTGTGTGAGACATCCTGTGAAAGGGCAAAAAAGCATTCCCCTCTCTGTGTCGAATCTGGTCAAGTCTATAGCCATATAGGAACAAGCCAGTCCAGTAAAGCCCTTGCTCCAGCCATTTGTGGCTTGAGGTTTACATAAGGATGCCTGGAAGGCACAGGGCCTGCAACATCCCTGTAAGGATCCTCCATTCTCATTCAGGGTTCTCCCACCTTAAATGGCCTTCTCTTTTTCGCTGACATTTTTTGCTGAAACAAACATTTGTTAAGCTGTGCTGTGATCAAGAAGTTAATCTTAACTGAACTAGATCTGGTCAGAAAAAAATTAGGTGTGGCCAGAAAAAAAAGTCAGTTTTAACCTGAATCAACTCGCTGATCCTTTGGACACAAACATTAGAGTCCTCACAAAGATGGACACACCACCTGGTGGAAGGACAGGGCAGGTGGATTCTTCAGATCACAATGTCCAAGCTACAATGCTTTGAAAACCTCCCAGGACTACTTAGTTATAATGCAATCACAAGAGATCCAATACTACCCCACTAATCCAGTATCATCTTCTCTGCATAAGAACTACTTATTAGAAAGGAAAAGGTAATCTTGAGTTACGCCTCCATCTGAAACACACTAGGACTCTGTAGGTAGTCAGTGGAAATTGCTACTAATTAGATAAGACAGCAAGCTCCCTTGCTGTTTGGGGTCATTTTTAAGATGTTGAACTTTTCTATGAAAAAAATCTTTCACAGTAGGACTCAAAAACTCCATCTTGCCACTCAAACCACAATTTAACAGGAATTATGACATTTAAAGAAACTTTGAAATTTAACATGTTCCATATACATATATTCTCAATCCCTGGAAAGTTCAAGGCCAGGTTGGATGGGGCCTTGAGCAACTTCATCTAGTGGTTGGCACCCTTGGTGGGGAGGGAGAGGGGGTGGAACTAGATGATCTTTAAGGACCCTTCCAACTTAAACCATTCTATGATTCTATGTACATTTGGCCGATCCTTATTCATCACTGTGGGACCATTAGCATTACTCCCCATGCCTTTATTCAAATATAGTGCTCTGCTCTACAGAATGCTCTTCCTTTAAATGGACTGTAGTCCTACAGTATGTCTATATTCTTGTCATCTGACTTTTGCTAGGTAAGGGACCACTGAAGTTTAAAGGAACTTGCCTAAACGAACTTTCTTCAGCAGACTGTAGGTGCTGGGTAGGAAACTGAGCTTACAACTCTCCTCTGCTTGATTCAAATGGCTCTCTTCTCCAGCCATATTAGACTTCTTTGCAACCCCAGTTCTCTACAGCTTCCAACCATGAAATCTGGACACAGATTTGTGTAGATACTAATTTTTTAACTTGCCTATCCATTTTGTTGTTGCACAGATACGCTGGGTACTTATTCAAAACACTCTCCAGTCTTCCTGCTTTGCAAGCCAAGTACGAAAATTCTTTTCCCCTTTCTGGTTCCATACTTGACAGTCTACTCATACCTTCAATGTCACCTAAGGCTGATCATGCTTTCCAAAAGGCTCCAATGGTTGTCTCCATTAAATTAGTAGAAAAAAATTAAAAAAAAAAAAGTACTAGTCAAACTGTCAGAATATCTTATTAAATCCTCTGCTCTGATGACACAAAATGAGTACTACTGCAAGAGGTTAGCTTAAAAATCTAGCAAGAATTGTATAATTTCTAGAATACCAATGTAACACATGCAGCTTTAAAGCATTAAACATGACAGAGACCACAGACAAAGGGTGGATATTGAATTACAATCGAGTTATAAAGCAATGAATGGAAGGTCAAATGCTGCCCTCTGAGACTACACCAGCATCTTTCAATGCAGTGGCACTGCAGAAGTATGGACTGAAACAGAACAGTTTAAGATGTGTCTAAAATAAAGATTTTACATTTCTATAGGACTAGAGGTTTCTTTCATTTTAAATGCAGAAAGCATTCTTAGAAAATCTAGCTTGACGTTCTAAATAATCAAGGCCACTGAATGATCCTTTGGCTGCTGTCTTCCATACTATAAGTCAGAGTCCAGACTTAAAATGGTTTCTAAACACACCCCAGGGACAGAGTGCAAAATTAGTTCAATCATCCACCCAGTAAGACATTCCCCAGCATGACTCAGAGTGATAAATTTCAGTCTTTTTTTCAAAACTATATGAAGTCAAAAAGCCAGTTAAAGCAGAATATAAATAAAGTGTGACCAAAAGCATCCTCATGGCAGCTGGCATGCTGGCTGCCAGGGTTGCTGGAGACCTTCAGGTTAACTGCCATCTTTAGTAACTACAGACCATCTACCCTCTGATGTTTTCTCTTCTCCAGAGGAAAAAGAAGGAGATCCCTGAACATCTTGCCTGAAACAAAGAGAGTACTTCTATAACCAGATGATCAAAGCTAGTTGCTCTTGGAAAAAAGGAAGAAAATGTCTGTAAAAAGGGACAAGAGAAAAACTCAGGGTCAAAGTCACTAGAGGGGTTTGGAAATGCTACAAAAGTATGAAGGGCATGTTAAAGAGCTCAAAGAAATGTTCTGAGCCTGTCTAGGACATCCAACTTTCTGACTGTTTATCCATATGAAATACTCCACAATATAGAATTTGTTCACAAGGATACTAAATTCAAAAGACCATAACCAGACAAGCAGTTCAAGCTAAAGTGTGAATCCTTTTGCTTTGGCAAGTGATCAGCCTAAAAGTGATCGAGGCAGAAGAAAGACAAAGCACGTATGTGGGTGAAAGTTGCCCTGCTATTTTCACCAATGGGGAGCTGGATCTCCCCACACGCACACACAGGGAGCTGATAGTGATTCAAATGTAAGTAAAGTGTTCTGTGGCCCAGCCTGGCATTAGCAATGTACATATAACTGAACAGTCAACCTATTTCTTTTGAATGCTGCAGGCGAACAATGGCAACCAAAAGGAACTGGGTTGCACTTCAAGGCTTGTATTAGAGACAGCCCAATATAGGGTACATTTCAGTCTCTTCCACGACAATAAATTCAGAACTGGAATTCATGCTAATATTATTGATGATACTGCCTATTGTAAATCATAAAATCCACAAGTGGGTATGACACTTGACAGCTGCTGATGAAATTATCCACCATTACCAAGTAACTAGTAAGTGGAGCCTGGAACACAGGCAGACAATCTCTTTATGTTGTCAAAACAACTTTCTATGTTTAGGCAGATTAAAAATACAAGGAATCAAATAATAAACATTATGCATTTAATGAATATATTTAAAAAAGCAACATAAAATTATTTATTACTCTGAAAGTAGCAGAATCCAAAGGAAAGCATAGTTCTGATAGCTCCGAAAAATTCTGTACACTCTCAGGCACCTAGACATGAAGCCAAGGATCACCAATAATCCAGGCTATACACATACAATTTCATTGTCAAAGTATCACAGTGTTTCCGCTTGCTCATATTTACTCAAACTAACTACAGGTACCTAGAAACACCATCTATTTGTCTAGCCTGTACTTCATCATCATGTCTATAAGGATGATAAAAGTCTAACTGATGTCAAGATAAAAAGCATCCACTACTCTTCCCTCATTCATCAAGCCAGTCACCTCATCATAGAAGGCTATCAAGTTGGTTAAGCATGACTTGCTCTTCATAAATCCATGCTCACTGCTCCAAATCACTTTCCCATCTTCCACATATTTAGAAATGGTTTCCAGGGTTATTTGCTCCATCAGCTTCCCATAGGTGAAGTGAGGCTGAATGTCTTGTTGGTCCCAAATCCTCCTGGTTGCCTGTCTTGAATGAATTTACATTCTTTGAGTCCCCAGAAGCCTCCCTCAACCACCATAACCTAAGTCCTGTTTCTTCCAAGTAGACCTTGATCCTCAAAGATGATCCCATGGTCATACATCCCACATATCTGTTGTCAACAGCAGTTATGCAGCAAGTTGTTAGATTTCAAGATCTCCTGAAGCCATTGCCCCTCAGCAACAAGATCAAGGATAAGACCACCTGTACACCCACACCCCTGAAGATGACCCCAGAGCCATGTAGTTATGCTTTATACATTCCAGACCTCTTCTGGCAGAAAGTGGTGCCAGACTCCTATGATGAGAAAAGCCTCGGCACTCTCTCCACATCCTGGATTTTATTTCCATGCAAGCAGGAAACTCTCCAGACAGCAGATCTAGTTAGCCAATGTGGGCCTCCATCCTACACAGCAGGGAATCACTCACAACTATCCCTTGCTACTTTCTCCTGATGCCATAGAGCTCTCAGCCCCTCATCTGCAACCAGGGCACTGAATCTGCTCTGAAGATGCAGTTCCAATGGCAGCCAAGAGCTGGACTCCATTGTCAGAGGTCACAAACTCCCTTCTATAAACATTTCTACATAGCTCGGTGCTGTGGTCAAGTCATGGCTCTTATACTGGCCATTCCCCAGTACCAGGTGCAGGCATCCTCCACCCTCCCTATTCAGAAGGCAGCTGGAGCAAGAGCCCCACACTCACTCTGGTGAGGGACAGCTGGCAGAATTCCTTAGAGTTCACAGAGCTTTTGCTAGAAGTAGAGCCTCCTGTATGTACCTTTGGATAAAGAGTCAGTAGAAAGTGCTTCACAGATCCCCAAAAATCAATCAACAATCCTAGAAATTCTGAAAGAACATATTATTGGCCACAATAATTTCCATTAAAATTTCCTCCAGGAAAATAAACGTTCAAAGACAGTAAAGAAACTTGCAACAAACAGCAAATACAATGTGCATAACTTTGTACCGGAGGTGCAAAGTTTAATTCCAGCATCTTCTTTCTCTGCTTTGTATTTTTAAGTCTTTGGAGTCACTGAAACACTAATAAAAGGCAAACCACAACCCAGGAATATTTTAGAAGTTGACCATTTTCAAAAGATCACTTAGTCACAAAAGCACAAATTATGTATATGTTTAAGTTCATGCACACAGGTGGTATCAAAGACACAGGACTAATGTGTGTTAAATCAAATACGGGCCAAGAGTTTGTGGTGCTAGGAATCTAATTCTTTGTCAAAATAAAAACAATTTCAATGTCACTTACAATTTTACAGGGAAAGAGAAAATTCCATTCTGCATGTAATAGGTTAATTTTTAGCTAAAGTCTTTCCTAAAACCGCTATAAATGCAATTATTATTTTTTTACACCATATGTAAAAGACAGAAGGCTGCAGCTAATAAATAGCATTTCTCATTCTATTCTCCAAGCATCCCAGGGGAAGACTTTGGCCTCTTCAAAGGCAGTGAAATCCATTCCAAGACAAAAAGTGAAAAGAAAGCAGTATTTTTATTTTTAACCTTCCCCATTTTTGCTTAATACTTAGCAAAAATAGAACAATCTATTGAATATAGGTGACTAAATACATGATCTCTGACTATGCAGTTGCTGTTTTGGGCTTTGTTAAAATGTACATGGAAATTACCCACCAAATATTAATATATTACAACAAACACATACATTGTTGAATATATGTATTTTCTTCCCCAAATATGGGATTTTTATTAAAATATTGATGCTAAAGAGTCAATAATTGTAGGAAAATATAATAATATTTCAGAATCTACACATTTGAGAATTTCAGTTATGGAAAGGTATCAACAGGAATGATGCAGACCTGTATTTGAAAAGGCTTTTCTTACAAAACACTATCCCTTTGAAAGACTCACTTTTGATGAGGTGTCTACTTTTCTTCATCCTATTATTACATTAAGAGAAGGTCAGATGTGAATGACTGAAGAAAAAATCCAGCTCTTTCTGCTGATGCCCCAACAACTTTAATGACACTGTGTCCTTGCTCTGAGCACCTCTTTTTACAGTCTGAACGTATTTTCAACATAGATTTTTAGTTTGGCTTCCTACAGGAGGCAAACTTACACAGTCACATAGAATATCACTTTTTGTCTGTTAGCAACAAATTTGAAGTCAGAGATCAAGTTCAACAAAAACTGACACAGTGGTTAAGGTGCCAAAGCTTTCTAGAAGTGTCATGAAAAAAGACCGGAGGTAGAAAAGATTGAAACAGTCTAGCAATAGTGTATTGAAGCGTACACAAAACCAGCATACACCAGCAGAACCCTAATGTAACAATGCAGTTATAACTGTCTACTTGTATTAAATGAAATCTTAGACACTGTATATGAAGTCATGAGACCACAAGTAAATGAAGTTATTAAAAATTACTGTATCAAGACAGATACACTACAGGAGGTCAAGCCAGATGGTTTAAGTAGAGCCACACAGCATCAAAGACAACTTCATTCATGCCTCGTCCACAGAGAGGTTCTTCCAGCCACTCTCTCCATGGCTGTATGTGAACAACTTGAAGAAGGATTGTGTTGTGCTACAAAGGTCCAAAGGTGCAGAGCTCCCACAGCTGCAGTCTGGCTGGCCACACATCACAGAGTGCAAAAGCAGCCCTTAGAGGACTGAGGTGCCCGGATTTAGGGAATATGTTTATTCCATCAGCTCCCTTTTTGACAAAGTGATGATGTTCAAAGACAGTAACACAACTAAATTAAAAAAAGATGGTCACCATCTAGGGTTATTTTGTGGTATTCTGATTGGGCAAAGCATATCTTAACACAGTGCAATAAGTTATCGTAGTGTAGTGCTTTCCCTTGCTGAGGTGTAGAAGGACCTCAAAATTAACATTTCATAAAATTTTAACTGAAGTTAGATACTTCACATCTTCAAACCATTATAGGTATCATACAATATCATCCTGCTTGCAGATTTAACATATTATATCTGTAAGGCAAAGATGCCTAATTCCACGTTAATACAGTTTTCTGTCAGGAAATTTTCTGCCCTTCAATGGGGGCAGTAGTACAATCAAATTATCTCAGGGTCAGGTATTTTATATTCAGGAAAATCTAGTACTGAAATGAAAAAAACCCCACTACAGATACATAAACAATCAAAATTAAATCTAGCCTTGATATTATGAGTATTAAGTATATGAAAAAACTTTTAACAGTTTGCTTAATATAACTGGAATTAAAAGATCTTAATTGAAACTATGTGATGAAGTGCATAATTTTTCAATATTACCAGTGCTTTTCTGGGACTTGGTAAAGCTGGCTTTCATATAAATCTGAAATGCTAAATCTCAAATTCCTGAAATATCTTCTTATCTTGAGGACTCAGGTGAACTGCTCATCCCTTGAAGGGGATGTCTTTTTAAGGACAAGGAACAGACTTACTTTGGAGGCACTGACATTTTGAGCTAGTTTGCTTTGAAGAAGGGAAACAAGGTGAAAGAGTTGCTCTGTGCCTTTATAGCTGGCTTTCAGATCCAAGGACCGAGAGCATAATTTTTTCACATGGAAGTAAAACTTGAAAGCAAAGAGGGTGGACTGAGCCCTGACAGTTGATAGCTTTTCTTTTTCATTCACACTGAAGAAAGAGCACCTAGCATTTCACAGCTTATGAACTGATAAATCCTTTTGCTTAACTCTGAAAGGATAATTCTCCAATGTTTGTACTACTGCCTGAAAAAGATAAAACAGTCCTTTCATATGCTCTACAATAATAAGAAATTTTAACAGATTTTTAATTATAATACCACAATATTAATTCTTCTTTGATGGACTTGTTCAGAATGGTTTAATTGTTGACTACTGTTTTTATATTTCTTTCAATTAACAGAAAGACTTAATAGGTAACTTCTGAACTGACACAGAAAAAATGCTATACACATCCAGTAGTGTGCAGATAGAGAAAAAAAACACTTGAATATTTCTGTTTGCAACCAGTTAAACTACTGAGTACCAAGCAGGTGAGGAACAGCACAAAAGACCCAGAAATAGTAAGATCAATGGGTGATTACGTTACCTTCATTTATTCATTTAACATGCACAATATAAGCAAACAAAGATTGGATGAATGAGTAGCGAGAGAAAATATGCCTTAAAGATGCTCATGAAAACTGATTTGAAAAAAGAATCAAGGTGCAGAGGCTGAACAGTGTTAAAAGCTTTGAAAGCAAACAAAACAGAAGCAGATCTGAACAGAACAAACAACAAATTAAAGAAGAGGAAACATCCTGGGAAACCACATCTAGAATAAGAGTATGCAATTACAGGATTTGCAGATTGATAAAGCAATTGATTAGAGCAGTGGATTAATTTTAAGTCGTGAGTGAATACCAAGACCTGAAAAAGAGCCAGCTACTTTCTCTGGCAGACTTCTTCTCAGAAGTTGTAAGTTACAGTTTCACCCACTCAAGGATCAGTGCAAAACTAGAACAGCCCTTGATATATGTGTTCAGTTACTTTCAATGGATACCACATAAGGGCATTACCAAACACATCAAACAATGACCTGATCACTTTTGCTATGTAAAAATTTAAAAGCTAGTAAGGTGCATTCAAGTATGTAGAGTGACATATCTTGGCAAGGCAGAAAAATGAAAATGTAAGCTCCAGATTAAAAAACTGGGTTATGCACTTTAT
The DNA here is from genome assembly GCA_035047845.1 of Dendrocincla fuliginosa. NCBI lineage: Eukaryota > Metazoa > Chordata > Aves > Passeriformes > Dendrocolaptidae > Dendrocincla > Dendrocincla fuliginosa. The sequence goes on along the minus strand of JAWWMO010000083.1, from coordinate 21,273,462 downwards.
GAAGGTTTTCTAGTCTTGTTTATCTGCAATAACCAGAAGAGGAGCTGATAAAAAATGCCAAAAAATGGCAACTAATGTTCTTATCATTCACTTGTGAAAAAAAGAAATAGGTAAAAATGTAGATTGTGTTTAATCAAAACGTGTATCTGTCAAGTGTTTTAACTAAACACTGCCAGCCTGCAAAAATTATTTAGTGGTAAACCTGTAAGATTGCATTTGACATAGATAAAATGTCTTGCTTCATGTTTAGACCAGTCTAGGTAGTTATGCAATTTTTGCTTGTTTAAATTTCCTCATCACTAAAAAAATCTCCAGTTTTAATCAGACTTCTTAAAAAAAAGTAAGACATTGAGGAAGAAAATTAAGGACTCTTTGCTTTTTAGTGATTTCAGTTTGAACAGCTGTACTGTATGAAAAATCATGCCAGATAGCATGACCCAATGTGCTTTGACAAAATGCAAATGTGTTCAAATATATGCATTATGCAAATAATTCCAATACTTAAGTTGAGACATATTCCTACAGGAACAAAACTACTGGAAACAATATTTAAGCAAACACATAAACTCAATTTGTTCTGCAAAATATACATTAGAACATATACAATGTCTAGAGCTCAGTCTGTACTATCCTAAAAATTCTTTTACAATCTATATCTGATGCACATGATATCCAACTGATAAACAAATATGGAATGGGAGAAGTAAGAAACACTTGTAGCCTAACAGAAATGCCACTGCTGAGAGATCAGCTCTACTTGACCATGTTTTTTAAAATAAAAATAATCCTATTACAAGCTACAGAACATTAAACTTTGCTCATCTCTTAGAACTTGCTTTACTCGTTTACCTACATTGCTACAAAAGAGAAAAGCTAGCTCAGTGAAACCTACACATCAGGCTATACTCAGTCCTTAACTTCTTGAAAGTAAAAATAAGTAAGACTGAAAACCTCTTTTCCACTGTTTAAAGATGCATAACAATCTTTGTCCATTTTTAATGGAGAATCCCAGTAATGATCTTAAAGGTGAAGTAGAAAACATAAGAAAATATATTTTCCAATGAATTCTCCTAATTCTATTTCAAGTCATTCTATTAGGGTTTTTATACCCTTTAAAATTTTATATCTTCCTTTGTAAGGGTCTTGAATTGCAAGGGAGAAACAGTTTCAAGACCAGAAATGGAAATCTGAATATGAGGGAAATAAAACTGTCTGGTTTCCAGGAGGTTTGGAAGAAAATGCACAGACAAAAATGTATGCATATTTACGCATTTACTCTGCATACACAATGACCATGATTACAGTCAACCAACCATTAATTTACTGAAATGATCATTGGTGCAGGAGTTCCTTAGCAAAATATCATTAAGTTACAAAAGCAAATCCACATATATATTTGCATGCATGCTTGCACGTCTGACCTTTTCAATATCAGGCCTATTTTTACTGTGATTTACATACTATGTAGATTATCATTAGGTACTGGGGTAGAATCTTAATGACTGAAGCTCGCTCAAGGCTGGTTTATGTACATTCAGTGTTCACCTAGCAGGATTTGGCATACACTGGTGAACATTTTTGCTGGTTCACAAAATTATCAGGGACAAAGGGATTCAAGAAGCTACAGAAGTGCACGTGAACCATACACATTCAAATAACCAGTAGGTCGGAGGATAAAAATAAGGTTGCAACATTCCAAAACATACAGCTGACTTGCATGAGTTAAAATCTCCTGGGTAGGAAAATAAATGCACTGACATCTGGCAGTGCTGTTCAGAGCCAGGTTCAAAACAATCTTCATTCAACTCCTGTTCTCTAGAAAAGTGTGCAGACCTTGAAAAATTGTTATTTTAGGGATAGTACAACCTTGCCTAGGAAGCAACAGCACAGAAATTGGGCAATCTGTGAAAGTTAGTCACCGGTTTTGTAGAAATATAAATGTGACTTCAGCAGCAATAGCAGCAGTGGAAGGGATTAGGGAGGTCTATTAGTCTTTAGAAGAGGTCCATTGCACAGAACAACTCAATCATAAGTATGCCTGTGCTCCTGCAATGGCTACTCTTCCGGATACAAAGAGCACTGTCAAGGGAGGACCAGTTTCTCTGCCTCTCCCAAGACCTAACCATGATGCTGGCACAAATCCCTCACGAGAGCTGTGGAGGGTCAAGGGGGTAAGGAAAGAAAAACGAAATGCAATACAAATTTCAGCTAACAGATATGAATGGACTGAGTTTAAGGTTGGGCAGGCAGCTTAAACTTACAGAGGATGGAGGAAAAGGAGGTGGCTTTGGGAACCACTCTTAAATACCCCAGATGCCAGTCCATAGATAATTCAGGAAAATTCTCTCCCTTCCACCTCAGGAGAACTAACATAGGAAGTCCAAATAAAGTTATCAGAATGCATCATGGAATTCTTATTTAGTAAGCCTACACAAAGCAGGATATTCAAATACGACACTATTATCAAGAACTAAGCAGTACACCACTGCTATCTGTAAAGGGGTACATACTTAGTTATATTACAAACATGCAACATTCAGCCTTAAAAAGCTGTGAGGGCACACAGACACACAGCAGAATTTTTGGTGAGACTGATGTATAATGCTAGTGTTATTAAAGGCTCTATTATTTTAAGTGAAACATTTCATTCTAGAGGAAACCTCCACTACCTCTTTCCTCCCACCCTATTCCCATTTACTCTTCCTTTTTTGGATAATCAAAGCAAATTTAAGATTTAAGATACTGCTGCTAACAAATTAGTAATTATATAGATAATTTACTCTTAATTTGCACACCTAACATTATCGCTGGTACTGATAATTTCATTATAACACATGATGAGTTTCATCTCTTTCAAAGGTAAAAGTAAGTTGACTTGAACAGCTATTTTTATCTCAGAGTATAAAGACATGAGTGTCACAATGAGTGTCCAACTATTGCACACAGCAAAGTGGCTCTTCTGTATCATCTGAACTGCTAAAACTAGTCAGAGGATTTATTCCAGTGCATTAACTCTTTAATAAAAAACAGCTATTCTTTTACCAATACAACTAGAAAACAGTATAAAAAATTGCAAGTAGTCAAAAGGAATAATACTGAATCTTCTTATTTCTATTTAGCCAATGGAACTATAATCTCAGTGAAAATCTCTTTATTAAAACCACAAGTGACAAAATCTAACTTTCTTGGAAGATCATGCTATTTTAGGAAGTACTGATACTCATTTATGCTGTATTATTGGTATGTGATTAATAAAAATCCCAAATAATATATAATGTCAATTATTCCCAGACCAACTGAATACAGGTTCATTTGTGACACTTGAAGTAACTCTATTTTGTACTATATATTAGACAGGGGCAAAGTGGGCTTCAAAGATTGGCTATCAATAAATCTTGTACAACAGCTATATATATATATATATATATCGCCAAACCTCAAACATTGACATGGATTACAACACAGCTTAAAAACCCATATAGCTTCTTCAGATCTCAAGAGATCCTCAAAAATCAAGGGACTGCAACACTGCCAGTCCCCCATCTTCAACAGTATTATCAAGTTCCCGTGGCCACTGAAATACCGGCCTAAAAATCATGAGGTTTAAAGATAAAAATCAACATTATTCTTTATCTTCTCAGCAAAAAGCTTACAATTCTTACTTCCAATCTTTTTCCACAATAGCAAGGGTTACTTATTTTCTGGGGAAGTTTGGTTTCTCAGAAAGTAATCCTATTTCATAGCTGGGGCTCTAAGAGGAACACTGAATATGTGATATTGTGAAAGCATGTAACACAGAATGTGGTACACAGCTAATTTTTTACCCATCACCCACCTACCATACATCCTCGGAGGATGGACTTATTTCAAGTAAAAACACTGCATCTTCCCCAAGAACAAATATCAGCCCTGCATCATTTCATCATGATATATGACTCAATTATACACACTTTTACTGGAAGGACTCCTGTGGCAGCATGGCCAATAGGAAATACCTCTGTACGCACTTAGTACGCAGCACTAGCAGATAGATACAAGTTTAGCGTGGCCTATCCTCTGTAGGGGAAGAAGGCCCATGCCACATCTGTAGCCCCCTTCTCCAAGGAATTAGTCCTGGAACTTCAATGTGGACATTACTTGGGGGGAAAGACAGCAAGCAGAAATGTTATTTCTGGGGTCATGTCTTTTGCAGAGTCTGCATTTAAACATTGCATTTAAACATTTCATAGCCAGGAAAAATACAGTTTAGAGCTTTAAATCTTTATCATCACCTGTAATGCTGGGAGCGGCGGAATGGGGCTGAGACAACAGTGAGGGAGAGACAGAGAGGAGGACAGAAAAGACGAAAGGAGAATTCTGCCTGTTGGGAAGGAGAGCTCAAGAACCGGCACCCAGTCATCACTCCTCTTACATGGTCTCAAATTGGGGGTGGAGTAGAAATTCTTACACAGATCTGCTGTCTGTCATTTTGGAGGTTTAAGTTTTTCATTCCACTTGGAATATGGCATTTACATGCAAAAGATGGTCTGGGATTTTAGATAAACTTTAGATGCAAATATTGTAAGATATTGAACCAAATTTATAGCAATTAGTACTTAAAGTAATGGCTAATTTTAAATCACATATTTGACTGATTCTTAAATAAAAAGATTCTAAGTGAATGCAAGATATTCAAATTTCGTAATTAACTTCCAAACATATTTTACAAAATCAGGGTTAATTTTCTCTATCTATATTGATCAAGAGTGTGCTTTCTGCAGGCTAACTCTTCCAGACATATTTTTTGAAGCACTAAGCCAAGGCAGTCTGTACAATTCACCTCCCAAGGAATAATAGGGCCAGTTTAACAAGTGACCAGCTCAGCTAGCATTACACAACAGGGCTCAGTTAAAAAAATTAGGTGTTGTTTGGTCAGTGACCTTAATTTTTTTTTTTTACATGGTTTGTTAATAACTAACTGAGTGTGCATCCTTGAGCTACAACTGATAGGAATGCATATGCATTTCCAGTACAATCTCTCATTTCAGCACATTATAACTTATCCACAAAATCTGGCCTTTCACAGAAACCTGGAATTCAAGGACTCAAAAGATGTACATAATACCATTTTTTTATGGAGAAACCAATAAGCTTTTAGAAAAATTTTAACAGCAACTTTTTAGTTACAGATGTGAGGTAAATCACATTGACTGAAATCTGTTTACCTCCATCACAGCGTGCAATTTATATTAAACATCAGTTTTTGGAAATGTATTCTGATTCTAAAAGTGAAGGAAAAATACTGTCTAGAATTTCATGATGTACATTTTTTAAAGTTTATCCACATGAAAAAAGCAAACTTTCTCTGATGAATGGGAAAACACATGCAAATGATAATTGTAAATTCGAATGCTATACAATCTTCAAGAGATAAATGTACAAAAATAACTATAAGAAGTCTTTTTATGTTGCATTTGAATTGTCATATATAAAATAACTGGCCAATAAGAAAAAATTAAAACAAGATTAGAAATTACTATACTATGGACAGTAATGTCCAGTAATGTATTCTCTTATTATGAAATAATAGAATAGTGTGACTTTGCTCCCTTTCATTTCATTAATCTAATTCTCAAAAGGTTTTTCTGAGATTTGAAGACATCTACATTCCACTTCTGAGAATAAGAAAAACCGCTATGGAAAAAACCAAAAAACCAAAGTACAGACAACTGAAAAGTAATGCAAAAAGAAAAAATAAGATTGCTTGGCTAAGTCTTTTGACACCAGTCTTGAGCCACCCAGAAGATCTGAACTCAAAACAGCAGATTATCTGGTTAGAGGCAGAAATTATCCTAAAAATATGGGCAGGACTTAAGTTTCAGGTTGTACCTTCTGAATAGAGATACCAGACAAAAAGGTCATGTAATATCTTACAGAAAAATCTTGCTCAAATATATCGACAGTAAACCTGGGCTCAAGTAGCACTTTATGCTGGCTTTGAACAAATTCTATAAATAACACATAAGTGCAGAGGGTCAGTGAAGAACCAGGTTCCTTGTGGCCTAGCCTTACAGAACTGTGACAGGTAATGAGACAGATTACAGAAGCATTAAAGCAATTTTTAAAAGAGAAGACTGAAAAGATTGGGGTGAAATCCATCAAACCAAGAATAGGTTTCTACAATCCAGACATCTGTATTACTCTTTCACCCCAAGGGATTCATTGTAGTCATTGAAGTCCTAGTAAGTAAAATCATGTAACCTATGAAATGCATTTCATATAGGAATTTTAAAAATCATGTGCATTTAGGCCCTTAAAGTTCCTCCTTTCCATCAACTAAAAAGGCAAAGCAAGAGCTCAATTAGTCGATATCTACATCAGTGAACCCTGTAGCACTTTTTGAAACGTTTTTTCGCTTTCCCTTCTCATTCAAAGATTTTTCTAGACTATTTATTTCTACTAATCTATTTCAGAAATACTTTATAAATGCTACAAGTAAAAAGTTTATATTATATACAGTTAATTAAATGTGAGTTGTTTGTGATTATAATTTCTCTGTGTTTTCACATAAATTATAAAAACCCAACAGCACGATCTTTCCATGTCTTTTCCATAGAATGGTTGTCATCATTTCAATTTTTGCTTTAGGCCACATTTTCTCTCTGTAATAAAATATGCACAATATAGTTAAGCTCAGTTTTCCAAAAGTAATCATAGGTCCAACTTAAAAAACCCTGAAGCTTTATCAGCAAATCAGTGCAATTATAGTCTTTGTACACAACACACAGCTGCTGGCTCTTTGAAAAACAGCCAAGAATTACAAAGTGATAGACTGTAAGAGAAATCAAATTTTAGAAACGAATCCTCAATTACTTTCAATCTTTCAAAATTTTAAACTTTAATTCACTTAGGAAAAGATAGCTCCCTGGAAATCCTGGCTTCCCTCTGCATATTTTTGTTCTCCAGCTATCTAAAGTTTGATGTCTCCAGTCTTGCTCCTTTTTGATGGACAAAAGGAAAGGAGTAACACCTATATGACTATTAGTTCATGTCCATAACACAGGTTCCAGCTGTCATGTGTATCAATAAATATTTGCCAAGTGGAGGCTAGATCACAACACACAGAAATGTGGCTGTTTATTCACCCACATATGGCACCTGTGCTTTAAACCCCTAAATTTATCATTTGCTCCTTACAGGTGCTGATGTTGGCCTAAAGTTTTGTGGGAAAGTCCTGGGATACTTTACATAGATATTGAATAGGATGTAAAGTACACTTCACCTACTTTGATCTCTTTGCTGGTGATCAACACTGACTGACTCAGACTTAAATGTGAGATAACAGCAAGTGAGGAAAACAGGAAGTGATTATTGAAGTAACTCTGAACAAGAGGCTGGAGAGCAGCGCTGTGGAAGGGACCTGGGGATCCTGGTCAACAGCAAGTTGAATATGAGCCAGCAGTGCCCTGGCAGCCAGCAGGGCCAGCCCTGTTCTGGGGGGCATCAGGCAAAGTATTGCCAGCCAGTCGAGTGAGGAGATTGTCCCACTCTGCTCTGAGCTGGGGCGGCCTCACCTTGGATATTGTGTGCAGTTTTGGACACTGCAATATAAAAAAATATATTAAGTAATTACAGAGTGTCCAGAGGAGGGCCACAAGGATGGTGAAGGGTCTGGAGGGGAAGCTGTATGAGGAGCAGCTGAGGGCACTTGGTCTGTTCAGCCTGGAGAAGAGGAGACTGAGGGGAGACCTCATTGCAGTCTTCAATATCCTTATGAGGAGTACAGGTACCATTCTCTTCATTCTCGTGACCAGTAATAGGACTTGAGGAAATATCATGGAGCTGAGTCACGGGAGGTTTAGGTTTGATATCAGGGAAAAGTTTTTCATCCAGGGGGCAGCTGGGCACTGGAACAGACTGCCCCAGGGAAGTGGTCACAGGACCGAGCCTGTCCAAATTCAAGAAGCATTACTAGTTACCAAATATTCATATCCAAGCAGCTTTTTTTTTAAAACCTAGTTTCTTCTGATCCCTCATTTCCCTGTTTGAAGGCAAATTAAGCTATAGATCTGACTCGAAGTGCAATGTTTTTCGTGGTGCTGTCTCTAATTACATGGAAGAAACAATTCCTGCATGCTGGACACCCACCAGCAGGCAAGAATCAGAGTGAAAAACATACCCTGAGGGCTAAGTTGATTACATATTTTACTAACTTCTTTAACTTTTAACTAACTTTTTACTAACCCTTTTCTCACTTCTTATAAGCACAGAGAGTCAGGTAATAATGCATTGCTTTTTGTCACAGCTAATCTGCTATGTATAAAGGTTCCGACACAGCTTATTTATTCTTCCATTAAACTCAGGCCCATTTATAGACTACACTCAAGGGAGCTCCTTCCTCTTCTGCCTTGATAGCCAAGCCTAACCATAGGCTCTGCAAGGGACCTCCAGCATCCTCCTTCCACCACTGTCATCCACACTCTTCCCTGCAGAGAGAACTCCCCTGGCAGGAGAGCCACTTGCTAATGCAGTAAGCACTGCACTGCACTGCAATATTGACTTCTGATCTCAGCAGTCCCCAGTTCATCATCTCCTGCTTTGCAAAGAGTCATACAGAGAGCAGGTAAAACTAAACTCAATACAAGGCCCCATGGCACTCATCTGGACACTTCCCCTCAATTCATTAACAACCAGCAATGTATTTCCATACATCTATGATTAAAAGCAGGCAGCAAGCTGAAATGAGATGTTTTCAAATAAGCTTTTGAGAAAGACACCATCAAATATTCTCTTACAATGTAAATATATTGCCTCTATTATATTCCTTTCTCTCTTAATTTTACAATTTGATCGTGGCTTGTTAGTTCTGGTTTCTTTCTTAAAAACCTAAGCCAGTACTGGCTCAGCTATCCTCTAATTATCTATGTAAATGACAGTGCCCTTAAAGATATTAGCATCTGTTTTGATAGTTTATTAGGGACTGAATTAACCATTCAATGGAAATAGCAAAGAAAACTGCGCATAGTAATCACGTAGCTTGCATTTATAAAGGTGACAATTCAGCTGAAAAGTTAATGCAAATATTTTCCATGCCTCTGAAAGCCATAGTAAAGTTTAGTAAACATTTTTGCTATCACAACAGACTCTGGAACTTTTAAAGTCAATAAGCTTCTCCAACTCTCACAATGCTGTGAAAAGTTTTACAACCAACATTAGTGATGCTGTTAATCTGTGATATACCAAAACTGTCTTTAGAAAAACAAATCAAGAGGGAAAAAAAGCCCCCCAGCAACAACAAAAAAGAGCCCCCCTTATGATTAAATTTGGATAGGCTTAAATTTCATAAATAGATTAAAACAGTGAAACATTACAGCGTACTGAGAGTTTTATTTTTAAAAATCTTTTGCATTGTTTTATTAAAAAATAATAAAAATACATAGTATGAAACACATTCAACAGTTCTCACCATGAAGCTGTAAAGGTTTTTCTATGTAAAAGAGAATTCAAAAAACCGGGGGGGGCGGGTTATGACAATTTCCACTCCTCAGCCTTTGCTGTCCCTTGAAAGAACCACAGAAACAGGAAAGCAGAAAAATGTTCAGCTATACTTTCCATGTCAGACTTCTTTTTTATAAGGTGTATACAAAAAGCTATCCACTGGACAGCAGAGCAGAGATGAGGTCTTAGCTGGAATAACTGATTAGAGCTTTGTTCATTGCTAGTTACCAGTAAATCCTTCCAACAGGAGTTTGCCTTATGAGACGCTTCAGATTTCACAGACAGAAGAATAGAAGAGCAAAAGGTCTTCTCCATGGGTTAGGAAATCCATTGGATTTCAACAAATATCAAATTTTGTGTTAACAAAATACTCCTAGATACAGCTTTTATAAAAGCTTATAAAGCAAATATGCAAATCCAGGGCCTGATTTGCATTACTGTAAGTTAGAAATTTGTTCATATCTAATTATAATATCAATATTTGCAGAGCTCTAATTATTAGTCATAAAGTTTCAACTCCTTTCTTCAATTTTTGCTTCTAATTTCATCAATAATTTATTATCAGCTGAAAACCAAACACACCTTATTAAGAGTATATAAACGACATTCTGTCTTAATAGTGTTGAAGTTAAACAAAATCTCAATTAGGAAATTCTGATTTTCTCTAAACATCCTGTTCTAGGACAGAATTAAATCTTTAGACCAGGGAGACCAGCAGGTTAACCATTCCAAAGAAATTATCTGCAGCAGACTTTATTAGCATCAAAATAAAAAATGCTGTATTACTGAAACAGAAATACATTCAAATCCAAAGTAAGCTACAAGGCGCCCAAGGCAGAAAGCTTAAACGAGAAGGACAGAACACAAAACCTAAGCCAAAGAAAAGAAACATGGAGAATGTACAATAGGAAATTATATATCTTAAGTCCAGGAAGAAACACATACACATAGCTAGGAGAAAATGTTAAGACATTTAGATGAGAACATGAAATAAAAAATAAAAAAAGCAATGGAAAATTAGATTCTACAAGAAGAAGTAGTGAGTCAGAAGATATGGTAGTGTTACTGCATAAAATAATAACATAGTATGTCAGGTATACTCTGTTTCTTTGATTACCTAATCACAGTGAGATTATTGCAATGTTTGAAATAATGCTGCACAGACCAGGCAAAACAGTATTAGGACTCAAGGTTAAGACTCAGAAATTACAGATAGGTTCTCCTTTACCCTTTAGGTAGCAGTAATCTAGATGAAGTATATGCCAGAAGAAAAACTGTAAAGCAAACAACAACTAAAAAACCCAAGCAGTAGCAAAATCCAGACGGTTTAATGAAGGCAGGAAGCAAAATGCATAAACTGAATTATATAAACCTGTATTTTTCTAAAGTATATGTTTTATGATCAGTACATGAACTGGTGAGCTCACTCCACCTCTTCTTCAGAGATTTAATAAAAGTTACCAAACTAAATCTAATCTTCTTAAGAATATTTGAAAAAGTGTATTGATTCACTACCATAGAAAGAATTCTTGCATTAGATCATCTGGGTTAGGATTTAAGAAAGAAGGAAGAAATAGCACTCCGTATTTTTGAAAAAGAGAACAGAACTGCTCTAACCCTTTCCATTGGCTGAAGGGGCTGGGCAGGCACTGAACAGAAGGGAGAAAGAGGAACAATTTACCCTGATAACCACCTGGTCTAGGAGCAAGAGTAGCTGGAGGGAAAAGTTGCTGAGTATGTAAACAACTAGAGGATGGCTGCAAGCATGGAGTGTGAGCGAGCAGGTTGCTGAGGTGTAAGACCCAAGGGCCAAGAGGGAGGCAAGTGGCCTCTCTGGCTGCTGAAGCTCAGAGTGGTGGAGATATTCCTGGGGTGGATGCAGCCCTTATTTTCTAAGATGGAATGGCCCGTTCTCAGATTAAACTTGGTACTGTGGAAGTTTCCAGTGTTTGCAGAAGTCATAACATATTTTCATTTATAAGGAAAACATACTTTGATTAAGCAGCAGGTTGGATTGTGTGCATGTATCATTAATACAAGGGGGAATTTTCCCAGAATATTTGGTATTCCAAGTCCCTCACTTCACGCTGCTATTGTCTTCCACCTGCATCATTGGTCCTCAATATTCAAGTTCTCCTTATGTCTGCTGCTGCTTTTATTCTTATTTTTTGGAGATGAGAATTACCTCAAAAGCAAGGCAAGTTGCCAGAGTTTCATGAAAGCACAGTAATACCAGACTCCGGATATAAACATTATTTTTCTCAAACCTAGTAGAAATAAACAGAAGTTGTCCCTTTCATACTTTTCCACCGAATCACAGGATCATTTAGGCTGGAAAAAAACCCTTAAGATCATCATGTCCAAACATTAACCTAACACTGCCATACCTCTGAACATTTCAGCTCTTCCTATTATAAAGTAGCTCATGCCAACATTCACACATCACTAATTTATATGTACTAGGCTACTACATATAAGGGGAGGGGGGAAGGAAGGAAAAAGGAAAAATAAAAAAGAAGGCAAATGTTTTTACTGCTTTTCATAGTGCTTGAAAATGCAAAACTAGCAAGCTTAGAAAAATAAAAAAATTAAACACATGAACTATAAATTTTATCCAGAAAATGCACTGATAGAAAATTATGAACACATACTGTTGCAGTTCCAAAATAGGGTTCACTTAGGAACTGTTTATCCAGGTGGAGAAAACCCATTATCAGAAGGCCATATCACAAAAGTATTCAGGCTACTCAAAAACCTGAACATACCAGAAAATCATATGAATTTCAGATCAAAGTCCCATTAGTCCATCTTGAAACACGCAGGTATTACAGCAATACTTGTGAGTGCTTTAGGAAGAAAGTGAGAGAAAGAGACATTTCCTGTCAAAATAGGTTTTTTCCCCGATATTTCTTACTATAATTTTAAATGTCTTAAAGGATGGACCTTTTCAATTTTTTTAAGAAAGCCCCTCCACAATTATAGCAACCTCAAAGTCGGGTAGTTGTCTTGTTATTGATCTAAACTGTCTCTTTATGAAATTATATCCCATTACATCAAATCACATTCCCTTTGACACATTTTTCATGCAGTAGCAAGACTATCTTATCCTAGCAAAGGAAAAGAACCACATTTTTGCTGCCTCCCAGGTACTCACAGCATTCCTGTTTCTCTAGGTGGCTATCATATTGCTATTATTCATTATTCAGACAAACTATAGAGAACCACAGAATCACAGAATCATCAAGGTTAGTAGAGACCTTCAAGATCATCGAGTCCAACTGTCAACCGGAATCACCACTAAACCATAAGCACAAGTACCACACACAGATGTCTCCTAAACACTTCCAGAGATGGTGACTCTGCCACCTCCCTAGGCAACTCATTCTGATGCCTAACAACTCTTTCATTGAATGTGGGGGGTTTTTAACATCTAATCTGAAGCTGGCACAAACTTAATGCCATTTCCTCTTATTCTTTCCCTTTGAGACATGGCAGATGAGACCCACCTCCATCTCACTACAATCTCTTTTCAGGTAGTTGTAGAGAGTGATAAGGTCTCCCCTGAACCTTGTCTTTTCTCCAGACTAAACAACCCCCATTCCGTCAGCTGCTCCTCAAAGGACATGTTTTCTAGACATTTCATGAGCTTAGCTGCCCTTCTTTGGACATGGTCCAGCCCCTCACTGTCTTTTTTGAAGTGAGAGGCTCAAAACTGATCACAGTACTCGAGGTGTGACCTCATCAGAGGAATAACCACTTACATAGTCCTGCTGGCCAAACTGTTCTTGATACAGGCCAAGATGCCATTTGCCTTACCCACCTGGGCATGCTGCAGGCTCACGTTCAGATAGTTGGCAACCAGCATTCTCAAGTCCCTTTCTGCTGAGCAGCTCTCAAGCCTCTTTACCACACCCTGCAGCACTGCATGAGGTTGTTGCGACCCAAGTGCAGGACACAGCACTTCACCTTACTGAACTTCATGTAGTTGTCTTCAGGATTTGCAGGTTTTGCTTCTTCCCTTTCAGTTCTGTTAGACCACCCTCAATGACACCTGTAGGTGGATAATGAAGTGCATATATATATTCCAGCAATTTTCTCACCAGCATGTTACACAATGTCACACCTTCATGATCTGTTACCTTCTCTAAGCAAATGGTAAAACTTCTTATGGTGTGAGACCAAAGATCTTTCCAGTACTTAGGTTTGTTGATTTGCTGATACTGTGGAATATGTAAATAAATGCAAATAAATGACAAAGCAATTGAGTCTCTACTATGTCCTTGTTTGATGTTCAGGTAAAAAAAGAAACATCTGTCTGTGTATATAATGATGTTCTTTAGCTCCTTCTCCTTGCTATTCTTATGTTAAGTTCAATTCAGCCTGAGCTCAGGGTCCTGACAGATTTGCAGTAGTAATTTGACCCCAAAAGTAGTTTTGAAGCATACAGCCTAAAACACAGAGCTGTCACACCTCAGAGCAGATATGGGTGTTTAGGGGCAGTCACTAAGAACCAAGTCTGAGAATCATCACCCCAGAATGGCTGCTTAGAAGCTTCAGCATTTTTGAAGGGAAACAGCCCCATTGCAGAGGAAGTCATTCCCTCCATCCCAAATCACATCCCTCTCCAGGGACTACAGATAAAGGCTGAATAAGAACAGAAAACCCTAAACCATAAAAAGAAACACTCCCTATGTGACTGACTCTCCCCCATGACACAAATAAAAAAACCTAGTCCTTACTCCTCTAATGAAGCAGGTGTAACTTTCCACTTGTACAGAACTACTTTCATCCATTGAAAATTGGATTTCTGTGCTTTCTGACTAGTCAACTAGATAAGAAATGGGAAAAAAAAAATTACACTTCTGAAGAACAAGCCCAAAGCAATATTCCAAGCATGAAATGGCAGAAATTTCCTGTACCTTAAAGGAATGAAGTTTTTCTGACAATTGGGAATCAGGGGGCACTATTCCTGCAGGTTTTTTTCATTCAACTTGGCCAGCCACTTTGAAATCTTCCTCTACAATCATTTCAGCACACTCATACTATGTTGGCTATGGTTCCCCCTCTAAATCAGCCCCTCAAAAGGTTCATCAATTGCTAGATATTTTTTGAGATAGGAAGTTTGAAAACTCTTCAGCCACCAACATAATGCATATACTGCACATGCTACATGGCAAGTTCTGGGCCTTGAAACTGTTAGGTGCTGTAGCAACAAGTTCTATGCAAATATATGTAACAAGTTAAAGTAATGAGAAGGAGGAAAAAAAAAATTTGTATGTTTGGTAAATGCCAAAGGAAAGGTCTTGGCTCTCTGCAATTTGCCATACTGGACTATTAGCTACAGAAGAAGTCATGTTTACTGTTTGTTCATCTATTGAGTATGGAAGAAATAAAAATAACAATAAAAATAAATTTTAAAATAAAATCAAAATAAAAAATAAAAAGGTCTGTGTAATGAAAAAATATTTAACTTCAAATAAGATCTTAATCAACCAGCGGCTACTGCAGTTGCAATGGCATATGAAGCTCTTCATAAAGCTGATAAAGATGTGGACTTAAGTCTTTTTTAACTCTTCAGTTTTTGATTTGGAAAACAACCCATTCCCCATAAAGGGCTTCTGTGACTCCTAATGAAGACATGGCACAAACATGGCATGGGATTCAAGAGCATACTGGGTCTAGAGAATGAATACAGTTCATAAAAATGCCTCCTTTTCTGCTCTTGAAGAACAACTAAAACCATTTAATTTCTAGGTTTTACCATACAGGCAACATTTTAACACATTCCTGCTCAAATCCATGCCTTGAAAAAATCCATGCCCTTGTGTGGGGAAAAGAGAATGAGCCCCTGAGTTGCAGAAAATTAAGAATAATATGAAAAGATGAAGAGGTTTGTTAAAAAAAAGATAAAAGAATCAGTTTTCTGGTCTGCCTAATTTGGATAGTGTTTTTCTTATGAGGGTAAGTGGTTGTGTCATTAGAATATATACGGAAGAACGAATGACGTGCTGTCCGACAAAAAGAGGGTCATGAGAGGAGGATGGGAGTCTGAAAAACAACCTCATGAGAGTCAGGAAGAACTTACCAACTACCCACCATAACAGTAAAGCTGACAATATAAAACTCATATGAAAGGGACTATGGATGTTGCCCCTGACTGGGAATCTTGGACAATTTTCATTTAAATTCTTGTGCATTTTCTCAGAGGAATGAAGAAGCACAGCGCAATAATGAAGATCAAGAATTAGCGCTGTGTCAAAATTACACTAATGGGAAAATTTTAGAATGGCTACTGATTGAAGGGGTATCTGCTCTGTGGAGCAGTGAATCCACAGAGAAGTGCGAATCAGGCTGAAATGAATGACAGATGGGTTGATGAGATGAGTTTTAAATTAAAGAGTACAGGGGCAATTCAGAAAGAGATTTGCCTTATTTGCATTAGCTTGGTTATTCAGTGTGGAGGGACAAAGGAAAACATATGAAGGTCTAAAAGCAGATGAAGGTCTATGCATGGTGTAGTTTACAGGAAGAAGAAAATGAGTAACAATATGACCGTAGAAGAAGGATTATCAGAGAAAATTTGAAAGTATAATAAGGGGAATGAAAATATTAAAGTTGATGAGAACAGTAAATATGAAATCAAAACAGATAAAGAAAGGAACAAGCCAGCCTAGCCTGCACAGTTGAAAGGAAGGTAGATTTGCTAGTTCCTAAAGGAACTAAGTGAACTGCTGAAAGACAAAGGCAACAAAATGGAGTTATTAAAACTACTGACACAGATCTCAGAGCAGCTAGTGTAAGCATAATAAAAATACTAAAGCAAACCTGGTAGGAGCAGAAAGCATTGTGGAAAATTGCCATTAATTAAATAAATTTTTTCCATGAAAGAGAAACATTATACTGTAAAATAGCTTTGTAATTTATTGACATAACAGTACAAGAGAAGGTATAACATGAATAAAGGATAATCCCAGATCTGAATGAATACATCCATTTGGTTTCAATATCAGCAATGCTAATGAGCACAGTACCAAGGATGAGGGCTAATTGTGCAGAAGGTACAGAAAGGTTTTATCCCACCTGAACCAAACCCAAATCTAAACAGTTTAGTGCTTTCAAATACTTCAAGTTGTCGTTGGCCTTGCTTATCATGTCAGTGTGAATTTTAGAATGTAAAGGGACAAAGTAAGTGAGGATCAATGCCTAACAAAGAGGGAGGAAGGAGCAGGAAAAGTTTCATTAAATCAAATTTCAAGTGCATGATGCAGTGCTGTCAGCAAGGTAACAAACTACACATGATGACTCCCTGTTACCTGCTTCTGAGGAATAACAATCAACATATGACTGGTGGTGTTCTGTTGAGTCATGTTAGCAAGAGATCAGATTCCATGCTGGTACTTCCTCTAAAAGGAATAGTATCTACATATCATGAGCCTAGTGGATAAGAGTAGGTGAAAGAAAAAAACAGACAAAAAAACCCCAACAACAACAACAAAAACCAATAACAACAAACACAAACCTAAATCACATTAATTCCTGTTCATTTGAAGGAAAATATTCTGGCAGACATTTCTTTCAGCATACAGTATATGACACCTGTCATAAATGATAGTCATAAATAAAGTCAGTACCCCAATATGTACTACAATTGCTACAACACACACAATATGAACACGTTCCTTGACAAAAGGATGATGCAAGAAGTTAAAAATGCACCCACCCAGTAGACAGTGTTAGACATGACGCTTGAACATTTATCAGAATTATTAAAATAGCTATGTGTATCACTTATAGAATTGGGGGGAATTTTTATCATGTTGTAGCACTAACCTCCAAACCTGTGAAAGATACTTTTCCTTCTGGATGTTTAAAAATTGTCCAAAAAAAAATTCTTGAGAGAAAGTGCTGGGCAAGTGTAATAAATAAATTTTAAATAAATATTTTAAAATATAATAAATACAATAAATAAACATACAAATTTTAAATATAATTCAACATAGCTATGAGTAACAGGATCTGCCACAGCCATTGATTCTTAATAAACCAATTAAAGAAAAGGATATTTCACAGTAAACAAAACATATTTGCAATAGCAAATACCATCCCTAAAATAACCCAGAATAGTAACTATTTGAGATTACACTGAAAGCACTCACTTTTGACAAAACTGTCCTAGGCAAAACAGTTTATTTAGAATATATTTCAGCATTTTAAGATGCTTAGGAAAAAATTGACCATTCCGGATGTAGCTTGAACTTACAAGTTTTTTTGTTTGATGCCAAAGATTTTGGCTAGTAGAATGATTCTGACTTGCTAGTAAGGATTTAAGATTTTGTGTATTTTAACACCACCAAAAATTACAACTCCTGGCATATTTGTTATGCAACATAAAGACAGTAAATAATTCCACACTTGCCAGAAGCTTATTATTTAGCTCATTCGTTTGACCCTTTAACATCAGGCCTCATATCAGTTCTTCCCTATGTGCTTTGATAAAAGCATAAGATAAGCTCATGGAAAATCACTTAGTGATTCAACTGATCTTGAATTTACATAATAGCAAGTACAGCTTTGCTGACAGAGCTAAGTCAAAAACGTTCCATTTATTCATGTTACTAGAAAAATTTATACATTAAGTATAAATTTTAAGTACCTACATGCAACAGGCACAAAAAGACAAAGCATGTGTACTTTAACTCTTGCCTCTTAAAGGGAAAAAAAATAAAGGATACGCCCAAAAATCCATTCCGCTTTCATTTCCTCGATCTGTCACGAAATGTATGATATTGTTATCTTTCATCCCATTCCTACTTTCTAAATGTACTCTTCCTTGGGCATTAGCAATGGAATCAAAATAGTGGCTATATCAGGGCAGTGTCTGTATAATATCCAGTACAGACAGAACCCAGGATTAGGGTGCATTGGAACTGATAGCAGGATCATAGTGCATGCTGCTCCACATATGTAGATGCTGTGAAAAGCAGTTCAGAAGCTACAAATGGAACTAGCATGCCACCAAAGATGTCATGAAAGAGACTAAAAATGTAAAGGTGGATCTGTCTGTGCTCTTCTGCACAACATACGGAATGACACTGACCTGAGGGGCACATTCATTTTATTGCTCAGTCATTAAAAGCCACATTGAGAACTACACAGACAGAGAAGGCATCTCTACAGACAAAAAATGTAAAAGCAGTAAATCAAGTTACACAAGTTCCTCTATCACACTACCAGGGTTGTCCCTCAGACTTCTTGAAATTCATACCACCTTTGTCGTATGTGATACATTTACAGTATTTTAATACATACATATGATATTTGTATAAACATAGGCCTTTTTCTATATAAACAAATTCTCACTGATTTTTTTTCTTATGACTATAATTTCATTACATTACAGTGGCATCAGACAAAATTGTAAACATGACACTGTTTTCACAGATTGGATATTTTGACAAGAAATCAGTTGTATGTATGCAGCTGACTTCAAGTACTTTTTGCATGAACCATAGCTTTCACTCTATTTACATTTATTCATAATTTTTAAAGTGAAGTTTATTTAAACTTATTGAGGTTTCTGTTTAAGCTTTACACTCTGAAAGTTTAAATATGTATTCCATTTCTTCTTTGTGCTAAGGAAAAAACACAACTCTCAGACAAAATACTTAATTCTAAACACTTGAGTTAATTTCCTTTTCAGCCTTGGTGTTCTAGCTAGAAATTGTGTTTCATTACTTTTTATATTAAAGATCCCTATCTAAAGTAGCTATGTAGTATTTAGAGATCTCTGTGAAAAGTGATGGAAAGCACTGAAGAGAAATGTATTCTGTCATCTTGTTACTCTTAGGCTGTGGTCCTGCCAACCAGAAAGTCAGCGCAGTTGTTAAGGGCTGGTAATGATGTGGCTCCTATCTCATGAAGGATGAGCCTCAGACATGTCTTTAAAGACTAAAGCACCTACTTTGCTAACAATTTAGAAATATTTTTGAGGCTGGACTTTTCTTTTTTTTTTTTTTTAATCCCTCTTCCAGAGGGAAGAACACAGAGAAAGTTACAGTTTTAAGATTTCACTGATCCCAAGCTGATCTGATGTAAACCCCTCTCTCTAGTTCACTTGTGCAGTGAACTAATGCACAAGACTTCTCAGAACTCCCTATGGCTTTTGAAACCTTGACAACTTGTTTTTCCTCACACATTTTTAGATCTCAGCAGGATAGACAGAGTATCATTTCAGTAGCTTTTTCTCTGATGAAGTCTAGACGGTAAGTGAGGAGTCTTAAGGCAATTAGTCCCACAGTCTGTTCTTCTGATTTAACACCTTTCCAAGGGACAGTAAGTAAAGCTTTCCTGTCTTCACCTGGCATATCTCTCTGACTCTGGCACCATCTAAAATGTGCTGAAGTTAACATATTACAGGACTTGGTTATGAAGTCTGTGGGGAAAGGTCAGCAGATTAGAGAAATTACATAACTCATATCCTATGTTTAAATAAAAAGGACTGCATGTGTTCTTCCTAAAAATTCAGAAGATTTTAGAAAACAAAATCAACACAGACACCTCCACAACAGGCTTTGTCTTGGATATATAATTTACCATTTAAAACTTTAAATGGACTGTTTTACTTTTTACTGTCAAAAGTGGGTTGTGACATCTCATCCTGTCAGCAAAAACTTGGATGGAGAGGGGGAACTGCCAAAACACAAAATCAAAAAGTGATATCTGTTTCATCAGAATATGATGAGAATCAACAATATGAAGACACTTTTGGGCATTGCTTTTCAATAATTCCTCAAACAAAACTCAATTCAATCTCCGTCACTCAGCAAATAAGTTTTCAGATTACTGCAGTATTTTATTTCTAGCCTCTCATTAACCAAGCTTCCTAAACACACTGGGCCATGCTAGTCAACTGAGTACTACAAAACATCAACACTGTTTTTAAGTGAATTTGACTTCATAGGCTTTGAAATCAATACATAAATAAAGAAAATTATGCCACACAGAATAATTTGCTAAGCAAATCTTACAGACAGTTAGTGCAACGTTCACTAAATAATCCCTTTTCAAAGGGATTGACACAGCACTTAATATAGGAAAAATGTTTAAGCAGCAATTTGGGAAAAATACTATTTGGCATGATCATACTTTTTTATTCTAATACTAAATGCAACATGGAAAAACCTCTGAAGTGGAAAGCAACTTTAAAAAGTGGAGAAAAATTAAATGAAATACAAACTTTGTCTTCGGGAAAAATAAATTTATATACCTTCTGAGTTGCAGAACAATAAAAAGGTTTTCTGGAGACCCTCCTAAATCATGTCAAAGAAAGGAGAAAGAATATCCTTTTTTATTTTTTAAGGTATCATTCATGGCCAATAGGTTTGGAAACGATGCTGCACTTGCTGTTTCAGAGAGATTTCAGCTTTGCAGACTCTAATCCTAAATTTAAGGATTTCTTGACCAAAAATATAATGAAATAGTAAAAATTCGTTTCCAGGGAAAAATTATCTTAAAGCTGAAAACAAGGCTAAAGACCTTTACAAGACCTGAACAACTGGGTGGTGGTATAATACAACTCTTTGCCAGAGGGAAAAGGAATGGAACAAATTATTATATCAGTGCTGATACTGCTCTATTTCTACCATTTCATCTTTTGTAATAGTTTAGATCAACCCTGAAGACAAGATGGATTCAGAATACTGTTTAGACCTTGGAGATAGCTTCCTCTGCCAAGTAATACCATGAGAAAATAATAGCACACAGTCAGAAAAGATATTTTGTTTAAATACTTTTGAAGGATCTTTTTTTTCTTTTCTTTTAGCTTCGTCCCAGAAATGTAGGTGCTAAAAAGCACTCTAAAAGCACAAAAGGAACAAGCAGGACTAGACTTATCATGCAAAAAGCCTTCCTTACAAAATACATCAGCAATGACCAAGTAGTCAGTTTAAATTTGCTGAAGAATGAATAGTTTCAACTGTATTCTGTACTTCCAGGGACTGAAAAACCTTTGTGTGTGAGTAATTTGTCATATTAACGGCTGAAGAAGTGTCAAACAAAGAAGTTAAGCTGGAAGGTGCATAAGTTATTAATGACTCCTACGCAAACTACAAAACTATCACAAGAGTAGGCTACTTTTAATTTTTAAAAAATAATAATAATTTAAGTTATTGTATTTTTTTCCTGTGTTTTGCCATGATTGTTTAGGTCTAATAGCAGATTCCAGGATTTCAAGTTCTAAACCAGATTTTGTCCCACACATTTTAAAAGATCTATTGATCTATTGATGCTCAAACCCTTATTCATATGAACAAATCAAATTTTCCCTTGCTAGTGTTCTTGCTTTTAGCACCAAGGTCAGCAAGCCTTTCAAATGAGAGAAAACTGTGCATATGTATATGAGGTGAATGTCTTCACTTTCCACACCACCTCTGTGCCTTCCAAAATGTCTTTTCTTCTTCTTCATTCTTTCTTCCATGTTCCTAAAATATAAATGTAAAAATGTAAAAACATTCCTAAAATGGTTTTCCCTGTTTTTTCCTGGTTTTTTTCTTATGCTTTGAGTTTAATGTCAATTTCCCAGTATTTTGCTTACACTTGAAAATGCTTTTCTTCCTATAAATGATATCTTTTCAACCCAGCCTTTTCTAAAAGCACACTACTTGTATGAATTAGATTTTAACCCTCTATGTATCTATCATGTGTGTTGAAGCGGAATCATTTCTATTTGATTTACATACCAGGTTTCATGAGTCTATTCTTCTGTGTATTTGCAACAGCAATCATTGTGATCAGAAAACCTGGGGCTGAATCAGTGACCTCCAGTAAAGAAAAAGAGTCACAAGTCTCTAAGGTTACTTAACTCGACACCTATTCTATGCCTGTGACTAATTCACACTGTTGGTCCTTAGACTGGATCCACTTAGGCATCTGGAAGACATTATACATGCCACTGGTGTCTGGAAGACATACCTCTTCAGTACTTACTGAAACATCAAGTGCATTGTTTATCATACTCCACAAAGAATAACAAAAATAGAACAGTGTAATTGGGGGAAAAAACTGCCTTCAGAAAGAAGCGTATTTTGTAGGCTGGTTGGACAATTTCAAACATACACAGCACAGCAGTGAGTTAACTCCCAGCTGTTTCTGTTGTTGTGACCCTTTCATTGTGCCAGCATTAGAATAAACATTTAAATTAAAGATTTTTTTTATGTTGATGCTCTGCTTAGATTGTCACAGTAGATTTCAACAATCAAAGCTTTTTTCTTTAAGTACATCCTTGAAAGGTGTGCAAGCTCAGAAGCATTAAGATATTCCCATGATCTTTCAACAACTTTACAATAAAAATCCACCAAAACACCACTATTAAAGATGTGTGAGCTAACATCTAAGGGTGACCTCTTCTGAAAGCAAGAGCTTCTTCACCATATAAAACCCTTTCCCATCAGCTGTATCCTGAACTTTCAGTCATCAGATTAGTTACATTTAACTAGCGCTGAGTCAGTGAAGACTGAGGCAAAGATAGCAGTGAGCAACTCAGCCATATCTCTGTCTGCTGTTACTAATTCTCCCACCCCATCTAGCAACAGGCCCATATTGTTCTCATTTAGTTTTTTATTACTAATATAGTGGTAGAAACTGTGCTTGACATCTTGAGAAGTCTCAATCCCTGTTGAGTGCTGCTTTTCCTAAAATCCTCCTACATGCCTGGACAATCTTTTTAAATTTCTCTTTTGAATCTGGTCCCTTTTTCCACCTCTCCTATCCTGTTATTTTTGAAGTACTTATTTCAATTCCATAAACAGAAACTGGAAAAAGAAAAGGAAAAAAAAAGTCCAGCTAACAAGTTTGACCGTCTGGACAGAGGAATTGTTTCATCCAGATATAGGCCTTTTTGTGGGTCTGAATCTTTCTGTGCAGCCATTCATCCTGAAGGCATCACATAGTGCACTATCAACAATCATTATGCTTATGAAACTTGACATGTTGGTATCTCAATTTTATTTTTGTATCCCCTAAGTCAATATTTTTGCCTCATATAGACATTATCTCAGATAATACAACCAACTATAATTCAAAACCATACTATGAAAAGGTGCAATAACTCTGCATGTTTTTTTCTTCTTTATAAGTCAGTATTACTATAGGTAGTTTAAATGAAGGCAACCTAACCAGAGTTCATAATCCATTACCAATAACAGTGCAGAACCCAGACTGTATCTGGAAGAATAGTTGCCCCTTCCTTTTTTAACCTGCCACCTTACACTTTGTATGAACAAATAAATGTTCTTTTATGTGTACCTATAGTCAGTCACGGAGACTCCTAAAGGAAACGCCATACACGTATTCACCTGTGCAACCACATGTTATAAGAAAGGAGCACTTCCCATCTGCTGGAGAACTCAACCAAGAAGTAAGTCTCTGATTAGTTTACTTGACTGGCCAGTTGATGGATGATTTGGTTTTTCTAGTTGTCCCACTGGCTAAATATACTTATGCCTTAGGCTTGTCAGGAGAAGACACTACAGGCAGACCTCCTCCCAAGACCCTAGCCAGAAATATTATGTTTTTTTCGAACATCATAAATTAATTAGTACAAACTTTACCAAGTTTCTTTAATGCTCTTGAATTGACATGATGATATTTTTTATAATTTCAGATTGAACCTTACTCCTTTTTGACAAAAGAAATCATAATCTGGTATTCACCTTGCCAGAGAAGCTCACAAAGGGTGTGAGCTTCCCCCCCACTCCCCTCTCCCTAATCCTGCTAATTTTGCCTTGCACAGGCACTGATTTGCCAGTGAATAATTGTTTTATTCAGTTGTAAGTATCAGGGCTGCTTACTGTTGTACAGAAATTGTACCATTGTGCTGTTGTAGTTTTTCCTTCGTACAACATTTGCATTATATTCATTACACATTATCTGCCACAGAGTAACACAGCCTCATAACTTCAAGTGCATTATGCTCAGTCATACAAACAACAGCTGCATTTTGTTTTCTATTGCTCTAGAGCTCTTCCCTCTCTACCCTTACCAAATGACATAGTCTATGTCTATATATATGACAATACAGGTATCACATGCCAAAATATATTCATATATTTCTGGATTCAAGCCTGACAATAAGTATATTATGATTGTTGCAAATCACAAGAGTTTTTTATGGATCTTGATGTATAATGACTATATCACACATGAAAGGAATAAATGAGCAGAGACACTTATTAGAACAAAGTGACTGTTACCATTGCAATGATTATTTGTACAGCACGAAAACATCCCTGCTTCTTTGCAGACCTCTTAGGTGTAATGCCTTGCATACAATAAACCTCTGTGAAAAATTTAGTGCAATGCAGAAGCAGTATCAGAAGCACTGGCAGCATTATTGGTGCTGATACAGGACTTAAGTATTCTAAAAAGGAGCTGTGAAAAGGAACAT
Source organism: Dendrocincla fuliginosa (assembly GCA_035047845.1). Lineage (NCBI taxonomy): Eukaryota > Metazoa > Chordata > Aves > Passeriformes > Dendrocolaptidae > Dendrocincla > Dendrocincla fuliginosa. Next base: position 21,248,543 of record JAWWMO010000083.1, on the reverse strand, counting down.
GCAGAAGAGGGAACTTGGAGAATGAGAAGTGAAAGACTTTCAACAGCAAAGGGTACCAGGACAAAGTGCTTATTTGAAAGAAACGGAGAGAACCAAAACAACTATTACACTCATCATTTAATGAAAAAAGTTGTTTTCTGGACAACAGCCAGACAATAGCAACACAATACAATATTCCAGTGGACCATTCCAGGATAGAGGCATGATTACACCATGACATTCAAGTTTCTGCACCAAAGACTGGCATACTTGAGATGAAAACCATACTTAGAGTAACCGTACCAAAGCCATTTCATATATTGTTTCATGTAAATCTGAGCCACCCGACAGGCAAATGTAAATGCTGCCCTGGAGGAGGTACTACACTTCCCTGTGCAGTAAAGTCACTGCCAAAGCAAGTACAAGTAAGTAAACCCTTTCTTATCCACAGGTGGTGAGAGAGAAAAACATGCATGCCTACCATGAAATGCTGCTTTGCACATCAAGGTGAAGAGTAGAACAATCCTCAGATACATGCTACAATGGGCTGAGCATGGTTTGATGCCAGGTGCCCACCAAAACCACTCTGGCACTCACTCCCCCTCCTCAGCTAAAGAGGGGAAAGAAAATATAATTAAAGGCTCCTGGATCAAGGTAAGGACAGGGAGAGATAATTCACTGATTACCATCACAGGCAAAACAGTTTCAACTTTGGGGAGTCAGGAAGGGTCATAGCCACCTTCAGGCATCCACCTGCTCTGGTGTGGAGTCCATTACAGGCTGCAGGTCAATCTCTGCTCCACTGTGGACCTCCATGGGCTGCAGGGGGACATCCTGGATCACCAGTGGCTGCAGGGCAGTCTCAGCTCCAGCACCTGGAGCACATTGTCCCCCTGCTTCTTCATTCATCTTCACTTCTGCAGACTTGTTTCTTCCATATTCTCACTCTCTGGCTGTGGTTGCTGTTGTGCAGCAACTCTTTTCCCCCTTCTTACCCGTATTATTCCAGAGGTACTACAGCCGTCACCAATGTGCTTGACCTTGGCCAGTGGTGGGTGTGTCTTGCAGCTGGCTGGCATTGGCTTTGTTGGACCTGAGGGCTTCTCACAGAAGCCGACTCTGCAACACCTTGGCTACCAAAACCTTGCCTCACTAACTGAATACACACATTTAACCACACAATGCCTTTCCTGTAGCTCAGAGAAAAGCTGAGCTGGTGTCACATATTTTCTTCTGAAACTTTGACAGCCCTCTGCTTGGTTTAGGATTTTATTAAGCTGTAAAGTACTTCCTCTAATCAGAGTGGGGAACAGTGTTGACAGTGGACTTTGTTTTACGAGGAAACATTTAAAAAGCCATCCTGACATTCAAAAGACATAAATGTTAGTAAAAATTGAACTGAAGCACTCTGCGCTTCTCATTCATTTTGTGAGATACTCTGAGACGATTTGCCTGGGGAAATGAAGCAATAACATCTGAAGGCCTGATTTTTCAGAGACATCAAGACATATAGCTCCAGATGTTGTCACAGAAATCTATGGTGCTCACTCGTTCTGAAAATTGGGCTGTGGATGTATAAAGCCTTAACTCGTGCTTGTCTAAAAGGTATATGGTAAAGGACAAAAAGTAAATATGGTGCTTTCAAAATAAAACTTGTTTTGCCTCCACTCATATGTAAAATTACAAATGAGTTTTACAGCTGAAATTAAAACTCGAGGAAGTAAATTTGTCTAAGCTTTCTTTTAATTTCTAGCTGCTGATAGAATAGGCCTTCACTTATACTTCAGAGACTTACAAGGAAAAAATCTTGAATTAATACAGGAATTCTTATAAAACTTCATAAGCTGTTGCCCTGGAAAGGTAGGACTTTACTGTGGTTATGACTCTAACTTGAGCTATCTAAGCTCCCTAGTCTTGCAGAGCCTTGTCTTGCTTTGACATACTGCATCTTCTATGTACATTATATCCTGTGTGCATCAAAGAGCATGTAGGTGTAAATCTGTCATTAAATAGAATACAAATAGACACAGAGACAAAGGTGTTCTTACTAGAAAAAAGTACTTCTAATTATCTACCTTTGATTTCTAAGTGCCATGAGTAGGCAAAAAAAAATTCAATTTATGTTGTCATCACAAAAAACAAAGTTTGCTTCTAGGCACATGAAAAACTAAGTGATTTTCATTCTAACAATGGATAAGGAATTTCCCTGAGTTGGAATGTAAGAGTTTGTTCTTTGCATCAGTGTTAGTAATAACACTTTGCAGACTACTGAAACGCATTAAGTCTTAGTAGGTCCATTCAAGACTGTCAGAGTTAAGTATGTCAGCATTTCCATTTAAGTCTCTCTTCTCGAAAGTCTAGTAAAAGGGTTGATATTATTGCTCTCTTTTGAGCAAGTAAATCTTCATAAGTCAGAACTTTTGCTCGTTAATCTCCCTTTGATTGTGCTTGGCCATTGCAATACTAATTTGAGTACATCTACATTTTCTGCTCTGCCTCAGTCAGCTGTATGGTGTCTTCATAGAGATAGCAAAACCAGAGTAGATCAGTCTGATGATGGGTGCACTTTGCTGCCTTTTCTGACAGTGGCCTCCAACATAAGCAAAAGAAATACCACAATGAACACTTACAGAATGACAAGCTTTAAGTGGCTTTGTGCATTCAGTCATAGTTGGTCCACCTGTTATCTGGATAGTACAATTCCAGTACAATTCCAGATTTGTCCTCTTCCAAAGGGTGGCTTCCTTGGCACCTGCTCCTAACAAATGGAAAGTTGTACTCCTTTCATCTATATTCAGTTTCTTCAACAACATCCTTGTATATTTAAAAATCCAGATGCCAAAATAAAGGCAGTCACCCCGCTGGCCTAATTAGGTTTTTCATCAAAGTCTAAAACAACCTATTTTTTAAAAAACTTTGAAGATAGAGTAGTTCCACTTATAGCTCCACTTACTTCCAAACTCTGAATACATAACAAATAGAACTGAACAGAACATTCTCCAGTTGGAAGGGACCTACAACGATCATCTAGTCCAAGTGTCTGACCACTTCAGAACTGACCAAGATAAAAGCATACTGCTAAAGGCATTGTCCAAATGCCCCATAAAACACTGACAGGCTGGGGTCATTGACCACCCTTCTAGGAAGCCTGTTCCAGTGTTTAACCATTCTGTCAGTAAAGAAATGCTTCCAGATGTCCAGTCTAAATCTCCCCTACAAGGTTAAAAAACAGGTCATTAAATTAAAAGCTTGTCTCTTGATTAAAGGTGACCTGGCAGATTTGTTTAAATATTGACCACTACCATCATTAATTTGAAATAATATTGTTTACTGTATTTAGGATTGTTCTTGCTATTGCTTATCTATCTAGCTACCAGTTCACCATATATGAAGAAAATTGCTAAGTACTTGTACTGTATAACTTGAGTTCTGAGAAGAGACAGAATGACCTGAGCATTGCAGCAGGAGGGCCTCTCTGCAGTCAGGAGCTCGGAACAACCACTGTGACCCCACAGCAGTCCTTGGTATTGCGAGCACAGCGTTTGTGTATGGGGTGAGTGACGTCAAGCCTTTTGTCATGTATGCCAGAGATCAGACTGGCATCCCGAACACCTTGAGGTGATTCAAAGTGCTTTTTTTCCTCTTTTCATTAAGCAGAAATGAACTGAAATGCTGGCATCTAGCATTTGCCCTAGGAAAACATTTGTGCCAAACTATCTGCTTCAGAAATAATGATTTGAGATGTGACTGAGCACCACTTGCATGTCAGCACCTCTCAAATAGGTGGGCATGTGGATATGGAACACACTCTTACCCGCAACGCAATGGTCAGGATGTCAACTTAGTTTGAACCACCATACCACAGCAGACATCACTTCATAGCACAGCTTATGGGTGGGGTGGCAAGTCCTTCAGAACTGCTACAGGATGGCATCTTTGAGGAGTGGTCAGCATATGAAGAGAGAGATTAGTCTATGGGAATTTACAGAATTCAAATGCAGACTTTGCTGTAAAGCGAGAATTTGCCTGTATATGTACTGTGTAGCACACATAACAGGAAGGCTACTGAAAATATTAAAAGATAAAACAATGTTAAAGAGTTGCCATTTAGGATTTCTAAATCCTACTCTTTTTTATTAAGTAGCTTTGATTAAAAATCAATTAGAAACAAAGAACACTTGAAGGAGGAATAATAAAAAAAGGTGTGATGAGAACCAACAAGTATAAATAAGATTCCAGTTGCAGTACTTTTGCTGGTAGGCAATTCCTGTCAGATGTCATCAATACTTAGAAGAAAAAAAAGCAATGCTCTTAAGAGAAAATGTTGCCGGCTTCATTTCCTGCTTTTTGCGTAATGACTGACTCTATCTTCCCTTTAGTTTCTTCTAATTACTACCTCTGCAGTAGGAAACAGTAAATTCTCTTTGTATTTCATTTGCCCTTATGACATTTCAGGTCAAATCTAACAAAACCTCGGGCTCTGTCCTAGAATGAAATTAAAATATAAATGCTTTGGAGAATCTGTGCCTCAAAGGCAGGTCTCTCTTTAGTACTGCTATTGCCTGAATTATTCTGTTCTTGAATTAAACTATATGCATCCAAACTGAAACACCATAAAAAAAATAATTACTTTCCTTCTGTTATTCAATCCAGATCATGAGATTCAGACCTAACTTACCCAGTTCCTTGTAAATTCAAACACTAGAAATAACTATCAGATTTTTGTTTGTCAACATGTTGGAGAAAATCAGAACTAAATTTCACTGAATTAAAAGGCACAAATAAACTAAAAAACATTCTAGCTTGAAACTTACACGTAGCTTCTTTTTCTTCTTCTGTATTTAAAGATCATACAACAAATTTTTATACTTGTGAAAACTGTAAGAATTTTGCAAGTATATCTGTTTCCAAGTGTCTAATAATTTTAAGCATTAAAAGAAAAAATATTAATACAGTTCAATTGCCAACTAAACATACAGAAAAATGTTTGTATATTTTTAAACATTTACAATCTGTGTGCTGCAATATATTTCAGCTCCTAAAGCAGCAGCATTTTGGTTTAATGTGTGCTGCATGAATGTAAAAAGTATGGCACACAGCACTAGGATATCAACTGCCTACTTGGAGAATGATTAATTTAAGATAAATACATGCCTGGCTTCAGCTTCACTGATTGTATTTCCTATCCCAAGCTGCAGAATAAGTGTTTCCACTCAGATGTTGTAAAACATATACAGGAATCATTCTTTTCTACTCACAAACCACAGTGCATCACAGATTTAATCTTGCTCTTCTGTACCCTTTGGCTGAATTTAATTTTACTTCTGCCATCAACCTAATATACAAAAAATGTTTCCTATTTATTTCAATACATAAACTTTAAACTCATGTTATTCTGATTTCATCCCACTTCAATTTCTTTGTTTGATGGCGAACAACAAAAAGCTTAACACTGTCTACAAGTTCATAATGGAATCACTTGGAAGAAATTAAAAAAAAAAAAATATATATATATATAAAGAAATTACAACATACCTAACTGAAAAAATATTTGGTTTCATAATGATCATGGGACTTACCAGACATGATAAATGCATAAAGACACAGAAAAAAGATCTTGTTTTTTTTCAGTGCTACAAAATGAGACTGTGAATTTGGTCCATGGCAAAATATATTTTTAAAAAAGAAAAGCTAATGGCTCAGTCTTATGAGATTGCACATCTTTGAAAAACTTACCCTCTGGGTTAAAAGCAAACAGTATCTCCCATTCACAGAATCACAGAATCACAAAATGTGCTGAGTTGGAAGGGACTCACAAGGATCATCGAATTCAACTCCTGGCCCTGCACAGGACCATCCCCAAGAGTCACACCATGTGCCTCAGAATATCCACTCAGTAGAGTCTGTATCTGTATTCCTATGAACACAGGATCTATCCTACTCACAACAAACAAGTCGGCAAGTCAGGGAATAAATGGAAGAGAAGAGAGAAGAGGAAAGATAAGAAGGGATCAGGCAAGGCTAGAACTTCATTCAGCACACAAATATGTACCACAAATAAAAAACAGTGTGCTTCTAGGAAAGCATGATTATAATTAATGTACCAACCAAATAAATAAATTAATGAAAAATTCTCAGATCCGATTTATTTTATTCTATGGGAAAAAGCACCTAAACAGACTCCACATACCCCAGTCTCAACAAGACATGTTTGTCAACCAAGCACCTTGCAACAGTCCAAGTGCAAGTTTCTGTTTTAGCTTGACCCATGCTGACAGATACTGCAATAGCCGTGCCTTCTGCAAAGGTAGGGACTGGAAGTACAGTACACATGTAATACAGTTCACTTCTGAAAGATACTTAGTGGAGAAGGAATTTGATATGTCACTGTAGTGGGCGTAAGTGGCAGGGCTTAATCAGGAAGGTACTGCGCTGTTCACGTGTGAGAGGAGGCCATGAACTGCCATTTGCCAATAAAAACAATTGCAGACACACAATTCCCTTCACACACCAAAACTGCAATCAGTCAGGGGAGTGCACAGCACCTCTAATCAGGCAGCAGCTACTGGGGCAAGAAGACACGCAGTGGGTCCCACAGATGAGAACTGGCTAAACAGCAGATCCAAGAGGGCCACTGTCAGTGGAATAGGGTCTAGTTGGAGGTCTGTCACTAGTGGTGCCCCTCACGGTCCAATACTGGGACCAGTATTGTTTAACTTGTTCATCAATGATTTGGATGAAGGGGTAGAGTGCCTCCTCAGCAAGTTCCTTGACAACACAAAGCTGGGAGGAGCAACCAATACCCCAGAAGTCCATGCTGCCCTTCAGAAGAACCCTGACAGGTTGGAGAGATGGGCAGTGAAGAACTGTCTGAAGTACAACAAAGGCAAATGCAGGGTCCTGCGCCTGGGGAAGAATAACCCTCTGTACTAGTACAGACTGGGGGCTGACCTGCTAGAAAGCAGCTCTGTGGAGAAGGACGTGGTGGTCCTGTCCATGAGCCAGAGTGTGCCCTTGTGGCCAAGAAGGCCAATGGTCTCCTGGATTGCATTAGGAAGAGCACTGCCAGCAGGCAATGGGAGGTGATCCTGCCCCTCTAGTCAGTCCTAGTGAGGCCACATGTGCAGTGCCATGTCCAGTTCTGGGCTCCTCAGGACAAGAAAGATATGGAGCTCCTGGAGTGGGTCTAAGAAACTAGGAGAGGACTAAGATGACTAAGGGACAGGACCATATTTCTTAGGATAGGATGAGGGAGCAGGGACTGTTCAGACTCAAGAAGTGGCAAGTGAGAGGGGACCTCACCAATGTCTATAAGTATCTGAAGGGTGGGTGCCAAGATGATGGAGCCAGGCTCTTCTCGGTGTTGCCAGCAATAGGACAGGAGGCAACAGGCAGAAACTGATGCATGGGAAGTTAGCGAGGAAGAACTTTTTTACTGTGTAGGTGGCTGTGCACTGGAACAAATTGCCCTGAGAAGTCGTGGAGTCTCCCTCACTGGACATATTCAAGATCCACCTGGATAGAATTCAGTACAATGTGCTCTGGGATAACTCTGCTTGTGCAGAGAGGTTGGACCAGATGACCCACTGTGATACTTTCCAATCTGAACCATTTTGTGATTTTAAGTGCTGGAGAGGCACTCTTTGAAGGAGCCTCCCTGTCAAAGGAACAGAGACACTCCTGAGGGACAATGATGCAGCCCATGAGCAACCCCACAGAGGGGCAGAGACACCCTCAAAGCACTGTGGGCTTCAGGTGACTCACAGCAGGGCAGAGGACCACCAGTAAGAAGGGAAAATCAGCTGGTAGGGACCTCTACACACATGATCACAACCTTTCCCATGCACCATCCATTGCCTATCTGGAGGAATTGGACTGGATGGAGTGTCGTGACCTTCGGTGAATATAAAGGAAGTAGAGACTAGGACATGTTGCATGTTTATCTTACACTGAGATTGGGGGAGAGGAAGGACAGGTTGCTAATGACCCTAAGCATGTCTTAGAGTAGGTTCTTCTAAAAGCCTATTAGTAATTACTTATTAATAACCCTGTTCTCAACCATGTAACTGGAGACAGATTTTGTACAACTAGAGATGAGTCACAGAATGGAAAAAAAAATCAAACTGGCCTTAAATTATAGAAGCTTTTCGAATCAGCCAATAGCAGTAAGTCAGATAAACATCCCTTGAGTTGTCTGAATACAAAAAAAAAAAAAAAAAAAAGAGAGAGAAAAAAGAAAATAGATCTATGTGCATTTAAATTGCTTTTGTATTAGGCATATGGGTTCCTATAACTAACCTCAACATTTTTATTTTTTCTACATAAGCATTTAAAGCAGATGTAAATGATTCCAGTGAACAGCCTGGAAATTTGTCTACTCCATCACATAAGGACAGTGATAAAGATGTGAATATTAGGAACCACCCATAGCGATGAGAGATGATTTTACTCCTCATTCCCATTTATTTTCTTTCTAACAGTATTCCAGTCAGGGGACCAATTAGTGCTGCACAGTGATCTAGAGTTTAAAGCATTTATCCATAAGAATCAACCAGCAACTCCTATACCATTTTATGTAAACTACCAGCATCTAGCAGATGATGACAAACTTAACTGAAATTGCTTTTTCTAATGGAAAAATATATTTAATATGCACAGTAATTTTTAATTAGGTGCATGACTTTATTGCTTCCAGTGCTTTCTTTTAAACAGTGGAAACTGTATCTTGAAACCACCAATAGGTTACGTTGCATCTGTTGTAAATCCTTGACAGTAAATGGTGTGAGAAGCAGCTCTTACCTTTACCAAGCAAAATTCTCTGGCTGAAAAGATTGAAAAGATTCCTGGTATGCTACCCTGTCTTAAAAGGTTGGATATTCTTCCTCTATATTATGCTTTACAAAGAACCGATAAAAAGACATTGCACAGTTCTAAACTTGTGTCTGCAGGCAGACACGGGCTACTTTCCCAACTCCAGAGCAATTCAAAACCTTTAGAGTACTCCCTGCTGCTCTTCTCCTGCCTAGCACCTGCTACAAGTTACAGACTGTGTACACCAGATTTATACACACTCAGAGGAAATGTATTGACAGTGAGTTTAACCCGAGCCAGCAGCTCAGCCCCACACAACCACTCATTCATTCCTCTGATGATGGCAAGGGGAGAGAATCGTAACAGTAAAAGTGAAAAAACTCATGGGTTGAGATAAAAACAGTTCAATAGGGAAAACAAAAGCTGAACATGCAAGCAAAGCAAAATGAGGAATTAACTGACTGTCTCCCATGGATAAGCTGTTCAGTCATCCCCAGGAAAACAGAGCTCCATCACATGTAACAGTGATTTGGGAAGATAAATGCCTTCTTCTTTCCCCCAGTTTTATATGCTGACCATGACACCATGTGGTATGGAAATGGGTCAGTTGAGGTCAGCTGTCCTTGATGTGTCCCCCTCCCAGCTTCCCATACACACCCAGCCCACTCACTGGTGGAGTGAGAAGCAGAAGAGGCCTTGGCTTTGTGCAAGCACTGCCCAGCAATAATAAAATATCCCTGAATTATTGACACTGCTCTCAGCGCAAACTCAAAACATAGCCCCACACTTGCTATTGTGAAGAAAGTGAGCTCTACCGCAGCCAAACCAGCATATACAGTCAGGATGCTTTGCATATATGGATGTAACTAGCTACATGAAAATGAAAAAATTCCCACTACAATGGCTCAGCAGAACCACATATTCTTTCACATGCTACACAGGCACAAGTATTCCAGATTAAAAGTCAGGTAACAATACTCTGACATTAGTTACATCAGTAAGGTGCAAGCCACACTTTCCAAACTTAAGAGATAGTCATAATATTGCTGAAAGACAGCAGTGACCTCAACAGGGCTACAAGGGTATAAAACTGGAAGAAGAAAGGTGAGATTCTGGATATGTGTCTTCTATCTAGACATCAGTTCATTTCTAAGAACCTAGTTACTACCAAATATCCCATCTTTAAGTATCTAGACCACTTGACACAAAGAATTTTCCTTTTTCATAACATTCAATATTCTGTACATTCAGCAATTATGTTTTTATGTGATGAGTCCCTGTTTTGAGTCTTGCTGGAATGGAAAAAAGGCACAAAAGATCACAGACACATTTTTTTCTCCTAGGAATCACTCAGACTTCAGCAATATAAGGAGGATATGCTGCTGGTAAGACTATAGGAAAATTATAAGCTAAGTTAGGAACTGTATTACAAGGAAAAGTCAAATTATCGTTATGATATAGCAAATGAAAACCTGTCCTAAAACCTTATACAAGTTAAAACTGAAAATATAAAAGTCAACATTCAGATGACTACTGACACTGAATATATGTTGAAGTACGGCCTACATGACATTTCCTTCACAGTGTACATTTTAAAAATAATTACTCAGAAATATGTGCCTTAGATATTATATGTAACTTAGACAACATGGAGGAGGAGTCCTTTTCAAAAATAGTTAAAAAAACCACCACAGAATATAGCCATAGGAATATCTCCTACAACTATACTTCAGCTAACTCCATAAAATCAGATCTTCTAATGCACCAAACTGTCTTCAAACCTGAAACGAGGTTTAAGATAATTAAATAAGTTTTAAAACATCTGTTGTGGTGTCAGGAAAGTATCAAGCACAATTTTCTGTAATTTAATGATACACCTTGTCCATATATATATATATGGACCATACAAGCTTGAAAGCAAAATTTCATTTGTTAGACTTGTATGCAATTTTATAACTCATATAGTTTCTAGCTATATGCAAAAAAAACAAACCAAAAAAGGATGTTTTTAAGTTTGTTTTAAAACATTTTTTTCATACAGCGGATTTAAAGATAGGAGATAATTTGTCCCTTAAAAGAAATTATGGAGAATGCTAAAAGTAGAAATGAGGATTATATCAAAACTTTTCTGAAGCACGCATTCAAACCCTGTAGCAGTGCAAGTGGATAGAATAATTCCGCTAGTGAGCTAAAGCAAGGAAACAGGAAGTACGCATGGGGCACAAGACAGTCTTGCTATCTAGGCCTATATTATGATTTCTATGGATACTACTTCATTAATTCTTGGAGCCTTTCTTCTGCTGAATGAGGCATCAGGACCCTGTACCTGCCAGTCCTCGGAAAGCAAAAAAGGCCTTCTCAGAGATACACACAACCCATGCCTGCCTGTTGCACATTTAACCAGCTCTGTGACTAGTAACTTCCCAGTTTTTAACCATCATGAGCAACACAGAGGTCTCTAGACAGCTCACCTCTCAGGCAAGCGTGAAGTACTGAATTTCAAATTCATTCTGGTTTTACCCATTACTGTTTTCATGAAAAGCATCCTCTCCATTTAAGCTGACTTCAGAAGCCTGCTGCTATTGATAAGCTTTAATGTTTAGGACACAAAGAAGAAACTTTTACTTACAGATTTCCAAGACTCTCATTAGTGATGGCCCGGGAAAGTAATACAACAAAATGGGATGTTTCTGAGTATCTGTTTTTCATCACAAAATGCTGAGTCACATTTTGCTCTCATTTACAAATTTGCTACATAAATGATTCATTGAGATCATCTGCATAGAAATTATAATTGAACTTCATTTTTCAAGTCCAAGTCTCTCCCACTCTCCAAACTACACCTATTGCAAACACATGGTCTTGCACTCTAACTGATCTCCTGGATCACAGTGGACAGTAAGTTCTCCAGACAAACCAGATTTCCGTTTTTGACTGCAAAAAAAACCCTCAAACCCTGAAAGCTGTTTGCAATGAAAACTATTTATACCTCATTCTGTTGCAAGTAGAAGCCTACTGGAGGGTGCCCATAGCAAGGAAGGTACAGTGCAGTACTCAGAGGCAAACCATGGGATAAAGCCATTAGTTGTAGCCTGTAATCACACTGCAGCTCCTCCTGTGAAGCCTTGGGAAAAGGCTCCGGAAGAGCAGATCACATATCCTGATTCTTTGCTTAGAAGTGATTTTGCACAGACCAAATATCTCAGCACCCTGCATGTTAGTACAATCATGCTATATCCACATAAGCTGAACAAAGTTTATGTTTGATTATGGTTGCATCTGAAGTGCATGAAAACTGTGGCTTCCTTCTTGAGTCCACCCCATGTATTCATACCACCCCCGCCTATGTGTCCAGCAACAGATACATGTAAATTCTAGTAAATGATGTATAGACATGATGAATATGGGAAGAATGCCTGAACCTCAGAGCCTGTTGCTGATTTAAATCTAAGACATTTTGTGATCCCAGAAACTAGTTCCTTTTGAAGATAGCATGTCCAGATGCAATGACATCTGCAGTTGTTGAGCCCACAACAAAGGCAACAATGGAACCAAGGGTATTTATTTTTACTATGAAATTTGATTTGAAAAAGATGATTGAGTTCCTATTTGTCAGATTACTACAGATCAAAGAAATGTGTGCAGTTAGGGAAAAAAAAATTAAAATCTCAGATTACCATTAAAAGATAGATTCAGTGACATTAAAACAAACCAACCAACCAACCAAAAAAACTACAACACCCAATCCCTATGCAAATTCTAAAGTATCTTGAACAGATTCTGGAGATTTTAAGCCTTTCAACCAAATGATGATCCAAAATTTCCTGATCAATCCAAGCCTGGAGAAACCAAACGTGTTTGAACGTAAAGATTGTCTAAAAGGAGTGCCAAGAGTTCTGAACACACCCAGGACTCCATGTTAGCCAGTACTGACCCCTTGGCTGAGCTCCACAGTTTGCCAAACCAGGCACCATTTTTGGAAGTGCCTGAAAGACCAGGCTTGGTTGGAGCATGACAAACACACAGCATCACAGATTCATAGAATCATAGAATGGCCTGCGTTGGAAGGGACCCTAAAGATCATCTACTTCCAACGCCCTTGCTGTGGACAGCAACACCTTTCAGTAGACCAGGTTACTCAGAGTTCCATTCAGCGTGGCCCTGAAACATGATTATGCTTTTGCATTCAGAAATACAGGTAGAAAAGGAAAGCTTTCACAAATCTCATGGTGAAAAAACTTGCCCAGAAATTGTGAGCACCATGTTCTGTGTCCCTTTAAACTGTGGCCAAAACCCAAACCAAATCTACAAGCTCCCACCAGTGCTCTAATCATCACATCGGTGTTCGTATTTTGGAATTTTTTCAACTTTTTTTTTTTTCAATCTTACACTTTAAAAGCACATAGGTACCTACTTCACAGAGGCACTGCAGGAGTGCACTAGTTAAACCACTGCGAACAGGCAAGAGCACTATAAATGCCAAGTACTGTTACTAATACTAGTAGCTATAATACTACTACTTGACATTAGTATAGTGCCTTCCATCTGAGAATCACAAATCACTTTAAAAAATCAATTATTTAGATGCTGTCAGGTGGGTAAGCGTTATCTTCCTTTTATAGATGATGAAACACAGGCTTATATCAGTCAATTGCATCGCTAAAGTTATCCAGGAGGCAGGCATAGAACCACAGTAGATAGCGCATGCAAGACCTCCTCTGTCATCTCTAACTAACATGGATTCTTCTTTCCAATGTGTCACCTATTTGCTCTCACTTATCATTTTTGTGAACTGTCTTCTACAAGTAGTTTTCATTACCTTTCCTATCATTATAAATGAGTTAAGGACATCACACTAGAAAATATGCTTTGTCCCTTCATTTGCAGGATAGGTGTTGTGAAGCATTACATGAATAATCCATTTACATGTTGTAATACTTATTAATATTTACTCTCCTTATTCTTTTTTACTGTTTTGGTGAAGATATAAAGTATAGCCTATCACAATAAAAAAAATATTTTAGTAGATTTTACAAAACCAGATGCCATTACTAAAACTAACTGTATTCTTTATGATCCTAAAAACAGCCAAATTTTGTTATTCTTACCTATGCTTATTAACATTGTTTCTTGAACGAAGTTCATCATAATAGAAGAAGTTTTCTTAATGCTATTTACTCACTTATTCTCATGCAAACACTACATGATATAGTCACTTTCTCTTTTTCCCACTGAAGAGACAGTGGATTTTTTATTTTTTTTTAGTACCATAAAATCATGCCTATATGGTCAGGAACAATCACATTCCACCCCTCCATAAGATCTCAGCCTGTAAGCTGCTCAAAGATTCCCACTGTCAAATGCACTCGCACGAGTGAGTCCCAGCTGCGACTCCAGCTTCAGAGTTCAAGCACAGCCCCAGGCTGAGGGACTTGTGCTGAACAGCCCCAGCCTGGGACTGCACCTCACCTTGATAACTCATAGCCACTGATGTAAGACTGCCTACTTGCACTAATTATTTTGAGTAATACATAAAGATATCAGTGGCCTGTCATTTTTAGACTATCCTGAGCTTAACACTGGTGACTACCACCTAAGTTCTGCCAGAATTTTTTCCTTCATTAACAAGGTTGATGTATTACAATTTTTTCCAAAAGTCAAGTACCAGCTAGATATTTAAGTGCCCAGAGAACTGGAAATGGGAAGAAAGCTCATTAAAATTTTCCCATCCAAGATGTGTCAAATGAAGTATAGAGACCAGGCAAAAACTACTAACACTTTTTTAATATATTAATATGATAAATTATTAGTCTTGTTAATATTAACATAAAATGAATGTATAGAAATGTAATATACAATTTTAATTTAAATATTAATTTCCCCACGCACATTCTTTCCCCCTCCAATAACAGTATTATGAGAATACTAGATCCCATCTACTCTAACTTTAGTAAAAATGTACTTTACTTTTCCTATTTATTTATCTTGTAAAGTTATTATCGTGGCTTAGAAACTGGATCATGTTAAGAGTCTACATGCATATACATATTAATCTCACCTGACTTCAAGGAGTGTCCCTTTACTTTCCGCATGCAGTTCATAACCAGGAAACAAACTATGCCCTCAATTAGCCTCTTACTTCCCCTCAAAATTAATGGAAGAATTTCACAAGTACAGCTGCTGTATTGTGCAGCCCTGTCTGCACAGGGTGCTTCTTGGAGGAAGGGGACATGGTCATCTTTGCCACCTTGTACCTCCTCTTCCTTATTTTCTGCTCTCTGTCTTTCTCTGTTCAGTCAGCTTGCCATGTGTGTACACTCTGCACTGACCCATCATGCAGTGGTAGAAGCAAAGCACGCTGGAATATTCTAGGAAAAACCACGGAGACATAATGGAAGCAAGGAAAGCATTCCTTCATACAGCAGTGGTTGCAGCCTTTCCTTTCTTCTGACTTGCCTTTCTCCAGGCTTGTTGAATGTATTTTTACCACATTAATGCATAAAACACAGGGAAAGTGGGGGCAGCCGAGTGTCCATAAGATTTCCCGTATTCTGTGAAAACACTACATGTTCCTGCTCCTGTCCTCAGGCTGCAGTAAGGAAAGCTAAAACCAAATTTAGGTTCAAAGATCTTTCTGCCATAGAACATTTAGCAACTTTAATTCAAGTTGACTTAGCATGGGAAGTCATTGCACATGTGAAAAAGACATTGTTCTCCCTTCATGAGAGAACATGGAAACATTATTTCCAAAACAGCCAAAAGAAGCTGACCTAAATTTTCAGCTAACACTGCCATCATTTTGATCCTTCCTTCCTTTGAGAGGGGAAAAAAGTTGCAAAAATCTCTTTATTAAGGATGGAAAGAAACAGCCACAAAAATTCTAAATAAATTATTTATCCAGCCTCTGCAATGGGTTAAGCTTGTTCAGTTTTGAAAAATTACTAAATTTTAGTCTTTGAAAGCACTGTAATGGATAGTATTTGGAATGCTGTCTTACACACAGTCCTTCACCCTAATAAATTTCCCTACATATTTATTTTTAATGTATAGTGACACCAACTGCTCAAATCCACATTCTTTAACAGACCAACCATCACTTACAACTCACATCACTTATAATATCCTGCATAATCTCAAATTTTCTATGCTTTAAATCCAGTACTTTCCATACCCTCACCATTACATGCATGTAAATCTTTGAAATCAACTTCTGTTAAGTTTTATACATTTCCAGACTTTAAAAAGACAAAGTTCAGCTGTTGATTTTGAATACTGGGTTACAACTTCTAACCTTTCTGTAGGAGAAATCTAATTATACATCAGATCACATTCCAAACACAAGCAGCATTTAGCTTGCTTTAAAGGCATTTTAGCCTTAACATCTCAACCTTAAAGATCATTTAAAATTAACTCAGCTATACAACTACTTATGTTAACCTTGTTTGCTGTCAAGCCAAACCTAATAGAAACTGTCATTAATCCCCAATTAGCACTTTCTAACACAGGTAATATAATGATCTGAAAGTAACCTGACTGACTTTCTGCTTCAGAACATAATTACAGTACTACAAATGTATTTTTTCTTCATGAAAATGAAAACTATTGCTATAAATTTGGTATTATATTCCTGACAGAAGAACCTAACGTATTCTTTATTTGCCATTGTTTTTTGTTAATATGCTATGCCTATATTTATTTAATAACATAGGGTTTTCAACAACTAGGAAAAAAGCAAGACCTTTATGTGCCAATCATAAACCAAAATAAGACCAAGAAATTGTCTCAACTTCAGCATATGCAGGATCAAGCCCTGAAGTGACATTATCCATCACTGTGTGTGTATAACACAAAATTAATTTGATATGTTAATTTTGTACTTGTGGTAGTATTTACTCTTAAATACCCCTGGAAGGATAAAATGTTCACAGAATGAGTAAGACTGCATATGGCAGAATAATTGCACGGGAAACAGGATGCTCTACACACATTTTTTCAAGAGATTTTGGTGAAAATCATTAAAGTCGAGCTCAGTAAAATGGCTTGAAATTACTCTTGGAAGCACAGACTTATTCCTGTACTAGTTACGGGGGGAAATAATACGCCTTTCTGACCTCTCGATGTGTACAATGCCAGTCCTCAGTGCAGGGATGAAGCAGCAACCTGCTGATGCCTTCTTGTCCCCAGCCTGCCATCAGCACTTGGAGCACCTGTGATGCTTTGCTGATATTAACAAATGGCTCTGACATAAATTATTGCACATGCTTGCCTAAAAACTATGCTTCTTAGGGACATAGCTACCATGAAAATTGTGTTCCTGCAACGAGAAAAGCTATTGATTCATTCCCTCCTTCATGCAAAATCATTCTCAGCATCATATCTGAAGAGGTGAAATCCACCTTTCCTGACAAAAGTTGAATTTTCTCAGATTTTTATTTTGTGATAAACACACTGACTTTGCTAACAGAGCAACAGTTTATAGTTTACACCCACTAACAATAACACTGGAATTATAGTCATGCAAGGGAGGCAGTTCACTCATCTGCATACTAAAACCAACCCTACTTCCATTACATTGCCCATAAACCATACATACATCCAGACTAACTACAAATAAATTAACTGAAGTCCTATGTAATCTGTATCTGTACTTCAATTGCTTTGGGGGTGGGATTAAACCAGTGCCAGAAGGCTAAATACCACAGTGAGAGAGCTGAATCCACTTCCAGCCGCAGTTGTGGTCTACTTCATTAACCAGATACAGCAAGAGCAAAAAATATCCTCATTCAAAACTGCCAAAATTCAGTTTTCCAAAGCTTTTACTTCTTTGTGTCAATTATTTTAGATCTACTGTCATGTTGCAGATCTTTGGCCATGGATGAATACTTTTTTCTCTAGCATGCTATCAGAAAACAAAACAAATGGGGGAAAAAAAAGTTTTTTCCTATATTTTGCTTCCCCTTTTTACCCTGTCCCTTTCACCTTCCCAAGGCAGTTCTCCACATTAAATTCTGCCTGCTGAACTTTGATGAACTCCAAGTGCAAGTCTGGAAGGATGAACAATCCAGCTCTTCACGGTTTTCATCTTCTATATTCTCATGCTAGTTTCCTGCTGAACGTCTGGACAGAGACACAGCACTGCCTACTATGTACCACAGTGCGTGTAGCATAGCTCTGCTAGAAGACACACCAAAAGATGGGCCAGAGAAAGCTATCATATAAATCTATCCATTTAGAGAAACTGAAGCAGTCTCACAAAACCTCTGGTATCCCCACAGATATTCATTTCATTTTCCCAGCCTTTATTTTGTCCTAATTTTCCAGACTCATCAGATCATCACTTTGTATCACAAGAGAAATATTTACCACGTTCAGGTAATAAAGCAAATAACTCCATCTCTCACTTGCCTAATTCGTGAGATCAACACAAAGCAGTAGGACCTCCCACAAGTGAATCCCCTTTGGCCCAACAAAGCCCCAAGATCAAAAGCTTTCCAGCACTCAGTGGCCTGCAGTCACACAGACTCCGACAGCATCCCTTGTGTGCACTCACCTGCAGGACTGAAACAGCACTGTGACTCTACCCTTGCGAAGAAAGATTATCTCATGTGGAAATAAATGTCAGCCCTCCTATTTCATCTGAGGGCAGGGTCCCACTGAAATCATTAAAGAGCAGGATTCCTCCTCAAGTAGCCTTACAGATACTGACTCGGCAAGTGTCTGGTACATATTATGTTAGAGGAAATTAACAGCATGGCAACACTGTAATTAAGAGGAAAAGAAACAAACAGAAATCCCTAACAGGGCAGCTGAATATACAAATCCAGAAAATCCATCTTATGTTGTTAATAGAGTATAATGCATTAGATTTCAGATGAAAGCTGAAAATTACACTTGTCCTCCATAAGAAACTAATCAATTCATGAGGTAAACAGCTGATGTTAACTGGTCTAGTCACTCATTCATGAATCAAAACTGAAGCAGCAGAGAACAGGATATTAGCTTAATAGTCAGATATTAAGATAATACTGGGTTAGTGACTAAGATTAGTATTGAGATATTAATTCTGATCACATTTTTAAAATGCACTGCTCTGCATTTATAATCCAGCAAAAGTTTCAACTGACTTTTGTCAAGCTTTTTTTCTTTTGGAAAGATTAAAAAGTAATTTATATGTGTCTTTTACTAAGATCTGATTTATTCCAATTAGAAACCTGGATCCTAAAAGTAAGTGGCCCCAACGTTACTATCATGAGCCTCTAAAATGTCTGCCATAACACCATCCCACAGTGAATAACCCATAACTGTCCTTAATAAACACCTACCTGCTATAAGAATAAGGAAGGTGGAAGCAAGTTCTGAGTCAAACTATGTGTGTGCTCTCAGGGAGTTGTGCCAATCAAAGATGTGCTCCATAAAAAGAAAGGTGTTACGCTAACTGCTTGAATACATGGGCTAGAACTGCATGGTCTGTAATTAACCAGCCTTGTTTGTGTTTCAGTAGCACAGAAAAGACAGTCACTGTGTAGTGTCCAGCAAAAATATACAAAGCTTCCTTTATGGAGCATAGTTGCATTTTCCTTTGAATTGAAATTCTGTGTCTGAATCACAATGATGCTTTATAACCCTGGAGGTCCTAGCAACCAGTATTCATTAACTTTAGCCAGATTACTAGCTCAAAATCTAAATAAAATCTGAGGACCAGATCCTTGCTGGCATAAAACAGCCTTGGAAAATTCAATCAATTAAATAGATTAATTTACACAAGCTAAAATCCTGCCCTGAACAGACAGCCACTGTGTACTTCTGCTCCTGGTGAACTTTAAGGAGACTCAAAAAAACTAAAGTACTCTAAGAAGCTCATTATGATTCACCGATATCCTCTCGTCCGCTCTTTATCTTTGATGTTTCTTGCCTGAGTGGTGAAGCTGAACTTTCTCTCATTCAGTTGGCATATGCATATCACATTTACTGGGAATTCTCCTGTCAGGATTTGTAGTGGGATTTGTGAGAAAATCCAGCCACTCCACCTGATCCAACCACGATACCGTTGTCAGGAGGTTCAGCCACTGCCCTTCAATCTTCCAATGTCCCAACACTCCAACATACAGTCCTACTTTTGGCACAGCTTAAGGGAGCTGAAGCCCAGGCTACACTCATTCTAGTAACTGAACAGAGACAGGACACAGGCATAAGCACTACTACACAACCATCAACATTGGCTTTCTACATCGCTCTCCAGCACAATTCTGATTTGCGGCACCCACCATTCCCGCAATGCCCAGTTACAGTTTTGAGAACAGCACATAAGCAATGTGCCCCATAGCTGGTTTGGAGTTCCATATAGGTGAAGGATTTCAAAGACAGATTAAAAAAGAAGGGAGGCTTTTACCTGCTCATGTCAGTGCCACTAAACCCTCTTGGAACTGCAACCACATGCTGGTAATGTTTCTGCCCTATCCTAGTTCTCAAACCCTCTCCAAGAAATGTCTGGGGCAGTGCTACTGATGCCAAAATAGCACAGAAAAACTGCTCAAAGATATAATTTTAACTTTAAGCAGCAAAGGTATTTATTGGATACAACGTTGGAGAGTCCCCGATTCACATCGGACAAAGAAGCTCTGAAGTTCCAGTGTAAAGTTAGGGGTTTTATACAGTTTTGCCGGGGTGGTTTACAACATTTTACACACATATTCATTAGGTCTAGGCATCTAATTATAATATTCATAGTAGGCGGGGTTTGGGCGGAGCCTGGGGTGAAGTCATCTT
>JAWWMO010000083.1:21206458-21227887 GCA_035047845.1 Dendrocincla fuliginosa | reverse complement strand
AAGAAAACCTCCTGACTCATCCTGACTCCTGACCTCCTTATCTCTCTGGATGCCCACTCTCCATATTATCTCTCTTGCAACACAATGGGAGGCACTGCTTTGTGTTACAAAGTTAATCTTTGGGAACCTGTTTTCTCAGTTTAAAACACCTTATTTCTTAGGGCAAGGTGCTGAGTCTCCTTCTAAATTAACTTTTTAAATCCTTGCCCTGCTTCACTACCTGGGCAGTGCTACTTGTTCAACACCACAAGCATACTGGAAACAATGCTCACAATTTCATAGTTTAGCTGATTAAGCTCCAATGCCTGGCACATTCCCTGGTCTTGTTTACTAATGCACACACTGCCTTTGAGGATCTGAGCCTCAGTGCCTTCTGCAGCAAACTCATTTACTTTGCAATTAACCTCTCTGTTCACACTTACTATCCCACTTCCATTCCTCTTGCCAGTCACTTCTGAAAACCAAGTCCACTCCATGCCTGCCAGCCGTAACGCCTACAAGTCTTTGCTCATTGTCCTTCAGAGCAGAGACAAGGATTCACATTTTTATTGTTTGTTCTCCTCACTGTGAAGTACAGTGTACAAGTGCAGTACTAAATCACTGTATCTGAGGGCTCATTCTTAATATGCAGATCTTATCAAAATATATTAGTACCATCAAGCAGCAAATTGACACCTTTATGTTTCTTCAGATACCACATATTCTTTTTAACTGTGAGAGATTTGAACCCTACAATTTATCCTATAGTATGCTGTAATCAAAAGCATCAATCTTTTCAAAGCTGTCTAATGCCTAATGCCTGCAGTCACCATCCTTATTAGCCAGAGGTTAGAAACACAGCTAAGTACCTAACGACGATAGAAAACGAGAGGGTTTTTTGTAACATATAACTTGAGCTACGATGCCTTTCTTTGTAGGGAGACAGCTCAAAAGATTTGATGTATTTAAAACACTTCACCATAAGGTGCTACAATTACTTAATCAGTTATTACTCTTAAGAGGCCATCAGGAAGCCAATTAGGATTTCTATAATGGCTCTCAGGCAAGCAGAAGGTCAAGAACTGAACTTTACCTGAGCAGACATTGGAAGAAAAGCTGTCAGTGATTCACCACATTAATGATGATCTCATCAGCTAACTCTGATTATTTTGCTATATTTGAGAGTGTAGTTTGGGGTGTCAGTGAGTTTTGGATTTATCTTTTTTAAATTATCGAAGGTAATTGTACTGCTTGGTACAATCACAGCAGTTAAAATAATTTATAAAAATACATATTTCAAGCACTTTTTAAATTATAACTTGATTCTTCAGACAGTGCTAATCAGAGCACCAGGAAAATACTACTACAGCAAGATGTATTTTGGGAAATGCTTGGTATAAGGAACTGTATTTGGGTAGAGAGAAAAAGTGTTCAAGGTCCTTATTACTGAAATTTACTGATGAACTTCAGCTCTAAGAAAGGCCTTGAAAACTGTTATTTTACTGGAATATTTCCAAATGTACATATTTATTAAGCCTCATTTGCTATACCTTAAGGAGTGAGACTTCAAGAATACAGAGTGGAAACAAAACATTTTTGCTGTGGATTTTTAGCACATTTCTGTGTCTTTGGTTTTTACTGACTGTGATGATTGTGCAGGCTCTGCAATCTTGTTTAAACCCCTTTCAAGGAAAAGAATTTTTTTAATTTCTTCCAATTTACTATTTATAATGATCTTTACTGATGAAAGCTGTCATGTACGCAAACCAACATAAATATTTAAAGGCTGATTCCACAACCCATAGATATCAAATTCAATCACCTACAATGCCACTGATTCTTTATGGCAAAGAAATAATAATTCTAATGCAGACTAGTCAATAGCTGTTATAAACAAAACAAACAAACAAACAAACAAAATACACAGAAAAAACCCAACCAAACAAAAAAAGACAAAAAAAACCCAACCAACCCAAAAAATCTATAAAAACCCCACCCAAAGTTATTTACTCTATTACCCTTTCCCCATTACAAATCATAACATGGCATATGGATATAACCCTCTATTTCAGTCATCATATGTGCTTTATATAATAAAAAGCCCAGTGCTGTCAATGTGGGTTTTTTTACTTCACAGAATGAAAACTTGTTTTCTAATAATAAGACAGCTCTAAACCTGTGGTGCACAGATTTATTAACCTAGACAAAATGAAAAGTGTATCTTTTTCCACCAAGTGTTATCATTTTCAAATAATACATGTCCTCTAGGTAATAAATTTGAAGACTTTTTTGTTTATTCTGAGGTGAGGGTTTACTTCTGAGATAAATAACCACAATATTGCATCTGTATTTTCTGAACTTCTAAGAGATGCTTATTATAATGCCAAGCAATAAAACAGTATATATACACAATAAAAAACTCCTGTTCCACATGGTACACAATACACCAGTTATAAACAGGTCTTCAGCAGAATATGAGCAAAATATAAAATCAGCACGTTTACATATGCAACATATTTCAATGTCATTTTTGTTTTATAGAATACAAATAGAAAAAGCACACATCTGTGATTTTTTCATTGATAATTAATAATCACAAAAAATTATTGCTCACCCCCAGAAACAAAACCCTTTTTAAGTGATGTTTATTTTTTTAATGATCAGTGTCTCCAACATAGTTTCTTACACTGCTTCTTTTCCATACTTAATAGCAAAGGATGTATTTACTGTTCCAATGAAAATTTGTGATCTTTGTATATAGTAACAACCTGATCTTTCTTCATTTGTCCCACTTAATTTTTTTTTTTCACATAAGTTTTGCTACCTTCTCTTTAAGGTGAAGTAGTGCATATTGAAACACTAAAGAAGGGAAATGCTAGTGTATATTCATGTAGATGCATACAACATAACAACCTTAGACTTCTATACAGGAAGAGCAGTATTACCAGTTTATAAGGCTGGCAGTTTAAGCATTCAGACAGCCAAGAAAAGCTGCACATGTATTCAATGACATTTACGGGATGCATATTTATTATTTGGTATGCACAAACTACTTGCATACACATTATACTGTGAGGTTTTTACTTTGGCTCCATGGGGACCTACATGACTGCATTTTTTAGTTTCATTTTCTGAACTAGTCCTCAATAGTTATGTGACAATTTCTGATGTGCCCATCGGACCAGGCAGCCACTATCTGTGCAGAGATGATGGGTACAGCTCAGCTGCTGTTTGGCACAGACCTGTAGCCAGATTGGTTGTGGGAATCCTGGATTTTCTGTTCCTACACATGTAATGCACCACCAAAAGCTTCTTGTAATCACAGACAAGGGCTCAAGAGCAGGCTCAAAATACCAAAATTATAATTTGTGTCTAATTTAGGGTGGTGTAAATATACACATTCTGCTTCTTCTTAGATCTCTCAATAAAGTCAAGAGTTTTACACACCTTGCAGAAAAGTCATACTTACACTAAAGATGTAGTGATGAGCACTGAAAAATCAAGATTAATATATATAAATAATTTGTACTGATCACTTCTGGAACCCACAAAAACTATCAAAATTAGATTTATAAAAAACTGAATATGAAAATTTTTCTTTGAAAAAAAACAAACTCAGGACACCTTAATAACTATAAGAATTTTCATTTCTAGCAGACCTTCTGATCACAGTATTCAGATTTCATTTATAATTTTCACCTCAAAATCTCATCTACCAAATATTTGCTATCAAAGGATATACTTTAGGGAGTTGTTTTTACACTTTCTAATCTAGTTTCACAAGCCTTCCTCACAAGTTACAGTCTAAGTTGGAAATCCAGGCCGCAGATTTACAGCTGATTACAATGGAGAATTTCCTCAATGACACCAAATACAGCTCTCAGTCTGAGTAGAATACAGAGAGAATATTTCTGTTGACACAAAAGCACTAAATCTGTTTTAGAATGTGTTCCAAGGAAAACATCAATTGAAAAATTGATATCAACTAGAGTTGATTAATGTATGGATTGTTTCAGAGCTGCATGCAATCTCGCAGCAATAGTTCTGTTTTACTTGAACCAGCTTGCCAATTATCATTATACATAACTATGAAACGG
Source organism: Dendrocincla fuliginosa (assembly GCA_035047845.1). Lineage (NCBI taxonomy): Eukaryota > Metazoa > Chordata > Aves > Passeriformes > Dendrocolaptidae > Dendrocincla > Dendrocincla fuliginosa. The sequence goes on along the minus strand of JAWWMO010000083.1, from coordinate 21,223,811 downwards.
GGACAACATTTTGATGATGATGATGTTTACATCTTATCCAGTATGCACATAAATTTAGTCTTTAAAAAAAAAAAGAAAACCTATTATTAGAGCGCCTTCCAACTGGGTACAGAACAGTATGTTCTACACAGTGAAGACCATTTTCGGGTATGTGTACATAACCCTAACAAATCTTGCTACTCATGCACTGTAGTTGTTTGTACAAGTCAAGCAGTGATACGTGCCCACATAAAATACAAAAATGCAGGTGTGAACTCTAGATATCTAGCTCTAACATTACAGTAGCTGCCTCTGGTATCACACATGCAGATTGCGATCATAAATCAAGTTTTAATACTGTTCATTCCGAGTTTTCAAGGCTCAAAGGCTAAGAGAGGAGCAGACTGAATCTTCAAAAAACAGTGCTTACAACTGTTGATGTGAATGTTAAAAAGTTCTTTTAATGGATCTTCTGATTGCTCTTCAGAAATGTTTACATGCATAGACTTCTGCACATACATATGTTATCAAAATTACTTATTCTCCATTGAAGATTGCTTAATTCCTTGGAGGGTCAAACTGGGTTTTAATGGTACCGCATGTTATGTTGGTAATTCTGGTTCCTGCAGGTCTATGGATGGATCTGCACTTCTCTTTCACATTACCTTGACCTTTTATGTAAATTATCCCTGATCCATGTTTTTTTTTTTTTTTTAACTGTTGTAGGCATACAAAACTTCCACAGTAAGATCCTAACTCTTGAGCTCTAAAAGAGGGTTTGCAGCTTCTGCTCTGAGTTGTAACAAATGTGATGTGCTGTCTTTCAGAGTGAAGAGATTGAGGGCATCATGGAAGGTATGTTCACGTAAGAAGTCAGGCTTATACAGATGGATAGACACAAAGCAGTAAAACTAGATCTCCCACAGTGTACCAAAGTGGTATTTTAAAATAACAGTAGTTCAGCAGGAAAATAAAAACATTCCTAATTTCTTATTTTTTTTTTTCCCACAGAAAAGTCAGCATTTTGCCCAGGACAAGTGAGAAAAAATTACATTTGCAGGTAATAATGACTTGAGTCTTCCAAAGTGATCAGCTGTGATGTTATAAAAAGATTTAACAAAGGTTCTTCATGTTAAATTTAAACAAAAAACCACAAAACAAACAAACAAAAACACAACAGCAACAACACCCAAAAAAACCCCAAACCACAAAACTAACCCCCAAATTAAAAAGCCCCAAGCCTTGCAGCCAAAGGCTATACAGTCCCCTAGGGAAACCCAAGTAGGGAAAAATGCCTATATTTTGGCCAGTCTTTAAAACCTTTCTTTTCCTTCTCCATTTGTGTACCTTTTATAGGGAATTATTGCAAATCCTTTTTGAAGGAAATAAGTACATTCAGATGATGAGATTCTTTTGACAGTTTTTTGCAAGGAATCTTACCTCACCGGAAAGTATTTGCATAAACAAAGTTATTCAGTTTATTTAGTTGTTAAGGGGTTCTTTTTCCAAAGAAAATGCTCTTTTACATATAGGAAGGAGCTGGAGCATCCTTCCCAGCAAAGCCAGCCAAGCACTTACCATGGACAGCACATGGGCAGGATTCCAGAAAACAGGGAAGGAGGAACAGGCAGAGAAACAGTCGTTAATGCCTAGAGCATGGTTAACAGCTCAACACACCATCCGAGGGAGCACCTGTTTCACAAACACTAGATCTCTACATTCATTTTCAAACTTGTTCAGAGTGCAGAATGAAAAAAAAAAAGCACACATGAACTGAAAGTGAGAATGCAAATGGATGTAACAGCAATAACTCTGGAACTAATGGACAAACAAGCATTGCCACATGAAAAATAGCAGAGAAATGGATCTGGTTTTAAGAACTCAATTGAGGGACCAATAAAAATATTAGAATGCTGGAAAAGCACTCTCAGACATAAAGCACCTGTTTAACATTACTGTTAATTGTGGGTGAAGGAAATGGCCCCAGCAGAAATTGGTTGAAGATGATTAAATTTAATTGCAATGCTATATACAAAGTGCTACCCACTCACTGAATTAGAATCAAAATATGCTCAGAAGTGATACATTCCACAAAACCAGATTTAATACAAGGCATGAGCAGTCAGGATACATGTGGCAAAAAGAACATTCCTATTTTCTGAAAGTTCTTTCTCTCTCTCACATGTTGCAGAATTGCGCAGAAAGCACTGTAACAGGAACCATGAACTCAGGAAATAAGGTCACTGTAAGGTTGAGTGTGGGCTGCAAGAACACTCATATTCTCCAGCACAGTAGAACAGTAGGGTTGGTAGGGAAACACACTCAGCCCACTCTGAGCCACAAAGTGCCAGGAATCAATGAGATCAGAAACAGTTAAGCAGGAGTGCCTGCCTTGGTTTGTGTAAGGCAGATACCTTGGTAAGCCAGTCCACACTTTCAGAAGAGCGCACAGGATCCCCCCTGGCAGGCAGCCACTTCTGCTGGAGGCAGCTGCCAGAGACTTTTGGCACAGAAAAGTGAAGTACCATTTTCCATTTTCTTTACTATTTCTTCCTTTTCTTGTTTCCACAATATTTTGTTAGTACAGTTGAGGTTTTTTCTTCCCCTCTCCTTTTGTAGAAGGACTATTTATTAGAACTGCTGGTTCATTATCTGTATCTTTATACTATATTTTTTTACTTAAATTTCACTTTCCATGCATTTTCCTCAGTAATGCCTAGAAGATACCCTTCCTCTCTGCTTTCAAGTGTTGTTGAGGGTACAGTCACAGTACTGAAACATGACTTGCTTATAGTCAGAAACCCATGATTTATTTGGTCTTCCAGCTAATCACAGACATACAGTGGATCCTCCTTTTAACCTGCTGCCACCGAGACCACATTTCACATGATACACATCCAGCATGTCTAGCCTTCAAATTGCTTTCTGACAACTGTGCTTGGCACACATCTCTCCTCTCTGGTGGCAAACACAACACTGTCATTCTTCATGGCACCCTTGGTTGTGCTAGTGTTTCCCCATTAATCTCAGGCAGATGGAGAGAGCTGTCCATGCCATGCCCCTCCTGTTCTCCATTTAGAGTCGTTCAGTCGTCAGACTCACTTTAATTTTCAAAGAAGTTACCACATGCCTAGTGTTGTTATGTGCTACAGAGAGTGCTAAGGTGCTACTCAGTCCTGGTTTTATTTGCTTTAGTGCTGAAACAGCTTGCTTGTGGCTCAGTATCAACGAAACAGTCATTATTTCCAAGTACCTGCAATGTACTTAATTAGAACTACTGGAGCCTTTGTACATGGGGTGAGAGCTGTGCTTCTTAAAAGGTAGCTCTGTGTAACAGAGAAGCCTTTTCCAACCCCTGTATCCCAAAGAACTTAGGCAAGCACTAAGTGCCATGGAGCAGCTGCTTGACAGCCTTATTAGAAATCAGCTTAGAGAAGTATGTCAAAAATATTGTATTCAGCTGAAGCTGCAGGGAACAACGGAAGAAAAATAATTAGCCAAGTCAGAAACTGGCTAAGGCACTGGGTCTTTCTGAGACTTCTATTTCCTTCAAAATACAAAGGGATCTTTAAATACTGAGTAGTAAAGGAGACGTATATATCTTAAGAAGCCACAAGCAGAACAGTGCACCCTAATAACATCCTTTACTCAGAAATGATTCAGAAGCAAGGGGGCCATCTGCTGAATTCCCAGGACCATTTTCTGCTGTATCCTGGATGAGTTTTTTTGAAAGTTTCACAGCTGAGTACTTTTCAGTGTCAGCTTTCCTAGGCTTTTGAGGCATGGCAGTAAACCTTTGAGCAGGTTAGACTGCAGGTGTATATTACAGCATATCTATCATAACTACAAAAAGTAAAACCAGTACACCAATCAATGTAATAAAAAATCCTGTAGACAATATCACCTGTCTGAAGTGTAAGTAATATCTCTGTATCATAACTCATTTCCTTAAACAGAAATTTCCAGAGACAGAAAATTCACTCATAATATGTTCACGAATATAACTTTTCAGATAAAGTATAAGAGCTTAAAGCACAGAATCAGGTCTCTAAACTAAGCAGCTTCCTTCTTCAGCTTACTGTCCATTATCCTTAGTAATGTTGGCATCATGTTCAAACTCAGAATTTCCTTCCCTGTGCAACTTCATCACAACTCCGTTGAAAAAGGATTCACTGCTTCTAATTCCACTATTTTTTAATTATTACCACTAACTTCAGATAGCTTCACTGTAGTCATAGTCCCTTTCCTAATGTGAGAAAGTGGGCAAAGGAAAGTTAGAATTTTTAAAAGATTTTATAACCAGGTCACTACACATTCACATGCACAAAGTGCATTATCTTTGTAGTCCTCCGTATCTTGTTCTCCTTAGTACTGCTACAGCTAAAGGTCTCTCTGCGCACCAGGAAGCAGAACCAGAATTGTTTCTGGCACAGTCATAACAAAGTATGCTAAATAAATACTATACAAACACCCAGACTGAAAAAATCCTTGTTCATATAACCATGAAATTTGATAAAGGTATTTAAAATATTCACTACTGTTCTCATTTCTTAAAGCATAGCCTTAAGTCTACTGACATTTCATGGTCTGTTAATACAGAACACTTTAAATATAAAAAGGTACATGTTATCCATTAAAGACTATGTAGGCTCATGCATAAGATCATTCATAGTGTAAAAATATAAGATTGTTTAATGGGACAAACTATAAAACTGAATCTTCAATGCTGCTTCCGATTCAGCATTTTAAAAATTACTGCAAGATGTAACTTGTATCTTTCAAAGTTATAATCAGGCGGTATTAAGTAAAAGCACAGTAGACAGAATACAAATAAATGCCACTTAAGACTTCCCTCTTATGCGTAAGAAGCAGTTCCACGTTTAACTTCATAGCTGGAGGGATTTTTTGCATTGTGTGGGGCATTTTTCAAGCTTGAAACAATTTTACTACCTCAGTCAATACTAAATTTCAATATGCGGGACTCCCACATCCATAAACATATCCAGGCGGTGGTGTTTGCTGTTCACTGTTCCCAACTTTATGCGCTCTGATAGGCAAGAAGGATATAGTCTGGAAAGTTATGAAGTTGTAGGCACACGCAGTTTACTCACTGCTTTCAGTATTTAATAGCAAACTATTACCCTCAGCCAATTAAGCATCCTTTATTTATCTCCGAAAATCTGGACTTCCATATCAAAATAGGAAAATAGTATATATAGAACAGCAGTAAATCCTAAATATTAAACACATAAAAGAGTTATAGAGCTACAATTACCCAGCATTAGTAAAACATTATCATACACCTGCACCTTTATTCCCATGAGCTGCCCAATACTCCCTCTCCACACGGCTTAGCCTATGACCTAAAAAGCCTGACTAGCTTCAAAGGGTAGCTTCTAAAAAAGGCAAAAAGAAATTAAAAAAAAAAAGTGTTAAGAAATTATAGTTTTCCATTGAGAATTTAGAATGACAACTAAGGATTGCTAAAATTCAGTTCTTTCTGAACATATAAAGAGCATATCAAATCCTGGTCATATGAAACTCAGAAACAAGTAGCTCTGTCTTAGTGAAAAGCAATCAGCACAAAGTGCTCTTGCTACCTTTTTTCATACTTTGGAAAGCTCCTATGAAAGAATGTTTTTATATAGCAAAAGAGATTTGAGGTTTTTTTCAACTTTGCAGTTTTTTTCCCATTCACACTAAACCCTACATAGTTGGATAAGACTAAGATGCTTCAATGTAAAAAAAAAAACCAAAAAACAAACAACAAACAAACCCCTGTTTTTAAAAATGCAGCTTTAAGCAGTAAGAAACATCAATATAATTTTTGTTGGCCTTCTCTGTTACTTGCATATAAGCAAGAATTGCTCCCACCTAAGTAGCAGAACTATGTTTAAAATGATGATTTGCTAGAGTCAGACAAACGTACTTAACTGTTAACTATTCAGACTGAGAAGAGTGGTGTGGATACTCACTAGACAGTTAGAAAGGGAAACAAACTGGAAAGTGAAGAATTTGGAACAGAACAGTATTTGTAGGGTAGTATCTTCTCATACCTCTGACACCACTGGACTTGAACATCAGTTGTTGAAGCTCCACTAAATAAAAAGTATTTACAATTCAGACTGTTCCCGTTTTAGATTTTTGAGATCTTTTCCTCTGGATCTAATTTTGTACAGAAATCTCAGTTAACATCTCCTGCATTTCGAAGGGTTTCACACATGAACGTGCATCAGCTCCACGGGTCAGAGAACACAAACACAGCTCAGCCAATGTCTGATCAAAGATACCTGCGGCGCAGTTGTATTATATTGCACACGACAGATACAGCAGTACAAGGGAAGAACCTGCCAGTGCTGTATTAGAGTGCTGGTGCACAACACAGAAGGGATTTTGAAAGTGTAATGAAGTATTTCTCACTTTCTGTCATTGAAAGCCAAGAAACAGAAAGCAGACACTCTAGTTTCTGAAAAGTATCTAGGGTGCAGGTGTGTTAGGGGGCATAACCCGGCACTGCCGAAGTCCCACCAGTGGTTTCAAGGTGCCCCTGGTACTCGTGCCAGTACGGGCGGGTGGCAAGTCCGCTCCCCTCCCTATTTCGCATACTGAGACGGGGCACAGTGACAGCGAAAGTACAGTCGCGACTACGGAGGCGATTACGATACCAACGCCACCACAGAGAGGCGGAGGAAAGGCAGCGGGGCTTCGCGGCGCCCGGGCGCCCCCGGCTCGGCGGCTGCCCCGGCACACCGCTGCTCCCGCTCCCCCACGGAGCCCAGGACACCCAGTCGCCCCTACGAAACGCCTTTAGCGACTCACGGAGACCGTGTACCGTCGCTCAGCGGGTCGGCAGTCTCCCCAGGACCGCCCCAAACTTCACAAGTGTTCTGCCTAGATGTCGGTCTCGACAGGTAGTTCGCAACAAGCCGCAGCCAAACTCGCAAGTGCATTTTTTTGCAGACGAAACCAGAAGGATGATCACTTCCCTCCTCCGCCACGTCAAAACCTTGGACAAGGTACTAAACCGCGACACCTGGAGCCGACACGGCGCCTTTCCCTCTACCAGCCTCCAACTTCCCTGCAAAGCGTCAGAAATTAACCTCTCCGTGGGCATGAGCCCGAGATGCGGTCCACGGATAACCCCAATTAAGCAGCAACCCCCCCGCCCCACCGCGGAGCGCCAGCACCGCCCCCAGTCCCGTCCCCGCGGCCACACGCCGGCAGCCGCCGACGGAGAAACTTTTCTGAGTCGCCGGGGGAGGCAGAGCCCACTCCGGCCGCCCCGCAGAGCCGGACCGAGCCCGAGCCCCCGCACCGCGCCCCCCGCAGCCGCGCCCCCGCACCGCTCCTACCGTGCGGGGGGCAAGTGAGGGAGGGGGCGAGGAGGTGGCAGTTACCGGCGAGCGGGAGCCCTTCTTGCAGAGCGGTCCCCTGAAGACGCCTTTGATGCCGCGGTAGTGCCCGTTGCTGAGGTGCCGGGAGCTGATGACCAGGTAGCACGCCATGCGGGCCCCGCGGGCGGGAGGGCAGCCCGGCTCCTCCGCGGCGGCGGCGGCGGCGGTGCTAGCCCCGCCGGAGCAGAAGCCCGCATGAAGGAGCGGGCGGAACCGCAGCAGCGATCTCCCCGCTCCCGTCTCATCCAGCGCCCGGGTGAGCGCTGCCAGCAGCAGGATGCACTGAAGGCGGCAGCAGCGGCGGCAGCCAGAGCACATCTGAGGGAGCGCGGAGGCCAGTCCGCATGCTGCTCCGCGGGTGGGAGACGGGCCGGCGAGAAGAAGGGCAGAGCGCAACTTGCACAGTCCGCCGCTGCTACGGCCCCTTTCCTCCCTCCCTCCCTCCTCCTCCTCCTCTTCCTCCTCAGACCAGGCCACCGGCAGCCGACATCCGGAGGGGAGTTTGTCCGCGGCAGCTGGAGCGGCGGCTGCTCCCCATGGCTCTTCCCTGGGCCGGGCTAGGTGGTGGATGAGCCGGCTCCGCGCACAGTGCCCGCCGCCCCACTCCTGCCGTGCCGCCGCCGCAGTCGGCGCCGCGCCTCGCTCACCTCCGCCGGCGGCGGGGGGAGGCGGTGCGAGGGGGCGGAGGAGGGGTAGGGCCGGAGCGGGGGCGGTGGCGGTGGCGGGGGGTGGACGCGGTCCCTCACGGCAGCGGGGAGGGCAGCGGGCCGCCGCTGGCGACCCCGGGCGGAGCGGGCCGGGGAAGGGGGGAAGGCAGCGGGGCGCGCTGACCGCCCTCCTCGTCCTCTTCGCCCAACTTTCCCGCCTTTGATGTAGACAGACAACGTCCCTTCCCCACCTGCCGCTGGATGCGCTTCCACCTGTCCACCGCATCCCCTCTCCCCCCTTCTCCGCTGTCCCGCGGGCTGGCCCTGGCAGGGGCCGTGAGCGGACACCGACCCTGCGCAGCGGTGACGGGGCGATGGGAAGCACCGCAGCGCCGGTGCCCGCTGGGCGCTGGGAGCGCGGACCGGCCCAGGACTGTGGCGGGGCTGCGCGCAGCTGTCCGGGCTGCCTGGACGCCCCGCGGCTTGTGGCTGGGTTTGTCTCCATCATCCCCCCTGAAAGCTCGTGATTTTAGGTGCGTGGTATTATTTACGACCTAAATGATTTACACAGAATCGCAGGTATGAAAATCTTCCACCACTGAATAGCTGGAACAGGTTAGGTAGTTCTCCCTTTCTGTAAGAGAGGGGCGTGATATACCTCGGACCCGCCTGTGCAGACTCAGCTTCTTCTCTTCGGGTCACAAGTATTGTCTCTGCTCTGCTGCTTGCTAAGTCGATAAAAATAAATCAATAAATCACACAGCCTTAGTAGTCACCTGCGGATCATTCATTTCTGCAAAGTAAATGGCTTTAAACTGTAGATAAGTTTTAAGTTTAAGTTTACCTGTGCAAGCATATGTTTTCAGGTGTTTAGTGAATGAAATTGATAAGCCACAATCATTCTAACTTTAGCTTCTCAAGAGCTTACTTTCTAATGTAAATAAAAGAAAAATCTCGCACAATCCACCAAACTATATGGATAAAAAGGTCATGACAAAACAAATGTCATTTTTTGACTGTTATGTAAAATAATGTTGTACAGTCCTAGTATACGGTGTTGCATACAGTGTTCCACATACAATAGTAAGTTTTATTATGTGTGTATATGTATTTATAAGTAAGCCAAATATATTATTATGGATTTTATTAATAAATATACCACGTTATAAAGACAACAAAATAGATCAGAATTTGGTATAAACAAAGCTGGAAGTAACATGTCAAGAGCATCCTTATGTTAACAATCATACAGTATTTTGCAATGTAAAATACTGTTAGGCAGGGATCAAGCTGGTAAAATCAAGGTGTGAAATAAATAAAAGCACTTGGCTCTTTGCATAATGTGTGGTTGACCTGTGGCACTCCTTGCCAAAGGGTGTTGTGGATCAAGGTTAAACAGTCCCATGAGTCAGTACAGATGAGGCTTTGAAGCCTGGGAGAAATACAATGCCTGCAAAAGACCCCTGGAAGACTTTTCTGAAGCGAGAAATTGCATTGTAAAGTGAGGTTTGAGAAATTATATTACCATACTGAAAAAGAAGTTAATTTGTTAATTTGGTGGTGAAAATGAGCTGTTTTGGTGATGTCCTCCTACAAGTCACAGCTATGTGAGTGACTTGAAATTTATTCTTGTTAGCATATATGTTTTGTTAACTGCAAGTTCTTTCTGAAATAATTCCTCTGCAATCCTGTTAAAGATAAAAGTATTAACTTCACTTTGAATTTTGGGCTGCAGCTTAACTTTCTGACTCTGCACTAAATATGTATCGGGAAGTAAAGACAAGCACCTTTTCTCTTTTGCAATGCAATGAACTTCCCAAAACTTTACTTCTCTGTGATGCAGCTGTTGTTTCTCAGAACAGGAGAATTTACATCTCAACAGCTTGCACAGAGGTCTCAGTTCCCTTTTGTGTTGTGAAAAGACATGAAAAGTCCTTTGCTCCACGGAGCTGATGATATTCTGTTACAAGGTGAGGGAGAGGGTGCAGAAGACCCACACCATATGCATATAATGGAGATGTGTGATCAGCTACAAGGACAGACTGGCCATGGCACCTGCAGAAGAGGTTCAGCACAAGTTGGAACTTGTGCGAGCACTTTACTGTAAACTAAGGGGCAGTACTTTCCTCCTTTATCTTAGAGTCTTCCACAGTTCATTTACCAAGATTGTACGAAAGAGAAATTATTTTCCCCAGAATAGACTGCACAGTATTCATTTTATCCTGCTGAGGAGGATGATGTGCTCAATTGACCCTGCTGTGAAAAGTAGAAGTCATTTTAGGCTCACTTCACTTTGCAAACTCAAGGGAATAGTTACTATGACCACCAATCTAACTTATAAATAATCTGTAGGATGCAAGCCTGAGAAAATGAGATCAAGAGTTGTCAAATGGAACGATTAGTTATTAATTATATCACTCCCTGAACATTCCCCGAAGTCTCTGGAGATGCTGCACCTCCTTTTCTTTCATCACAGGTCATGTAGAAATATGAGCCTTAACTACTAGTAGTTTCATCTGGGTCCAATCCTTCTCTACCTTAGATCTCATAAAGTAATTTTCAGCTGAGCACAGTGGATGTAAAATACTACCTTTCAGAGTATTATGCTTTCTTTGAAGACGTATTACTGACTTTTCAGGATGCAAGGAAGTGGAGAAGCAGGTCAGCTGTCACTACGAGAGAATGATTAGAATAATGAGATGTTCTCCAGTTCATCTATCCTTTCAGTTTACACAGTTTTTTATCATTAATAAAGGTTACTTAGCATTTATTGTCCCCCCAAAATGTCTGTAAGAATTTGCTATTTATTGTTTGTAGGGATTTTCCTCATTGCACAACACAGTTTCTTAATAAATTTATCAGCCTAGTTTTAAGGCTGCTCGTTCTGATATGAATATACTCTGAATATCTGGCATCAGTGAACTATATTAAGGTATTAATTGCTTTTAATAGTTGAGCTAATTCATATGTTTCCTTGCAGCATCAGACAGTGCCGTATAGACATACCCATTAAACCTTGTCTGCATTGTGAATTTTATTTGAATTGTAATTCAAGTATTGCTCCTAATATGAGTTCCAGCTGCACATGAAGACCATTATATTGATATTCTCTGCTGTAGAGGTAGAAACTATAGTTAGCTTGACTTGCCTGCTGCTAACCTAAGCATTCCTCACTGTGGATACAGGCTAGATCCATTCAACGGTCCCAGTCCTAAAATGTTTTCCACAGTCCCTTTTCTGTGCCTAGAAATAACAAAGACATCCTTCCTGATGCCTCCAGATACAAAAAAATTGAAAGAGTGCAAAGCATCTTCTGGCACTACACTTCTAGAAATTTCTAGAAAATTTCCTGAAAATTCACAATCAAAAAACAGGGGGTATGTAGACACACAGCTTGAGTACTGTTTCACAGTCTGATTATTCTCACTTGAGTTAGTTTAACATGTTTTTCAATGCAGAAGAACCCAGCTGAATCCTATAATAAAAACATAGTCCAATACTGATGTAATTTTTACAGGTGGTCTTTTTCACTGTAGGGAGGAAGGGAAGGAGGGAGATCAACATCTTGGCAAGACAATTCAGATATAAAAAGACACAATGGGGCTCCTGACATAAAGGTCTTTGTAGCTTTACGGTATACATTATCTTGACATAAAGGAAATTTATGTATTTGCCTACATAAAGGAAAGCTGTAATTCAACTCCTGGCAATACATGCAGATTTTTGTATTATAACTGCCTTTACTACATGTCCCTCCACCGTTACCTCCTCTAACCCATCCACCCAGCCTCTAATTCCTCTGCATTCTTGTGATCCATAGAGAAAGCTAATTCCTCTGGGTTCACATGAAAAGTCAACTCCTGCCCCACCAAAACAAATGACGATTTTTGAGGTCCACAGAATCGGTTTCTGTAGAAACTTTCAACTGTTAAGTATTCATGTATGGTAACAAGCCTAAAACGTACTATTACATTAATTGTCCTGTTATTCTACTTGAATGGATCATCTAATATCTCAAAAGAGTCGTAATTATTTGAAAATGAGAACCATATACTAGAAATAGTCAACATTTCAGTAAATCACATGAATAAATTTTAGTCTGAATGTTTAATTTATTTTTCTCAGTGAGCCATATATATTGGGGAATATTTTATAAAGTTTGATCCTGGTGAATATAAAAATACAAGATAAACTGATCTGCATAAAGCTTTGTTTTGCTTTCAGAAAAATGGCAACTTCAAATTTGGTCTTTTTTTCCTCTGAATCTCAAAAGACAACAATTTTTTTTCTGAAAAAAGTATTAGTAAAATCTTCATTATTTCATTAATTAATTTAGGATATTTTAGTCTTTCCCTATTTTATTCCATTTGAAGTAAACATAATACTGCTTATCCAAACATTTTGAATCCCAGGCTGACTTTTAATCTAAATAGTCGTTGCATTCCTCTTTTGAATCACTTATGTAAGCAGCTTTCTATTACCCAAAATCTGAATCTGTCAAAGTTTATACACTTAAAGCATTGATAGCTAAGTCATTATACTCTCTAGTCCACGCAGAATCAATGATAATGTTTTACTTTGGATGGAGCTTTTTGGAATGTCTAAGTGCTGAACAATCACTTTATAGTCTGCAGCTTGCTATTAATTGTGTAGCCAGCAAGGGCAGGTATCTTCATGATGATCGAACCCAAGTGCGTGTGTATACATCAGTGAGGAGCAGTAAGTCCTACTTTCCTTAGAGGATCATGCACCACTGGTTTAAGAAAGTAATATAGTTGAGCAAGAATCTAATTCAAATAATTAATCTTTACTCTAACTTTACTTTGATACATCTCTTATGTGACATTTAGCAACCTCTCTCTATTACTTTATCACTAAAAAACCAATGTAAGGTTTCCTTTGGAGTTATTGTGAGAATTACTCAATACTGTAACAACAGTCATAAAGAAGAATGCTGAGTATTGCTAGGTGATATTCTTGGAAACTGCTAATCTCATAATCAATTAAAAATATGCAATAAATCTGTTGTTTCCAGAAGGTAGACATGCCATTCACTTAAATTCATAGATCAGTAATACAAATAGGACATTAACCCTATATTAACAAGAACTTAGTATTTCCAGAGTATGTGTCCAATGGTGTAAATATATCTTCCATTTTCTATACAGAAATAATCTTCATTGGTTTCTTCTTACTGTTTATATTCTTTACCTATATATATTATATATATATTACATATATATATACCTGTATATATTCTTTACCTAAATTAGAATGAATATAGAAAGAATAATGGCAAGTAGCCACTGTTAAGAAAATTATATAGCAGAGTCCCTATTCTGTTTTAGCAGCAAATCCTTTCTTTCAGGAAGATGATATATGAAAGAGATGAAGGTGTAGCGGTGTTTCATACACTTGCTAATTTATTATGTTTGCATAAATATTTAATACATCAATCTCTTTCTAAAGGAAGAATATGGTTTGCATTTCAAGTCCTGTAGTTTTCTTACATCTTCTTTTTTCTAAATCCTACCAAAACTTTAATTATGTGCTGGACATCCACAAGAGAGATGATTCATGTTTTTCATTGCTCGTTGATGGTCATCAGATTGATCTCCTGAGGCTAGCACTGTATGTGCTAGTGGCCTTAATATCTAAAAGGTGAGTAAAGTTATTGCAGTTTTATTATTAGGAATCAGAATTGAATACTAACAGAAGAACAGATATCTTTAAATTACATTAAAATAGTGTAAAGAGATGGAAAATATTGTTTAAACTTTCCATAGTTAGCCATGATATCCACAGATATCCACAACCATAAAGGCTGGCAGCATATGTTTCAGCCACAGATATATTAATTTCAATAAGTGACACAACCACAGCTGTCAATCCCTTTTCCAACTAATTTAATTCAGGGCGTGCTCCAAGGACAACTATAATGAAGCAGCCTAGAAACAGGAGGAGAACCATTGCAAAGGAATGATGAAGGCAACTTCCATCACGTAGGTTTTACCTTCTACAGAATTAGACATCTCCTTTTTCTCAGTATTATCTGCAAAAGTAGTTTATCTTACATTACCATAGGGGCATACTTACACACTTACACTCACTGTGTGCTAATAACACACCTGAAATTATATCGATAGACAATTTCAGCTTGGCAAGTTAGTATCACCCTTTTTGCCTGGCACTAACATTGCCATAAGGCACCCATAGACTGTCAGCACATGTATGTTACTTTTTTAATCTGGCTGCATCTTCAGTCATTGAAGCCTATTAATTGTCATAAGAGATGTAAAGTTTTCGAAGGACTCTCAAGTCACATTTGTCAGAGAAAAAGTCACATTGCTCTTTATGAAATTAATGAGAATTCAGCGTGGGAAAAGAGAGGGTCAAGGGGGAGTTGTGAGATGTCACACAAGCTGGATAAAGATCACTGATTTGGGAACTGTACATCCTGTCATAAAAAGTGACAGGTAACTGCAGCTATTTTCCCTATGCAGAAGGCCACTTAGTATGGTAGTTCACTAAGCCTCTCCAGATAAAAAAATTACAAGGAGAAAGCAACTCTTTTGTGTAACTTGAGAAGTAGTAAATGAATATAAATTCTTCTGAACTGCCAGAAATAAAAAAATTCATTTTTATATACTTATATATTTTACATAAATATATATCCATATTGCATATGGATTATTTTATATATGCATAAGTGTGTCTGGTGGACATATACTAATGGAATAATATAAAAATACGTATTTGAATGCTTAAAATGCCAACACCTATACCAGTTTATTTCTTGTGCTGTTTTCCTTTTTGCCCACTTCAGCAAAGTGAAAATTTATTCTGTTTTTTTGGGGAGCTCAGTGACAGGAAGGTGGCTTAGCAGTCTTCAGCAAAGCAGTACAGAACTCGAATCATACCCATTAAACCAGTGTACTACTTAAGCTATCTTAAAAGATCTTCACTTTTCCATGGAAGTATTTACTATGCACTACCACAAGATCATCCTGCCAGTTCCGTGTATATCATGTTGCCAGTATTTCATCATCCACATTAATACATCATCCATATTAATACTTCAGCAGGCAACCTTTGAAAAGGCTTTACAAAGAAAGATATGAAAGGGACAGGAGAAATTTCAAACTGACAGTAGCATTTGTCATCTGGAATCCACTGGATTTCAGGAGTCCATGTTATTAGGAGTCTATGAAGCAACAGGTTTTTTTTAAGCCTGAAACTTACATACTTTCTCTAAAACAGACAAGTATATTAAGAGGTTTAGGAGTCTATTGTGATCTAGTTTTGTCCCTTAGTAGGTTTAAACATTTCAAGCATTCTGTAACATCCATTCAAGTAGTAGCAAAGTTTCTTTGTACCTTGAAGAAAATTGCTAATACTGTTGTAATCACTGAAATTTCAATGATAATTAGTAATAAAGGAAATACGCAGTAAAATCAAAAAGTGAAATTCACTTCCCAGCAAAGTGCTGGCAACAAAAATTGTACATCTCCTCCCTCCCCCGTGGTATTTCCTAAAATGTGCTTAAGTGTCTCATGAACTTGCTGGCATCTGCACAGGTGTGGATATCATCTGATTTCATCTGAAGTGTGGTATCTAGCAATTTGTTTATGGCCAAAAATGTCACAGTTTTATGGTGAGAAATCAAATAGATGTTTGTTTCAAACAGAAATTCAGTTCTCTATTTTCGCAGTCATTTTGTGTTCTAATTATAACAATCTAATTCGTAAACAGCACATGCTGAGGTTTTGACAGTGAATTTCTGATGAAACACAGAGTACAAATTTTAATTACATACAGTTCTAATACAGTGAGCACTGTAGCATTTCTGTCATCTTTGAAATGGTAACAAAATGTAAAAAAAAGTTTTTTGAAATATGAGCATGAAGGTAATGAGATCAATAAATGTCAGCTAGAAAAAGTAATCACAACTCCAGAGACTCACTAACCTTTCTACAAATTCCAGAAATAATAGGCTAGCCTGGATGAAGAATCTTTAACAATGGGAAACAGATACAATTATAAGGGGGGAACAAGCCAAAGACTGCTGAATAGTACCAGAAGCATTGCCTTTTAAGTAAATGAGAGAAAAACAATCGATATTTTTGCTTTTCCTCCTGTGATCTTCACAAATGCACTTCCCTTTGCACCTTCTGATTCTGAGAGCAAAATATAATATAAACACATATGTAAACCTAGAGTAAAAATATGAAATAAGGCATAAAGTGCAGTAAGCGATAATGGTTTGCCAAACAGATGGCCTGATCCTTCTCTCAGGAAGACAGGAATGTTAGAACATTCATTGACCTCCATATAAATTCCAGATACTTAACACTCCCAAGATTTGGTGACGTATGGTTTCGAGATACAATTTATGCAAACCCAGAGCTTAAGCATGAATTAATTCCATACAAGAAACCATGTGTTATGTTTTAATGCCCCATGGTAGAACCTAACTTCTGTAAGAGAAAACATATTTCATATGCAAAGTAATAGATCAAGTAATATTTGAAAGGGTAATGTTGGTATTTTTAATTTTTATTTTTAATTAAAAGTGCAAGAGGCATTGAACCTGAGGTGAAAATGGAAAAGAATAAAATACTTTGTCAAACCTATCCAGATGGGCAATAATTTTTTTTTGAATGAATGAAGCAGACAATTTTCCTGAAAGCATACTAACATTTTATGAAGGAAGTGCAAAATGCACAAAGGATATATATATATAATATACTTATTTTAGGGAAATAGACTTTTAAAAAAGCAGTAGAAATAACATGGGAATTAATTCTTATTTTGCCATCAATTGAGGGTTTTTTTTCGCCAGCACTGACTGAACCTTTTTGGATTTTGATATTGAAGATAGATGGCAGAGACTGAGATCCAGTCATTAGAGTCCACTCAGTGTTTGCAGGCAAATGTGTGCTACTTTTATAATTATGATTTTCAAATGGTTAACACTGGTGTAAAACCAGCTGGAGATATTAGCAGTATACATTTCATTGTTCAGGTGCTAATCTGAAGTAATACTTACTAAAGGGCTCCATATAGAACATACAAAGTATTCTAGTATCACTATTAACTTTTATGATCAATAGTTTCTACTTTCTATCCCTTTGTATGTCTTGTTGAAGTGAAAGGAATAGAAAAACTAAAGTGCTAGTTTTGAAATTCCGTGTCTAGTTCCACACAAATACATTTTCTCCTTTGTCTTGCTTCAAACTACTCTTTTGAGTGTGATTGTTCGCTTGTGTACATGTGTATATAACATTTTTTATGCATAACATTTTACATACATACACACATATATAACATTTT